>CM038117.1:29927717-30094715 GCA_001642375.2 Mentha longifolia | reverse complement strand
CGGCTGAACAACGTGAGGCTTATACCAGCTGGAAAAAGGCAGATGAGATGGCAAAATGCTACATACTGGCTTCAGTATCGCCCATTTTGCAGCATCAACATCAGAATGTTGAAACTGCAGCTGGTATGATCCTAAGCCTTCACGAGATGTTTGGCCATCACGGTCGTCAGGCGCGTCAAAAGGCTATGAAGTCAATTTTGACGCTGAAAATGTCTAACGGGAATCCGTGAAGGAACACGTTCTTAAGATGATTGGTCATCTTAATGAGCTGGAGGTTCTAGGTGCTGAAATCGATGCGGAATCGCAGGTCGATATCATCATAGAATCCCTTCCTAATTCATTCAACCAGTTTCGGCTGAACAACAACATGAATCCTAAGGATTACACGTTGGCCCAACTGATGAATGAGCTGGTGCAAGCTGAGACGGTGATCAAGTCTGAACCTCAGGCTCACAACACTACAGCTTCTACTTCTTCTAAGCCTAAGGGCAGATTTAGAAAGAAGAAGAAGCAGGGTAGTCAGAATCAAGGGGGTGGCAGTCAGAAAGGGAAGGGACCTCAAGGTGGCATTCAGAAGCCTAAAGGGAGGTGTTACCGTTGCGGGCAGAAAGGACACTACAAGGCGTCTTGTCCTTAAATGAGGACGGGCAGTGGCCGAGGTACATCTTATACACTAGTAGTCGAAACTTGTTTAGCGGCTAGTTCTAACAACACTTGGGTTGTAGATACTGGAGCCACTGATCATGTATGTTTTGACTTGCAGGGGTGTTCAACCAAACCCGGCGGGTTAGTGCAGGGGAGATTACCGTCACCATGGGAAATGCTGCGAAAGTGGCGGTTTCTGCAGTAGGAGTTGTCAGTTTACCGTTTTTCAATAAAACTTTGGTTTTAAGAGATGTTTTGTTAGTACCCCGGTTTTCGGAGGAACTTGATTTCGGTTTCCAAATTGTAGTTGGATGGATATTCTGTTTCTTTCGGTTTTGGAAATGTTACTATTTATCGTATGGTGATGTTATCTGTTCTGGTACTATGTCTAACAATCTCTATACCATAAACTGTACACATACTGCATTGAATAGCGCATTATCATATTCTAAGAAACGTAAGTTTTCTTCGAGTGTAAATCAAACACACAGCTCTGGCATCTGAGGCTTGGACACATCCACCTTAAGAGGATTCAAAGGTTGGTGAAAGATGGTCCTTTGGAAGAACTCCGAATGGAACCATTACCAACTTGCGAATCGTGCTTACAAGGAAAGATGGTTAAAAGAAATTTTAAGTCCAAGGGAAACAGATCAGAGAAAGTGTTGGATTTGATTCACTCGGACGTGTGTGGTCCAATGTCGATTCAAGCTAGAGGTGGTGTTGAGTACTTCATTACTTTTATTGATGATTACTCAAGGTATGGATATGTTTATCTGATGAAACGGAAGTCTGAATCCTTTGAGAAATTCAAAGAATTTAAGGCGGAAGTTGAGAATCGTCATGAAAGAACTATCAAATCCCTTCGATCTGATCGAGGAGGGGAGTACCTCAGCGGTGAATTTTTGGAATACATGTCAAAAGCTGGGATTACTTCCCAGCTTACTGCTCCGGGGACGCCACAACAAAATGGCGTGGCGGAACGAAGAAATCGTACACTTATAGAAATGGTTCGATCAATGATGAGCTATTCAGAATTACCTACTTCGTTTTGGGGTTATGCATTAGAAACGGCAGCGTATGTTCTAAATTTGGTTCCTTCCAAATCGGTACCTAAGACTCCTTAGGAATTGTGGACTGGGCAAAAGCCTAGTCTGGAACATATTCGGATCTGGGGATGTCCAGCACATGTGCTGAATAAGGATGCTGATAAGTTGGAATCAAGAACTGAACTACGGTTTTTCGTGGGGTACCCTAAAGGCACGAGAGGTGGGATGTTTTATAGTCCTAGGGACCAAAAGATCGTTATTAGCACTAATACACAATTTTTGGAAGAGGATTATATGACTAATCATAAACCCATGAGTGAAGTCATTTTAGAAGAAATGAGGGACACTGAGACGTCTGAACCACCTGTATCAGATGTTACACACCAAATACTGCACCTCGTGTTGACACTAACACTAACTCTCAAGTGGTGCCTCGTCGTAGTGGGAGAGTCATCGTCCAACCTGAAAGATGGTTGTGTTATGGGGAATCTTCGGATATCATAACTGGGGAAGATGACTTTGACCCATGGACGTACAAAGAGGCAATGCAAGAGAAAGATGCTCGGTTTTGGCAAGATGCTATGGATTCGGAAATCCAATCCGTGCATGATAACGATGTGTACGATATTGTAGAAGCTCCCCAAGGCGTTAAGCCGGTTGGGTGTAAGTGGGTCTACAAGCGTAAGAGAGGAGCTGACGGGAAGGTTGAAACCTTCAAGGCTAGACTTGTGGCGAAAGGTTTCACCCAAAAAGAAGGAATTGATTACGATGAAACCTTCTCACCTGTTGTCATGCTTAAGTCAATCCGGACTCTCTTAGCCATTGCGGCGCACATGGATTTGGAAATATGGCAAATGGATGTCAAGACTGCTTTTCTGAATGGCAATCTTGATAAACCCATTTATATGAAACAACCAAAGGGTTATGTTGCCGAAGGAAAAGAGCATCTTGTATGCAAGCTTAAGCGATCCATTTATGGTCTTAAGCAAGCATCTCGTTCTTGGAACACACAGTTTGATGAGGTAATCCAGTCATATGGATTCATCCAGTGTGATTATGAGAGTTGTGTGTACAAAAAGTGCAACGGAAATGACTTGGTGTTTCTGATACTGTATGTTGATGACATACTCCTAATTGGCAACAACGTGGAGACGTTATCGGACATACGGATGTGGTTGTCCAAGCAATTCAAAATGAAGGACTTGGGAGAAGCTGGTCACATTCTTGGGATAAAGATCTTTAGAGATCGTAAGAAGAGGATGTTGTGCATATCTCAAGCAGCCTACATTGATACTGTGGTAAAGCGGTTTAGCATGGAAAATGCTAAGAAAGGTTTCTTACCTTTCAGGCATGGAATACATCTATCTAAGGCTATGTGTCCTAAAACACAGAAAGAGATAGATGAAATGAAGGCAGTTCCTTATGCATCTGCAGTAGGAAGCCTCATGTATCCTATGCTTTGCACCAGGCCCGATATCTGTTATGCCGTTGGCATGGTTTCTAGATATCAGTCTAACCCTGGCAGGGAACAATGGACTGCTGTGAAAAATATAATCAAGTATTTGAAAAGGACTAGGGATTATATGTTGGTCTTCCAGTCTGACAGTCTAATTCCTTTGGGTTATACGGATTCTGATTTCCAATCGGATAGGGATGAGAGGAAATCTACCACTGGGTATGTGTTTACGTTGGGAGGTGGAGCCATACATTGGAGGAGCATAAAGCAGAAATGCATTGCGGATTCCACCATGGAAGCTGAGTACGTCGCAGCCGCAGAAGCGGCTAAGGACGCTGTATGGTTCCGGAACTTCATGATGGATCTGGATGTGGTTCCTAATTTGCCTCAGGCGATCACAATTTATTGTGACAATTCTGGTGCAGTTGCAAATTCGAAAGAACCAAGATCTCATCAGGCCAGTAAACACATAGACCGGAAGTACCATATCATACGTAATTACGTAAATAGAGAGATGGTAGTTGTGTCAAAGATTGCATCTGAGGATAACCTTGCTGATCCATTCACGAAAGCACTTCCTACAAAGGATTTCGTGAGGCATGTGGAGGGCTTGGGACTCAGATGTATGACAACATTGCTTTGAGTATAAGTGGGAGAAATTGTAATTAAGTAGTAGTATACTTGAAAGCATGCTTTTGAGTATAAGTGGGAGATTGTTGGGGTTGATATACTGAAAAGCATATTTTATGCTTGTATTATTAACAATTTCTTCCTGGTTTTGGAAATAAATATTCTGTCATATGTTTTGCATATTAATTCGTGTTATGGTTATGCAAATAAACGTCCGACACTATATATTATAGATAATATGGTGTGGGTGGTCGCACGGAAGATCATATTATCGGTTTCTTATATAGTTAAATGGTGTTCGCAACTGAAAGTAATCTTGGACGAATTACTTGTTAAGGTTGTAGTATAAGCTGGATAATAGTTGGTCTTGGCTATTAGCTTATACTGGTGCATACGATCAGAGTTGCGCTGAACGGGATCGAGGTGAGATAAATCCTTTTATACTGACTTATTAAGGATCACATCTCGGACGATTATTATTTCTTAATTCTAGTTGTCATAATATTCAATTATGTATTTATAATAATTATTGCTTTGATTTACCATGAGTGAGAGTTATTGCAACTCAAAGAATCTCCATATCTTAGGTAATAATATTATAAATATGATAATTAATATTATAGCTAGAAATCGTGTCTCGGTGCACCGAGTTGATGATGTCCCCTTGAGGCGTTCTAAGGATTATTATATCAAAACCCTACAGGTGGATTAAGTTCCGATATAATAATAAGGTCGAACGGGTACACTCTCGGAATAAGATATTAATTAATTAGAGCAGTCAGTAACTTAAATTAATTAATGGACATGCGATATCTTAAACACGGGAAATAATATAATTCAAAGAGGAGCCCGGTATGTCATAATTTGGGATTGGACGGCGATGCAATATTATTTTAATATAGTGGAAAGGCTATAATATTAATATAATTAAATAGAGTATTCGGGGCCAGAGAATACTTAGATTATTTAATTATATTGGAAGGCCTAGTCCAAATCCTCCTCAAGGTCCTTGGAGTAGCCCAATAGAGCATAGCCTGACCCATTAGCCTTGGCCCTAACCTCTCCAACACTCTACCTCTTATTATAAATAAGAGAGAAGTAGAAATGTTTAGGAGGTGATTTTATTCTCACAGAAAAGAGAGAGAGGGGCGGCGGCTTCTGGGAGGCACAGAGAATAGATTTATGCCCACTCAAAATTTCTCTGGTTGCTAGGGAATACTCCAGAAGACTTCGGGGTCGACGTGAAAGAGCCAGATCTCGTGTGCAGAGATCTGGTGCGTGGAAGATCATTTCCTCGACTCAAAATTCCACCGGTGATACGCAAGCAGGTATATATATATGATTTAGATCGGTTTCCGCTTTCAAGATCTGAATTCATATGTTAATAATTATTGTACTTAATTAAATCTACATCCGAGGGATCCCGGATCCAACATAGAAGCCCATTACCAATTGTTCCTTTGATGTACCTCTGTGCTGCCTTCATGTGTTGCAAATGTGGTCTTGATACAAACTGACTTAGATTATGAACTGCATAAACGAGGTCAGGCCTAGTAATGCACAAATACTACAACCTCCCAATCAATCTCCTGTACTCCTTTTCATCACACAGACTGTCATCTTTACTTTCTTGAGATAGAGAATTATTAGCCTCCATAGGTGTTTTGTGAGGTTTGCAACCCAGCATACTAGCATCCTGCAACAAATCAAGTGCATACTTTCTTTGACAAAGAAATATACCAGATGAGTTCCTTGCAATCTCCAGTCCCAGAAAATATCTAGGCACACCTAGATCCTTGTATTTAAAATGATTTCCAAGATGCTTCTTAAAATCCTTCACCAATTCCTCACAATTACTGGCTATCAGAATATCATCTACATATATAACCAAGCCAAGAAACTTGCCATCACAATGCTTAATGAACAGAGAATGATCTGCAGCAGATTGTTGTAAACCAAAGCTTATTAAGACAACAGAAAATGTTAAGTACCACTGCCTTGAAGCCTGCCTAAGGCCATATATGGATTTATTCAACTTACATACTGTAGATGCTGAATACTCCCCCTGAGATGCCATACCAGGTGGCATTTCCATGTAAATATCTTCTTTCAACTCACCATACAAGAAAGCATTGTTAATATCTAAATGATATAAACACCAACCTTTCACTGTAGAGATAACAAACATAAGCTTGACTGAAACCAGCTTTGCCACAGGGGAAAAAGTGTCTAAGAAATCAACCCCAGCTTGTTGTGTAAACCCCTTTGCTACAAGCCTAGCCTTATACCGTTCCACAGATCCATCAGAGTGAAATTTTACCTTATATACCCATTTGCAACCGATTGCAGTTATCCCAGCAGGCAGAGAAACTAAAGACCAAGTGTTATTCCTAGTGAGGGCATCTAGTTCTTCCTTCATAGCAGCCTGCCATTCAGGGTATTGAGAAGCTTGAGAATAAGAATGAGGTTCAGGAATAGCAGTGATGTTGATAGAGAAGGCTGAATAGGAAAGAGAAAGATGAGAAGTGGAAAGGAGATTATGTATAGGATATGGTGTGGAAATGATAGCACCACATACATAATCTCTAAGATGAGAGGGAAGTCTAACAGTTCTTCTAGACTGTGATGGAGGTTGTGTGATAGAGGCTGGACTAGGAATGGAAGGAGAAGATAGCACTGGAGACAAAGGAGGAAGATAAGTCTCTGTACTCTCTAGAGGTACTGAAGGCTGGAAAGAAATAGGAAAAGGTGAGGAAGTAGAGGTGGTAGAAAAGGAAATTCATGCTCATGAAAGATAACATGCCTACTAACAAAGATATCATTAGTATACAGATTCAGCAACTTGTACCCTTTATAACCAGAAGGGTAACCAAGAAAGATACATTTCTGTGCCCTGGGACTGAACTTATTTCTCTGTCTTTCCAAAGTAGATGCAAAGCATAAACAACCAAAGGTTTTAAGATGGGAATATGCAGGTGGTTTATGGAATAAGGATTCAAAAGGGGTAAGAGAAGAAGGTGTAAGGACTGAGGAAGGTAGTCTGTTGATGAGGTAGGAGGCAGTAAGAATGCACTCTCCCCAGTAGGAGATAGGAACATGGGACTGAAAAAAGAGACTACGGGCTACATTGAGTAAATGTTGATGTTTCCTTTCAACATGAGCATTTTGTTATGGTGTTTCTACATAAGAATGTTGCACTAATGTGCCAAAGGAATCATATAAGGAAGGTAGGTGAAATTCTGTTCCATTATCACACCTAATAACTTTAATGGTTTTCTAAAATCGAGTGTGAACTTGCTTAAAATTTTTTGGTAATATAGCTGAGACTTCAGATTTAGATTTCATGAGATAAGTCCAAACAAACCTGGACTTATCATCAACAATGGTGAGAAAATACTTAAAACCTTGGGTTGTGCATATATATAAGGTCCCCACACATCACAATGGATCAAATCAAACACATGTGTAGAAACTGAAGTAGATAATGGAAAGGAAAGTTTTCTTTGTTTAGCTAAAGGACATATTTCACAAACATGTTGTTGTGAATCAGCAAAAGAAAGTACAGAGGACATTGACTGAAGTTTCTTATAAGAAGGATGGCCAAGTCTAGAATGCCACAAATCTATAGAAAGTACAGAGTTTATTACAGAACTTGAGTTTATTACAGGACTTGTATCTAAAACATACAGATTTCCCATCCTATGTCCTATCCCAATCATCTTCCCCTTTGAAGGATCCTGAAAAAGATATGAATCTTTGGTGAATTGAACTGTATAATTTCCTTGAGAAAGTAAGGAACTAACAGATAGAAGAATATAGGAAAAGGCAGGAACATAAAGAACTGAATGCAAGGTAAGGTCTGTACTAAGCTGAATGGACCCAATTTTATGGATGGGAACCTTTTACTGGTTTGGAAGGGTAACAAAAGCTTGCTCTAAAGATGTAAGATTAGTAAACTTGGATAGATCACAACAGACATGGTGAGTAGCACCAGTATCAACAAGCCAAGTAAGATGTGAAGAAGAAATACTAGAGTATGGAGTTGTTGAACAGAAAGAGAACATACCAATGAAGTTAAGGTTGAGATCAGATGAAAGTTGAGGTGTTGAAGGAGCTGAAGAATAGACAGGCTGCTGTGCAGGGGAACTACCACCAACACTACCACCAATACTCAGTTGTTGCTGCAGGAAGGAGATAAGCTAATTACATTGATCCATAGAGAGTTGGAGTTGAGAAAGAGCAGCAGGTGCAGGTGAATCACTTTCAGTAGCATGAATATGATTGACAGATCTAGAATTTGATCCTGTAGTATCCGGAGGCCTGCCCCTACCACGGCCATAACCAGGGGGAAAACCATAAAGTTGAAAGCATTTATCTATAGTATGATTGCTCTTACCACAGTGTGTACAATAAACTCTATCCCTTGACCTTCCAAAAGAGGACTGAGCTGCATTTGTTAGCATTCCAATTGGCTCACTTATAGGAGAAGCAGGAACAGAACTGAAACCAACAGATCTCTGTCTTTCCTCCTGCAACACTAGTGAAAACACCTTTCCAAAACTAGGTAAAGGATCCATACTCATCAAATGTGTTTTCAATGAAGCATATGAATCGTTCAATCCCATCAGAAAATGCATATTGAAGTCTCTCTGTTGATACTCTCTCCATTTTACTGAACTATTACAGCTACATCCATTACACTCACACCAAGCTTTTGGTTGAAAATCAGTAAAGTCATCTCACACAATTCGGAGATTGGTATAGTATGTATTCACATCCATAGCACCTTGTTTCAGATTGAATAATTGATGTTTCAAATGGTAGATTCTAGCATCATCACCTTGTGAAAATCTCTCCTTAAAATCTGACCAAATCTTAACCGCATTATTTATATAGAGTAGGCTAGACCTAATCTGAGGAATTGTGGCATTCCTAAGCCATGAAACAACCATACTATTACTTCTAATCCACAGTTTCAGCAAAGGATCACCAAATTTAGGACGCATGATACTACCATCCACAAAACCAACTTTGTTCTTAGCTAACAATGCAGTATGCATCGATCTACTCCAATCGAGATAATTGGATCCATTAAGCAACTCAGTAACTAGGATAGAACCTGGATTGTCGCTCGGATGAATGTAAAGAGGATGTGCCGGATCATCGGACGGAGACGGCGGTAATGGAGGTCCGTTCGGTCGCACCATCGTTGAAACAGCAAATCAACCAAAAAAAAATATAGGAAATCAATAGATCAGAACGAAAAACGCAGCAGAACCTCGCGCTTGGATACCATAATCGAGAATTGAAAACTGGATTTGAGCTAAGAGAATTTCATAGAATTGATACTAAAATTATGTTTCTACAGCGATAACCAAATAAGGGGAAAATAATTTATACCCTAACTCCTACACACGTGGATGCCACATGGCATTCTAGCTAGGAAAAAATAAAAACGTAATAACAAGAAACACGACTTATGCTGCTACCTCTCCTTTTCCTATCAGCTCGTATTCTACAGACTTGCCTGATCTCTCTTACTTATACATCTCTAGTTTCTCTTACAAATACTACTGATTTGATCCAGAACCATACCCGCCATTCCTTTTCATTCGACGAGAGCCAGATCGGCTCTTTGCGAGAAATTGCTCGTTTCTTCCTAGAATTTATTGAGAGCAACAATTCTCAAGAAAGAAGCGAAGAAGTGAAAGATTTGGAGACCCAAATTGCATATGCAGCTCGCTTAGCTGAAGATGTTCTTGATGCTCTGGTCGTCCATCAAATTCATGCTGGATCCACTCTTGATCAGGGCGAATACAGTCCCAGCTACTCCTATGATCTGGAGGAAATATTACAGGATCGCATGTATTCTATCAAAGAGAAGGTGGAAAAGCTCAAAGAGGAAAGCAGAGTCAAAGATGAGGAGCCCATGGATTTCAAGGCTGCTGCTGCTTATTCATCGAGATCACCTCTAACCGCCGCAAAGAGTAGTGTGGTGGGACTTGATGACTACTTCTTACGACTCATGGATCAGCTCACCAGTCAACAATCTAGCCGCCATATCATCCCAATAGTTGGAATGGGCGGTCTGGGTAAGACTACACTTGCTCGTAAAGTTTACAATGATTTGCTTGTCAAGCGACACTTTGATATTTGTGCTTGGGCTACCGTATCTCAAGAATACGACTCAAAAGATATTCTCTTGCAGCTTCTTTCTCGTGGAGGCGAATCCACTAGGGATACTATTGATGTATTAGGAGAACAACTACATAAAAAGTTGTGGGGTAGAAGATATTTGATTATATTAGACGACATATGGAGTAGTCAAGCTTGGGATGAGGTGAGGAGGTACATTCCAGATAATGGAAATGGAAGTCGCATTGTTATAATTACTAGGCTGTCAGACGTGGCTACTGGTTTTAGCTCTTCCTCTCTAGCGATGAAACTTTTAGACGAGGAAACAAGCTGGAAACTATTCTGTGAAAGGATATTTGGGGAAGAAGAAGATTGCCCGTTTGAGCTAGTTCAGACAGGGAAGAAGATTGTGGAACAATGCCAAGGATTGCCTCTGGCAATTGTTGCGATAGCAGGGCTTCTTAGAAAATCCTCAAGAACAGAGGAACAATGGATGGAAATTGCTGAAGATATGATCTCATTTCGGAACTCCGGAGAGGAGCAATGTTTGAGCATATTATCCTTGAGTTATAGCCACTTACTCGCTAATCTAAAGCCATGTTTTCTTTACATGGGACTCTTTCCACAAGGCAAGGAGATACTGGTTTCGACACTGATCAGATTTTGGATTGCTGAAGGCCTTATAAGAGGTAACGGAGCACAAAGCTTGGAAGAGATTGGAGAAGGTTACTTAAAAGAACTCGTTGGCATGAATCTGATTTCAGTTGAGAGAAAAGGTTGGAACGGGAGACTTTCAACATGCAGAATCCATGACCTGTTAAGAGAGCTATGCTTAAGAGTAGGCGAGGAGGAGAAGTTCTTCTGTGTATTGAAGCATCCCGCGGCTGCTTCAAGATGCCGCAGTATGAACTGCCTGATTTGCGACATGAGAAGGTCCTCTACCAATAAAGATGAGTCCAGATTGTTGAGAATTATGCCTAAGGCTGAAGAAGAATTGGATGAAGATGCGTTCAATCCTAATTGTGTAGTGCCCTTGTTCAATCATCTCAACATGCGCTACCTATTCCGTCATCTTTACTGGGAGCGTTCCTCGGAGAGCCTCCCACTCGACAGGCAGAGAACGGTTGCTCAGATTCGGAGTCGTCTTCCGTACATCCGTCTTCCATCATCAATATCTTCACTCTGGAATTTGCAGACACTAGTCATTCATGGAGTCTTTGCAAGAATTCTCGCACCAGTTGAGATTTGGGAGATGCCACTGCTCAGACATGTCGATATTTTTGACCTGATCTCTCTTCCTGATCCACCTCCATTCCATGGCGACGACGATTTTGTTATGCAGAGCCTGCAGACGCTTATGGTGGTGGAGAATTTCAAGTTGACTGAGAAGGCATGTCGAAGAATCCCCAACATCAAAGAGCTGCAGATGTATTATGACCTTGAAGCAATCTCAAGGCCAAGGTCAGAATACAATCAGCACAATCTTCGTTGTTTCGACAAATTAGAATCGTTGAGGTGCGAATTTGATGAGGGATCACACTGGCGTGATTTTGCGCTGGAATTCACATTCCCGATTTCGCTCAAAGAGATGTGGTTAGGAGGCTCCGGCCTTCATTGGGAAGATCTGTCGATGATTGGTTCGTTGCCAAATCTTGAAGTTCTGACCTTGTCCTCTAAGAACTCGGTCAAGGGAAGGGAGTGGAACTCTACTGAAGGGGAATTCCAACGCCTGAAATCCTTGACAGTTTACAACTGTGAGGATTTGGTTTGTTGGAATGTAGAGAGTTCCCACTTTCCTGTTATGGAGGCTCTTACTCTTGCACATGCGTATAAACTGGTTGAGTTCCCTTCTGAAGTTGGAGATATACCCACACTAGAGCTTGTTTATTTGGATAGATGCAGTGTGTCTGCAGCGGTTTCAGCGATGAGAATGTTGAAGGAACAAGAGGAGATGGGGAATGAGGATCTTCGACTTGAAATTCAGTTCAAAGACAAGGAAGAGCTGGAGTGGGTTAGGGAAATTGTGCGGGAAGAGGGTTTGGACTGCCGCAATCTTCTTCTCAACTATTTCTCAATCTATTAACTTGCACGTTTGTTTCCACTCTTTTAGACTTCAGAGTGTCTCATTTCACATTTGAGCTTTTTTTCTTGGCTATGAAATGTAATTCTTGTTGTAATTTCTATAGATTGAGTATTGAGTTACATACAGTCGACTATTTATTTTAACCGACTACGGATTGAACTGTCAGAATTTTCATAATCTTAGTGGTTTGGAAAATTATTTGAATTTATAGCTCCAAATGGTAACGAAAAATAAAATAAAATTATAAACTAAAATAAAAAAAAAATGAAATATAAGAAAATACTACCTCCATCCCACCATACTTGGCTTGTTTTGTTTGGGCACAAGAGCGGGATAAGGGGTTTTAAACCAAAAATTAAGGAAATTTTAACTGTTCAATTTACTGTTCATTTTCACTGTAGCGGGGTTAATGTAGCTTCATTTAACTGTTCACAAAATAATAATAATAATAAAAAAAAAATTGGTGCCAAAATCAGATTTGAAGTTCAAATTATACAATTCCCACCAAAATAAAACACAACACCCCATAAAGCTTATCCCTAACATTACATTCCTACATCACTATACTTCTTTTACAAATTTTGCCAGAATCTCCTCTGTAATAATCGGCTTCAAAGAAAAAAAAAGAGAAAGAAAGAAGATCAGATGGGAGCAAACAAGGATATTCCAAACACAGTGAGGATGGAGCTGCTCCAGTTCATTCTCGAAAGCTGCATCAACAATGGGAAACCTCGCTGTGGGATGTTCAACGAAGCTGCCACCAAATTCCATGTTTCCTTAAGAAGCATTTCCAGAATGTGGAAAACTGATGCAACAACAAAGAAATAAAGGTGAGGTGATAAATATTTCCAGTATTAGATGCAAGAGAATAAGAAAAAAAAAGCATGAGATAGATTATGCAAAAATTGAGCGAATTCCCTATGATAAAAGAGGAACAATTCAAGCAATGTCTCCCAAGAGCACTGTGGGAAGAATGGCAAAATCTCATATGCTCAGAGCTCACACCAATTCCATGAAGCATCTATAATATGTTAATGAGGCTTCGTTTCAGTCTACAAGCCATAAACTGTGATAGGGCACTCAACACATTCAAGTTCAAACCCATGGAAAACAATGTTCATATAGATGAAAAGTGGTTTTTTTTTAATCAAGAAAGAGCTGCAAAATGTACTTGACACCAATGGAAGCAGACCCTCTTAGAGTCACACAGTCTAAAAATTTCATTCCAAAGGTGATGTACATGTGTGCAGTGTGTAGACCAGTTTTTGATGATTTACCTTTCCGTGTTTAGATTTCCTTAAAAAAAAAAAAGAGTCATTTTTTTCGAGTCTTTGGCAACTGTGAGATGGATAATTTGAGAGGAAAGGATTAAGATTGGTTTGAGAATGTTCGGTTGTTTTTCTTTCATGATGAATATGTGTGTGATATGCATACTTGTGTTCTTGGATGAGGAAAAAATGCAAAGTTGATCACTTATTGTTGAAAATCTACTTAAATTGTGAGGATTGAGCCTTATGAGCAAAACAATAATATGCTCTTTGTTTCTTTGTTGAGAGTTTCACACTTGACTTCTTGATGCTTGGTTTGCCTTGTTGCCATAATCAAAACTGTTTTTTGAGATTCTTGCATGAAAATGATTTAGGCATTTAGGATTAAGCCTTTCTTAGCCTATTCAATTACCTACCGCCATATTTTATGCCTGCAGTGAGCCTCTTTGTGCTTTATTATCCTTTTTCTTTGACAATTAAAGCTCACTCAAATATAAATCTTTAGCCTTTCTTTTAGCCATCTTTTGTCCCACTGAAGTATGCAAGTAATTGACTTATATTGAGATGAGTACTCTATTCATTGTGGATTTGTTATGTGCTGAAAAAGAGAAGAGGGAAATGTAGTATACTTTTGAGGATAGGTTTGCGTCGAAAAAAAAAGAGAAAAAAAGGAAAAAAAAGAAAGGTCAAGGAAGAAAAAAGTAATAAAAAATAGTTGAAAAAAAGAAAAAAAAAAGTGAAAAAAATGAGAGGAAAAAAAAGAAAAAAAGAAAATAAAAATAAAAATAGAACTTGTTATCTTTGAATTTCGTATTGTCTTCCCTGTATTTTGGATTGGAGCACAATGTATCTGAAGATGTTTTTTTGTAGAGTTACTCTTGAAGCTAAATGAAGGTTATTAAGTTAAATACTTGCCTATTTTCAGTTTTATGAGCCTATTTTTATCCATTTTCTTTTATCCTACCTATGTACCCTAGCCCCATTACAACCTTAGAAAAGACTTATTGATTTGTGCATGAATTTCTAATTTTTGCGGTGGAGATATTGACATATTGACAAACTTATGTAGAAAGTTTTCAAGTTGTGAATGAGAGATTTACTTTTGTCCCTATTTTCCTTTGAGAGATTTGGAGTGAACTTGGTGAGGCTTGGATCGATTTTGCATGATTTTGACTTGAATAAAGGGCATTTGCATATGTATTTTGATTGGAAGAATGATTAGTGGTTTGAATGGTTGTATCTTAATCCTCCTACCCATGATTCTTATTCATTAAACTATTGCTAAATTCTCGTTTAAATGTTTTGAGTCAAGTTTGGTAGTCACTTGTTTATTGTGTTTCTCTGATTTGGTTTTATACTCGAGGGCGAGCATTGTTTAAGTGTGGGGGAATTTCTGAATTCCCTAAATTTCTGATATTGGTTTTAGTCTGGTTTTATGTTTATTTTTGTATCTTCCTACACAATGAGGACATTGTATTGTCTAAGTGTGGGGTGTATCTTCCCTGAATTGCTTCAATATCATGTAGTAAGGAATTTCTGACTTGCGTCCAGTATGGGCATACTGCTTGATAAAAATCTGTTTGCATCATTGATGGAGACGATGAGGACTAAACTTTCTTTTATTTTGGCCTTTTGGACTCTATGCATTTGCCAAACAAGTTTACAAAAAAATAAATAACTTACTTTTTTTTCTTCTTTTTTTTTTTTTAAAAATGAAACAAAATTATAAAAGAAATAAAGCAACGAAAACTCTTGGGTTGCCTCCCAACTAGCGCCCTTGTTTAAGGTCTTAGGCTTTACACAATTTGAGCTCCATGATCAAGGAATTTTGGCCGATGCCAAATTTATTCCTTAAAAATAGCAAGCTTCATCCATCCGATATTGGTCAAAATCCACCCAAGGATGGCTCTATGCAAAGCTCCAACCAATTTTTCTTCTTGCCCCATGTAAAACTCTTTGATGGAAGGTGTGTAAAACTCCCCCACACTTGCGCTTTTCAGATCTTGAGGCAATGGCTTCAAGTCTGACTTCGGAGCTTGCACAATAGACGACTTCAGTTTCTCAGCATCATCCGGTATGGGCATACAACCCGAGAGATTCTGACCAGAAACTTTATAATTTAAATTCGGCTGCATGATCATCCTAGGAAATTCCTTATCAGCCTTTGTGATTGCATCTTTGCTCGTCAATCCACTAAAAATAACATGCTCAAGCTTGAGCTCTTCAAGGATCTCCTTCTCATCTTCCTCTTCCATGTTATCATCAACCAACCTAGAAAGAAAATGTGGTGGAATTAATGATTTAGAATTAGAATATTCAGAATCTCCACTTACCTTTGACGCAATAGGCTTTTCAGATTCTTGTTGCATTTCATGGATTTCATCATTCTCAAGCTCTTTCTCAGTCATCACACACCCACTCAATATATTTATAGAGTTGACATACTCCGTTGGATTTATCTCAAGCTGAGATGGGAGTTTGCCCTTATTCATTTGAAGCTCATTCACTTCAGTGGTTAGCTGTGTGATCTGTGTACCCAAGCTGCCCAATGCAGCACGTGTATCTTGCTGGAATGATAGTTGACTTTAAGCAAGACTTTTGACGATTTCGCTCAAATCTGGTTCCGGAAGGTGTCGGTATGGGCATACTGCCTGACTGACGACTGATTTTCCCATCCTGAATATGAGTCATTCCAATTCCTTATTTGTGCATCTCCAAAGCCAAAAAACATGATTTTTCAGTTCGAGCTGCAACGAGTCCTCTAACAAAAGAAGTCAGAGCATTAATTTTGTTGTCCACTTTCGATCCATTTGTTGCTTCTACTCCTTTGACGGCCTAACTCCTTAATCACCCGAACTTCTAGTCTCGGACCTTCTTCCTCGACCATATTAACTTCAATTATCTAAAGAAAAAAAAATAGAAAAATTAAATAAAAAAAAATACAAGTCGAAAATTCAAAAAAAATACTGCTTAAAACCGGTCCCCGGCAACGGCGCCTAAATTTGGTGCATCGTTTTATACCAAAAATAATTCTGACTTTCTAGCCGACATGCCAACACTACTTAGACAGTGGTAAGCAAGATCGTCTCCCAAGAGATCGGCGAGATTTCTTCCAAATTTCCAATTGCAAGAACATGAATTTTTTTATTAACCTAATAACGAAAATAAATAAAATAAATAAATAAACAAAGAAATTAAAAGACACTTTGATTTTTGGGTTAAACAATTAAAAAATGATTCCGGCAACACACAAGTTCCACCCTAGCTCGATTATTTTGATCCTCGATGCAAAGACAACTCTAATTTAATGCAAGCAAACCAGTTATGATCACCGAAGGCGCTTCTAACGCGATCTTATTTCTCCATAAATTCTCGATAACCAGGAAGACACTTCACCAGTTATTTTCCTAATCGACTGACAACTGTAAGAGACGCTCTATAGATTTAATGAGTCGACAACATTAACAACAAGAGAAACCCGATTCAAAACCGATAAACTCTGACGCAAGATTATCAAATTCAGACTATTATTCCTTTGACTTAAACAAGTTTACCACTAATTAAATCTAACCACGATTACGTATGGCCGATTCAATTGGCTATAAATTAATTCCAAACCACTATATATTGCGCACTATCTAGCAGTATGAAACAATTCATAAAAATAACACAGAGAATAATAGATGCAAGCATATAAATCAAAGTATGAAAACTGATTAGATCTCACAAAATAATCTTGCCAAAGCTTCACTGTCTTTGCCGGAATAAAGAAACCTAGCTAATATTCATACACAATTAAAAGCAAAAGAAAAGAAAAGAAGAGAAGAAAAGAAGAAGGAGAATAGCCGTGAATTGCTTCCAGCCGCTGCTCCTTTAAAATCATGTAAGTCCTCCAAAAGTCTCCTCTAATTAATCTAATAACTAATATATATAGTGCTAGGAAATTTCCTTAAAATAAGAAAATAAAATCTCTAAACCTAATCTAACTAGGAAAGCAATAAATAAATAATATCTAATAATATCTAAAAAGTCTATTAGCTAAATAAAATACTAAAAATCACTATTAGATTAATTAATCCCATAAGGAATTAATTAAAGGCCTTCTAGATGCTGAAAATCCTGAAATTATTTTATTCTCGCTCAGCTCCAGTACTTTACAGTCGGTATGGGCACGCCGCCTGAATTTCCAGCAGATCGCTTCTTCTTTTGCTCAGTCCCAACTTCGAGAATATCTTCCAAAATAGCTCCAAAGTCACCAAAAATTATCTTTCTCCTACAAAAACACATCACATTCACAATTAATCCAAATCAAGACACTATTACTCAAAATGACACCAAATTCCACCAAAATATCCATGAAATAAGTAGAGAAATAATGCCAACTCAATGATAATGGGGTAGTTTATTTGATGGCAAGATATGAGTTTGGCCATTTGTAGAAGAGGTAGTAGCAAAGAGAAACAACATCAGGAAGCCGAGGGGAACTATAGAGATAAAACCAGTTCAGTCCATCAATAGGCAAGTTATCAAAGAATGCATACTGAATCAGGTAACATGTGTTGATTTCCAAATTTAGTTAATTGAATGTGATCAATGTTACATGAATCATGATACTGTTTTATGTTTAGTTTAATGCATGCAACATTTTACACATTTATTACAGGTTATTCCATCTATCAAGGAAAAATGGCCATCATTTCTCAGCAAGAACATAAAGATACAGCAGGACAATGCTAGGCCACACATAAGCAACAATGATCTAGAGTTTCAACATGCAGCAAATTATTCAGATGGATTTGAAATTGAAATAGTTCAGCAACCAGCAAATTCTCCTGACTGCAAATTATTCAGATGGATTCGAAGCAAGAATGCAGATGAACTGATTGCAGTTGTGAAGACTAGTTTCAATGCTATAGATCCAATGAGTTTGAACAAGGTCTTTCTATCCATACAATGTGTGCTAGTGGAAATTCTGAAAATGAAGGGAGGAAACAACTACAAATAGCAACATATGAAGAAGAATGCATTATTAAGACAGGACAATCTACCTAGTAATCTGGAAGTGCCCATTCATTTGGCTAGAGAGAGCATTGATTATCTTATTGGAGAAGAATTCACAGCAGTCATTGAAGAACTCATTGCAGATTTGGGAATCACACAACCACATATTGGAGAAGGCTTACCATATTTGAATATGTAGCAGTAAGATCAGCAAGCATGTGCAATTTCAAGATAAAAGAAGTTTGGTTTTTGGTGCATATTGAAGAAGAAAGAATCGTTTTTTTGTGCAGATTGTAGCTCTTGGAATCAATTTTTTATGCAGATTGTAGAAGAAAGAATCAGTTTTTTTGTGAAGATTGTAGAAGAATCAATCTTTTAATGCTTACCTAGTGAAGGTTTTACATTATGTTAAGAATGCAGATTCAAGAATATTTCTTTATCTTAAACATTGAATTGTTGTTTGAAATTCCATCATTTGCCCTATTACATGGCATCAGATTCTAAAATCTATCATGAATTATGACCAAACTCAACACTCAATTACACATATTGAAACCACTTCAACTAGAGGCATCTACATTTCACATAGATCATGTGTTTCACAAATGCAGATTTGTACATGGATAATGTGAGTTGAATTCATCATAGCAGTTTAATTTTATACCAATCTTCCCATAGTATTCGAACACAGAACCAACACAAAACCATAATCAAAGCATTTCATAGATCACAGAATTCTTCATTACATAAAATCAGAGATCACAGATACCACATAAATTAAGCATTCATGTACGAAAAAGAACAAAGAGATTAAATGGCTAAGAAACAACCGAATTAAGCAAGACAATTCTTCACCAGCACCAAGCCACATCCTCGTCTTCCACATCTGTATCCTCGCCGGCATCGATCCCTGCCTCCTCGCCTTTTTTGTGCTGGGCCTTCCAACTGGCATCAATCTGGGCATCCACGCCGCTTTTAGGGTTTGTGGGCATTGAATGCACCACATTGGTTGTCGTCGGGGCATTGACCCCTACGGCGGCGGAAGGATCCACGAGGTAGAACCACTCAGGAAGACGGCGATAAAAGTAAGAGGGGAGGCAGCGGAGCCGCTTATCTACCCACTCGAACTTTGCCGGTGATGGAGGGCGTGGCCTTTTACCGAGATTGGGCCTTTGGGGAGACGGCGGCGAACGGGGGGGTGGAGATCTACCCAGATCTCGCCTCGGGGAAGGCGGAGGGGAAATCTCGGGACTCAAGTTGGAATCTAACGCCAGCTTTGCCCCCATAGCCTTCAATCGAGGCCGAAATCGAGGGAAAGAGATTCCCCATCGGGAAATTGGGGGCCCGCGCTTCAATTTTTGGCGAGAGGGTTGAGGGAGAGATGGTGAGAAAGAGATAGGAGCGAGGATTAGGGGGAAAATTTTTTCGGGACTCTAATCTGAGTCCGAAGCCAACTGCACAGCCCTAGACACGCGGTGAGGCCCAAGTTGAGGGCATTGGAAAATTAGTTTCCAACACTCCATTTCGGGTGAAGGAGGAGGGAGATGCGGCGAGTTACAGGTAGAGAGAAAGAGAAGCAACATGAGAATGAGAGAGGCGGAGAGACAAAAAATGAACCCTAAACAGACATGGGGGTGGGGGAGGGATGTTCACCAGGGTTTTTTAGTATTGGGTTAGGGTTTCATAAAATAGGTCATTAGTGGGCTAACTAAATCCAGGTCTAGTTAAGGATGATTGGGCCTGGAAATTTTTGTTAAAAACTTACCCAATTTAGAAACAAGCCTAATATATGGGATGTCCCGAATAGGAAACATAGCCTAATATAACGGGATGGAGGTAGTAGGTGAGAAAATAGATGAAATTTGATTGTGCTTCAAAATATATGAAAATGATACTTCCATTTATAGAGAATTGAAAATCGTGAATTTTGGTATATATTTTTTGATAAATATTTAATTGAAATACTCTCTAGCTAAGATTTAATCCATCAAAAAATTTGAAAGGCCAATGAATTCACATCACTTGTGTCTACCATATTTCACAATCTCCTAAGAGCATCCACAGCGCATCTGGAGGGGAGGGGCTCGAGCCCGACGGAGAGCCCCTCCCGTGCGCCCATTGCCGCTGGCGAGCCCGCCAAGGCTCGCCCCCGGTGCGAAAGAGAGAGCCCGGCTCGCGCCCTCACTATTGTGGTGTGCTGACGTCATAATGACGTCAGCCACCTTATTTAATTTTTTTTTAAAAAAAAATACATTCAGGCCTTAAAAAAAATTAAAAAAAAAATAATTTTTTTTTTGACTGTTTGTTTCCAACGGACACCTCCCAACATTTTTCCTATAAATTCATACATCCACCCTCACAATTTCTACACAAATTCTTACACAAATCTATCTCAAATATCCGTCATTTTTTACAATTTTACTCCAATTTTTTTTTTCATTTTCAATATGTCAAGCTCTTCCTCAATTTCAATTTCATCCGAATCCTCCTCGTCCTCTGGCAAACTCGAAGCGATGTACCAACACATACAAAGCACGGTCGAAATGTGGCAAAAGTATCAAGAAGCAAAGAAGAAGAAGAAGAAAAAAGCCAAGGAGCCGACGAAATGACAAAGATTTCCTCATAGGTGAATGATCAATCGAGATCGAGTCAGAGGAGCAACATAATTGTTCAACGACTATTTTGCCGAACAACCCACTTACCCGGATTCTTTATTCTGTCGGTGTTTTCAGATGTCGAAGCAGTTGTTCTTGCGTATCGTGGAGGTGTTGGAGAGTCGTGATGAGTATTTCCAATAACGGAATGATGCACTAAGCAGGCCGGGTTTCTCAACCATGCAGAAGTGCACCGCCGCTGTGTGTCAACTAGCCTAAGGAGGTGCCGACGACCAATACGACAAGTACTTGCGAATGTTGGAGACAACCGCACTAGAGTCGTTGAAGTGCTTTGCGAAGGCGATTTGATCCATCTTCGGTGGTCATTATTTGAGGAGGCCAGATGGAAGAGATTGTGCACGAATTCTAGAAATGCACGAGGCATGCCACGGTTTCCCAGGGATGCTTGGTTCGATCGACTGCATGCATTGGGCTTGGAAGAACTGTCCGGTGGGGTGGAGGGCACAGTACACAAGTGGGAATAAGGGTTACCCTACGATGATCCTTGAGGCTGTTACATCTCATGATCTGCGGATATGGCACGCCTTTTTCGGGGTCGCCGAAGCGCTGAACAACATCAACGTTCTCAATCAATCGCTGGTGTTCAGCGACGTCGTCAAAGAAATAGCACCTCCGGTTCATTTCCTCGCCAACGGCAATACATATAACATGGGCTACTACCTCGCCAATGTGATATGGCAGCAAAGTGGTCGGTCTTCATGGCAGCAAAGTGGTCGGTCTTCATGGCAGCCCCCCCCCACGCCACTGATGTGAAAGTTGAGCATTTCAAAGCAATGCAAGAGTCGGCTCGCAAAGATGTCGAACGAGCTTTTGGAGTTCTACAAATTCGTTGGGCAATGGTGAGCGGCCCATCACGACTTTGGTATCGTGACTGTATACAAGATATTATATATGCTTCTATTATCTTGCATAACATGATAATTGATGATGAAGGAACGAACGCTACAAATTGGGCCCCTCCTGAAGAGGAGGCATCTACTTCCCAAATGCACGAGTCCATCGAGGAGGCCGTGGTTCATTTTAGGCATACGTGGATCACAGCGCGTCTTTACGCAATAGGAACGGACACGGCCTTCTGTACACCGATTTGGTCGAAGAGATGTGGGCATGTAGGGGCAACAACTAGCGCTTTTAATTATTATTGCGTATTTTAAATTTTTTCAAATTAAGTTGTACTTTGTTTGTTTAAATTATGTTTTTTTCAATTTAATAAAAAAAAAAATTCAAAAAAATGTGTTTTTTTTTATTGAAAGTATAATTAAAGATATAAATAATATCGAAACGAAAATCGAATAAAAAAACGAAATCAAAAAATCAATTAAAAAAAGAATTAAAAATAATATATTAAAATAGAGAGAGCCCGGGGAGAGAGCCCGTAGGCTGTAGGGGCTTTCGGGAGAGAGCCCCTCCCACTGGAAAGTGGCCGAGAGCCCCTAAAACGGGCTCTCGGCTGTGGATGCTCTAACTGAAGGGTCATAGAGAGTCTGAGTTTTATGATTTTTTTTTTTGACATTCTTTCATACTTGAACAATAAACTTCATTTTTACTAAAATATAATGGATTCCAAGAAATGATAGCAGAGTTTGGATTCAAAAGTTATGCATAATAAGATCAAAAAGTAAAAAAAATAAAAGTAACTCATGTTTCTGTAAAAGCTAAAAATCAGAGTTTGGCTTCCTATCTTATTCATTATGATTAGTTGGACCCCCAAGTAAAATGTCTAGTTCCATCAATGTTTACCAAGAAAATTCCTAGTAGACACACAAATGACAAATTAATGTGACGTGAGAGGATATATCAAAGATAACAAAAAGTGAAAACATATATAACTAAGGAAGGTTACAACTTACAAGTTACTGTACAACATATAGAAGAAAGCCAAAAACATACTTCCTAGACTCCTAGCTAGCATATTATTGTCAAAAGAAATCGATGCCTTTTATTGCATCAGCTATTCCTGCCAGCTCTTGTTCATCTCCTAGTTCTTCTCTTCTTGCGCTTGTAGCGGTTGAGTATATCGTCAAAGACATCCTCAACTTTCTCAAAATATTTCTCCCTAAAGTTTCGGCAAAATAAAAGCACCCACGAAAAGCTTCCTAAGCCCACGGCATATCCGGCAGCAGCAAAAACATACTCCCACTTTATCTCCCTCTCTCGTTCCATTTTTGTTGGATCTCGCAGTGGTGGATTTCTAGTGTCGGAGCAGCTAATTTTGAGGGGTAGACCACATAATCTTGTGTTTCCTTCAAAGGAATCAACTGAAAATGTTTGAATTTGAGAGCCAACCGGAATCTTTCCAACAAGCTTGTTGTGGGACACATTCATCATCTGCAGGAATGTGAGGGCTGCAATCTCCTTTGGTATCTCCCCTGTTAGCCTGTTCACTGAGAGGTCGAGTGCTCCGAGCTGGCTCAACTTACCCAATGACCTTGGGATTGCTCCTGTGAGGGTATTATGGGATAAGTTAAGAAGATAAAGTGAGTTGAGCTCACCAATTGCTATGGGGAAATCTCCATGAAAATCATTGCAAGAGAAATCAATGGATGTAAACTCTGGCCGAATCTTGACGAGCTTCAACTCCATACCTTTGATGGTTAATGTCACCTCATCTATGTAGTAATTGTTCCAAAGAGCCTCAACACCTAAGTTTACGTGCTCCAACTTTGTATCATTACCCAACATCATCCATCTCTAAGTTAAGAAGTTGAAAGGATTTAGATAGCCGCTGAAATTATTTGAAGCTATGTCGATGATTCGAAGATTTGGCCAACTCTTGTTCTTTGGACATGTGATCCCTCCATGGAATCTGTTGGAGCGCAACACAAGCACCAGCAAGCTAGATGGCAGCAAGCATGGGAAACTATCCTCTATGTGATTGTTTCTTACATTCATGACCTCTATTGAAGCGCACTTATCCAAGGAAAGCGGAACTTGGCCTACCAACTCGTTGTGACTGAGATCTAAAGTTCTAAGGCTGCAGTTGGGAGAAATTTCATGAGGGATACGACCGCTAATGTTGTTTCTACCCAGATTGAGCACTTTAAAATCCTTAAAGTTTTCATCAAATAGACATGGGGTATACTTCCCTTGAAGTTGTTGACGGACAAGTCAAGAACTTGAAGATTCGTACAGTTGCAAATGAAGTCTGGAAGTGGCCCAGATAGGCTATTATTTGAAATCGATAGGAACCGAAGTCCGAAAGAGGAGAAACTCCCAATGTTATTAGGAATTTCGAAATAGTTATTCGAGTAATCTACATACTCAACTAGTTTGGGGGGTAGGGGCATCTCACCTCGAAGCTGGTTTGAGTGCAAGTCCAGAAAAACAATATAAAAAGGAGAAGGAAATTTGTAAGGCTTTTGGAGATCCACCAGCATATTACAAGAAAGGTTGAGATAGGTAAGTGATCCGTCTCCAATTTCCCAAACCCAACTGGGTATTTCCCCAGCAATCTTGTTATTCGATAGGTCCAAATGATCCAAGACGGATCGTCTTATTGAGGATTTCCTCGAATTTGAATGGATGCTCGTTGCATCTTCAAGTGACAAGTTGTTGCTGGATAGATCAAGATAATAAAGTTTGGGTAGTAGGCTTAGAATCTTTTCCAGTTTAAAAGTGCCATTTAACAAGTTGTTGGAAAGAATGAGATATTCGAGACTCTGAAGGTAGAAGAAAGAGTTAGGAATGGGGCTCTCCAACCGATTACTACTCAAATCCAAATAAGAAAGCTGCCTAGAGATATTTACAATGGGAAATTCACTGACCTGCCAATTTAATTGGTTGTTGGAAAGATGAAGCTTTGTTAGAGAAGGCAGAGCGAAGATGGATATGGTGTTTTTGAATTTAGAGAGAAGAATTGTAGAGGAATAGGAAAATGTTCTTCATTGTTGGATGATTCTTCTCATTACAATAGATCTATATATACTACAACTCTAGATCTATACAAGGAATGAGATCAATTGTAATTTCCTATTTTCGGAAGATATAAATCTTCCTCAATCAATTCCAAATCAATTCCAATCATCTTGATTTCTTTCTTGTTTTATCTAACACTCCCCCTCAAGTTAAGTAATGAGATTGCCAATACTTAACTTGCCCAATACTTCTCGAAGTGACTTAGCATTTACCGCTTTAGTTAAGATATCTGCAAGTTGATCTTCCGATTTGACATATGGAAGTTCAACGATCTTTGCTTCAATCTTTTCTTTAATGAAGTGCCTATCAATTTCAAGATGCTTGGTCCGATCATGTTGAACAGGATTCTCCGAGATACTAATGGCTGCTTTATTGTCGCAAAACAACTGACATGTCTTTGATATAAAAAGACTGAGCTCTGTCATGAGTTTCCTTAGCCATAGTATTTCTGTAAGCCCATTCTTGATTCCTCGAAATTCTGCTTCAGCACTTGATAGTGCAACAACCTTCTGCTTTTTGCTCCTCCACGTAACAAGATTCCCTCCAACAAAGGTGAAATATCCAGCTGTTGATCTCATATCATTCGGATTTCCAGCCCAATCTGCATCTGTGAAGCCACAAATATCTAAGTGTCCATGCTTCTCAAAAAGCAATCCATGCTCGGCAGTCCCCTTCAAGTACTGCACAATCCTCATTGCAGCTTTCCAATGATCTTCTTGTGGTGAGTGCATAAATTGACTCACTATTCCTACAGCATATGCAATATCTGGTCTAGTATGAGATAGGTAGATGAGTCTCCCTACTAGTCTCTGATATCTCCCCCTGTTGGTGAGTTTAGCTCCTTCAATTACTTGCAGCTTGTGATTTTGTATCATCGGAGTATCTGCAGGTTTACAATCTAACATCCCGACCTCTGCAAGTATATCAAGAATATACTTCCTTTGGCTAATAAATATCCCTTTCTTTGACCTCAACACCTCGATTCCCAAGAAATATTTGAGGAGGCCCAAGTCTTTCATCTGAAATTCACTGAACAGATTTTTTCTCAGATTACTTATCTCCTCTATCATCTCCGGTGATGATCATATCATCCACATAGATAATGAGACAAGTAATCTTTTCCCCCTTTCTCTTGAGAAACAAAGTATGATCTGAGTTACTCTGTTTGTAGCCATACTTCTTCATCGCCTCGGTGAATCTTCCAAACCAAGCTCTCGGAGACTGTTTCAGCCCATATAAGGTTCTCTTGAGCTGACATACTTCTCCATCTTTAAATCCCTCTGCAAATCCCGGTGGAGGACACATAAACACAGGTTTTGGGAGTTCTCCATGTAAGAAGGCATTCGTCACAGCGAATTGGTGGAGAGGCCAATCCTTGTTAGCTGCTATTGAAAAAAGAACTCTCAAAGTGTTGATTTTTGCCACAGGTGAGAAAGTCTCAGCATAATCCACTCCATATGTTTGAGTATACCCTTTTGCAACTAATCTCGCCTTGTACCTTTCAATTGAGCCATCTGGTTTACGTTTGATTGTAAACACCCATCTGCACCCAACTGCTTTTACTCCTTCTGGCAATCTGTCTTTTACCCATGTGTTATTTCTTTGTAATGCCTTCATTTCTGTGTTCATTGCCTCCCTCCAATGTTCAGACTTCATGGCTTCTTCCGCAGTTCTGGGAATCTCTTCCTCTTTGTAAAGTGCTGCCTCGAAAGCTCGTGCCATTTTAGTCAGGTTCCCCGTTACGAAATTGGCCACACCATATCTGCTCTTTGTACTGATTCGATCCGGGGAGTATCGTTTTGGAGGAACTCCTCGAGTACTCCGAGGTGGGAGGATATATCTTCCAGTGTCACCATCTATGGTATTATCCTCCTCTTCTTCAGATTCTGCAGTGTTAGTGGAGATAACATCTTCACTAATATTTGATTCAGAAGTTACCTCGGATACCGGAGTCAGATTTTCAATGGGGAAGGACTTTGGAGACTCAGGTGGAGAGGTGTGCTCGGCGATAGTGACTGCTGATGTCTCAGGTTGGTCCACGTAAGAATTGTTCGATGTGTACACAAGCCAACTTAGGTGGTCTCCATGATTATTTTCGCTCTCCCCCTGACCTCTAAGGTGGTTTGTGTAGAAGAATTTAGTTTTAAGAAAATTGCAATTCATGGTGGTTACAATTTTCTTAGTGGTCGGATCAAAACACCTATATCCCTTTTGGTTAATGCCATATCCTACAAAGACACATTTTGTAGCACATGGTGCCAGTTTGGTTCTTTCATGTTTGGGGATATGAACATAGACAGTACACCCAAAGACTTTCGGTGGTAGACTTAGGGATTCTGGGATTTGGGCTTGTTTGGATAAAACATCAAGTGGGGTTTTCTTGTTCAGGATTTTTGTAGGAAGTCGATTGATCAGAAAAACAGAGGTTGCTATGGCTTCAGGCCAGAGAAAAACAGGGACATGGGATTCAATCATTAGAGATCGGGTTATTTCTAAGATGATCCTATTTTTTCTTTCAGCCACCCCATTTTGCTCAGGTGTATAGGCACACGAGGTTTGATGGATTAAACCATTATCGGCAAAAAACTCAGACATTAAATTATTAACAAATTCCCCCCCATTATCAGATCGGAGTGTTTGGATAGTTGTGTGAAACTGGGTTTTGACCATCTTAAAGAACAAGACAAATTTATCAAACACTTCAGATTTATGTTTCAAAAAATAAATCCATGTTACTCTAGTGCAATCATCAATAAAGGTCACAAAATACTTAATGTTATTTCCCCCAATAACAGGTGCAGGACCCCATACATCAGCATGCACTAAAGAAAACATAGAATTAACCCGAGTATTTGAAGGTTTGAAAGATTGTCTATGGCTTTTAGCCAAAACACACGTTTCACAAAAAAAATCTTTGGGAATTGAAATATTTGGGAATAAGAGTTTAAAATAACCGGAAGAAGGATGTCCTAATCTTTGGTGCCATAATCGAACTTCATCTTTCGTGGACCTTTGAGTTAGCATTGCACTACCATGATGAGCTGCCCCGTCCACATAATAGAGTCCTTGTTCCTCAGTGCCACGCCCAATGATCCTCTTCGTCCGGATATCCTGCAATACACAGAAGTTTGGGAACATCAGTAATGTACAGTTTAATTCCCGAGTCACATGACTTACAGACATCAATCTTTGAGATAAGCTAGGAACAAATAAACAATTCGACAAACAGAGATTTGGAGATATCTCTATAGTTCTGGCGCCTGCAACAGTAATCAATTCCCCATTTGCAGTCTTGATGAAAGTCTTATTAATTTTAGTGAAATTACTAAAATCTTTCACCTCCGGAGTCATTGTATCTGTGGCCCCACAATCAAAAATCCAGCCCTTTTTATGCAAGTCAGAATCATTTTGCACATGAAAAACAGCGGAAATATTTTGTAATGGTGCAAAATGATTATATGTATCAGAATGTGAATATTTTAAAGTCTGAGGACCATTCTGCAAAAAATGGGGGTCAAAATTAAATTTGGGATTTTTTTGTTTAGAGTTAGGGATTTCAACCATAACCCTCATTCTACCTCCGCCGTCTTCCTCGGCTCCCTTCTCGAACACCCTTCCTGCAAAATTCCCGACACCTCCGCCGTTGCCGCCTCCACCGCTGCCTTCTCCGGTGGCTATGTCCGCTTGGCTTTCTTTTCTAGTTCCGCCACCGTCTGTTCCGTGGGCAAAATTCGCCGAGGCTTTCTTCGGCTTCTCCTCCCACCATTCCGGGAATCCCACTCTCAAGAAGCACGTCTCTCGTGTGTGCTTCTGTTTCCCACAGTGGGAACACCAAAGCTTGCTCTTGTCCACCGATTTTGAGTTGTTGGCGGCGGCGGTTTTGGCTGGCGGCGGTCGTGATGGTGCGCTGTGGCCTCCTCGATTTCTTTGGGCTCCGTACCCAAAGCCGATTTCTCCCGATGATGAGTCGGCGCTTCCAGCGTTAGCGGTGATGGCATTGGGTGTTGAGGACGTCGGTGGCATGATTTGTCTTCGAGCCGCCTCCCTCTTCACGACGCCATACGCTGCTTCGACTGAGGGAAGGGGATCCTCTTTAAGGATATCTCGTCTGATTCCTTCGTATTTTTGATCTAGACCTGCCAAAAACTTGAACAATCTCTTTGTGTTAGTGTGTTCTCTGAACTGCTTCACTCCCTTGTCGCAGCACGAGATTGGTTGCTTTTGGCACCTATCGACGTTGATCCACAGTCCGTGGATTTTCCGATAATAGGTTTCTAGATCCATCTCTCCTTGGCTAATTGTGTTTGCTTTCTCTTCCAGGTCATAGATGAGGTATGGATCGGCTTTGCTTTCGTATGTAACCGCAAGGTTATCCCAAATCGCCTTTGCAGTTTGGTGATGTGCAAAATCGGCGATAATATCGTTTTCGATATTATCGACGATCCAAGAGAAGACTATGAGGTCTGTCTCTTCCCACTCCTGGTATCCTTTATCTCCTTCCTTCAGAGGTTCGTCTCTGATATGCGAGACCGCCCCTCTGCTTCCGATTACGATTCTCATAAGTCTCGACCACAATGGGTAGTTTTTTCCATTGAGCTTGAATGCCACATTGACATTCTTACTTGTCTTCAACTTATGATATTCCTCTGTATCTTCGGTCTTTGATATTTTTGGATGCAGGTTTGATGAAAAAAGAGGCTAGGATTTTTGCTTTCTGGCCGAGATTGGTATAAGGGCGGTGATGAATTTTTTCTGAGCCCAAACCGGTTCTGATGCCATGTTTTTGAATTTAGAGAGAAGAATTGTAGAGGAATAGGAAAATGTTCTTCATTGTTGGATGATTCTTCTCATTACAATAGATCTATATATACTACAACTCTAGATCTATACAAGGAATGAGATCAATTGTAATTTCCTATTTTCGGAAGATATAAATCTTCCTCAATCAATTCCAAATCAATTCCAATCATCTTGATTTCTTTCTTGTTTTATCTAACATATGGGAATGGAACCGGATAGCGAATTCTCGCTTAAATCCAACCAACTGACATTAGAAAGAGCTTCGAAGTAGATGGAAGAAATCGAGCCGATGAAGAAGTTGTCCGCCAAGGCCAGATCAACTAGATGTGTCAAATTACTGAGTGCGGAAGGAATTGGGCCACTGAATTTGTTATGAGACAGGTCTATATAAGTCAGCCTTTCCAAATTGCTAATAGAATTCGGTAAAGAACCTGATAGGAAATTGTAGGCCATGCGCAGCTCCTCCAGGTACTTGAGGCGGAAAAGGCTAGATGACTCGTTAAATCCGCCTGAAATCGACTCATAGCTGAGACCCAATCTGATAACATGGCCTCCACCATCACATTCCACGCCTTCCCACCTACAGCAATCATCCGTTTCGTTATTCCACCGCAACAACTTTTCTGATGAATTGAATTCTAGTTGGTTCCTCAATTCGAGCAACAAACTTTTCTCATGCTCTACGCATTGTGCTTGAGCATGAGTAACATTTGTTGAGAGTAAGGTTATTAATAACAATCGCACGAGTAAATAGATGGCCATTGAAGAATGTTTGTTGAGAGTAGTATGTATGGCAAACTCGTGGTGAAGGTTATGCAGATTTCTAGCTTGACTCCAAGTCTTCCATACGCGTTTGGAATTTTCAAGTCCTTTTTTATTTTTTTAATTGGACTTTTGAAGTCTTACTTTTTGACTCACTTCGTTCTCTTTGTCTTTATGTTTGATCCTTCCGTCACGTCATGGTTGCTCCCATGCCTAATTTCAACACAAAGTATAACAAGATTAGAGTTTGATTCATTCATTACCGAGCTAGAGCTCAATCAACCACCACTGTTTTATATTTTATTCAATATTGTTCGAAGATAAAATAAAACTAATCGGGAAATGGTAAGATAAGTAAATAATGATAAATTTTATCACATAATATGGTCCCATTTATTTATTTATTTAATATTTCATTCGTCTCATGCGATTAGTCTCACTTTTCTTATTGGGATATTCTATTTATTAATCCTCTTACCTAATATGATAAATATTATCTCCCTTTTATCTCCCCCTTTAAATCCCTTATCTTCTCTCTACATTTTGGTTATTGTGTCATTTCCCTTTGGGACTAATAGTATGGGATAGAGGAGTATTATATAAAGTGAAAAAAAAATTTATCATGTTGAAAAATATTATCACTTCATGTTGGAAATTTGGTTTTTGACCAAATAAATAATAATTAATATCTAATTTATTACGTAAATTAAATATTAGATTATTGTTCTACTCGTGGAGTAGATGAACGTGGTATATTTATATGCTCAAAATCGATTTCCGGTGAGTGAGATATAAATGTTCAAAGTTTGGTGGAAGTTTCTTCATTATTTCATGAAGTGGGAGGAATACCACATCGAATAAATATTGATGTGGTGTGATGTTTAAAAATATTTAAACATGTGGGCTTAATAACAAGTGGGCCAAATAAGTGGATAAGTGTGTGGTTGGGCTCTCGCGTGAGCACACACTCGATCCGGCCCCGGCGATCTTGGCGATTGGTCCATTGGACTAGTCTTTGGGCCTGTTCGTGGGCTTGTACTTGGGCCTTACATACTATATTTTTTGGACCACAAAAACTATAGTGTTTTGGGCTTGTGCAACATGAGTCCAATCCATCTTGTAAGCCTAGCGTTCAGCCCGCATGGCTGTTCCGTCTTCCGGGGGTGTTCTAAAAGGGCTGTTACACACGACCCTTTATCTCCTTCACTTCCTTCAACGGCCAAGTAATGGCGTAGTGGCCCATTAATGCCGAGTAGTGGCGTAGTGGGCAGTTAATCCTCCCATGGTGAGTCACCTATATATAGAGAGGCATGGCTGCATTCGAGGGAGACACACATCCAAACGCATCTTGCTGCATACCTCTCTCCCTTGTTCATTTCCGAGCTCATTTTTTCGCCTTCATCCAGTTCGCTGGAGCTCCAAGATTTTGCAGTGCTGCTACCTTTGAGACGAAGCCGTTTTATCTTTGGGGACGATACGCCAAAATTGAGAGCACTACCGGGGAGTATCTCGTCTTGCGGAAAGAGGCCTTTTCTCGACTCGGCTTTTAGTTCGTAGATCTGTTCGCTTGTAATCTTCTTTATGTTGTAATCATTTGTACGCCTGGCAAGTTCTTGTACCATTTCTCCAACACTTCAAATATCTAGAAAAATATTAATCATAACTAAAATTATTTACCGTGACATAACTTGTTTCTAAGTAAAACTAACTGTGCAACAAATAAGAAATACTCGTAACCAACAATAACACACGACTTGGTAATTCAATTGTAGGTGAGAATACATACTTTTCAAACAACATCGTGACCGTCAATTGTAGGTGAGAATGATAAGGAGTAAAAGTAGTCGGACATGGAAGTGACTTACTTGATTATTATTATTTTTTTCTATTTTTGGGCTCTGCTAATATTATTGGGACATTCTAAAATAGAAAATGGGACAACAATAGTGAGACAGATAAAGTATTTCACAACAAGTTGGAGCCACATATATCTAAACTTGTGTGGCCATTTTCATACATGGGATTAATCTATATCTATATCTATACTCTATACTATATATATAGAGATCGGTTCATGTGAGAACCATTTAATCCGTGAGAACTAGGAACCGATCTCACCCTTTCATTTTATGCTATCTACGGTTGTAAATAATTAGGAAAAATAAAAAAAATATCTAATAACTACCATATTTAAATCGATTAAGGGCAATTCTGACAACTAGAATCTTATCTAATTGTAACCGCTCCTATGATTATGGGATGTTGTTACGGATTTTTTAATACAAGTATATCACTACTTTAATTTATCCGCTGATTTCAATTTTTAAATGCAAGTAATCAATTTTAAAGGGAATGTTTGAAGCTTTTTTTTTTTTTTTTTTTTTTTTTTTTTTCTTTTTTTTTTTGTGCATAATTCGTGGAATGCATATAACTATTTTTATGTTAAAGCTTAAGCATTTCGTTTTCATGCTTTTTTTCAAAGTTAATTTTATGGTTCTTTATTTCTTTTTAAGCATGATTTCATGCTTTCTTTGATTTTTTTTTTAATTGTGGATTTTATGTTTTTAGTCTAGATTGAAAATATTAATTTTAGGATCAAAAAGGCACTTCCACTTTGCCCTTCTTCAATTCTTCTTTTTTGTGCAACCCCATTGTCTGCTTCGACAACATACTGAATATTTAAGCATAAATATATTAAAGAAACATGAAATAAAAACTAAAAACTATAAAATTAACACTAAAAAAAGCATGAAAAAAATTAAAAGAAGCATGAAAGTAACACTAAAAAAACATGATTTTTTTTATAAAAAAATATGAAACTAGATAATAAACCCCAAACCACCAAAAGCCGGACACTAGATATAAACCCCTAAGAGTTTGTCCAGGGCTAGGTCTAGTTTCCGAAAAACCACAAATAACACCCAAAACTACTATATAGAGGAGGGTTCTTATGAGAACCGTAATATACGTGAAACATGCTTATTTAAATATTCTTTCATGCTTTTTTACATATTTAAATATATTTTTTTGTAAATAAGCATGAAACTAGATAATAAACTCAAAACCACCAAAAGCTAGGCACTACATATAAAAAGTATGAAATCAACACTAAAAAACATGAAAAAAATTATTAAAATAAGCACGAAATCAACACTAAAAAAGCATGAAATCAACACTTAAAAATATGAAATTAACACTAAAAAGCATGGGAAAAAAATTTAAAAAATCATGAAATTAACACTAAAAAAACATGAAATTAACACTAATAAAGCATGAAATCAACACTAAAAAAGCACGAAACTAGACTCTAACCCTGGAATAAACCCTTAGGGGATTTATTATCTAGTGTCCAGCTTTTGGTGATTTTGGGTGTTATTAGTGGTTTTCTAGAAACTAGACCCTAGCCTTAGAATAAACCCTTAGGGTTTAGGGTGTCAGGGTTTTAAGTCTAGTGCTTTCGGTTTTGGCTCTAGTGTTCGGATTTTGGCATGCTTATTCATGCTTTTTATTGTTCTTTCATGTTTTTTTATTCATGATTTTATGCTTTTATTGTTATTAGTATTTTTGGGTATTAATAGTGATTTTTTCGGAAACTAGACCTTAGCCTTGGAATAAACCCTTGTTGGGTTTATTATCTAGTGTCCGGCTTTTGGTGGTTTGGAGTGTTATTAGTGGTTTTTCGAAAATTAGACCCTAGTCCTGAAATAAACCCTTAGGTTTTAGGGTACAGGGCCCTTAGGGTTTAAAACACTAATAATTAAAAGTAAAAAAAAAATGAATTCAAGACTAAAAAATCAAGAAATAAACACTAAAAAGCATGAATAAGCATGTCAAAACCCGGACACTAGACCCTAGACCATAAACCCTAAGAGTTTATTCCAGGACTAGGGAGACTCTAAACCCTGACACCCTAAACCCTAAGGGTTTATTCTAAGGCTAGAGTCTAGTTTCCGGAAAACCACTAATAACACCCAAAATCACCAAAAGTTGGACACTAGATAATAAATCCCCTAAGGGTTTATTCCAGAGCTAGGGGCTAGTTTTGTGTTTTTTTAGTGTTGATTTCATGTTTTTTTAGTGTTAATTTCATGCTTTTTTTAGTGTTTGATTTCATGCTTATTTTAAATTTTTTCCCATGCTTTTTAGTGTTAATTTCATATTTTTTAGTGTTGATTTCTTGCTTTTTTAGTGTTGTTTTCGTGCTTATTTTAATAATTTTTTTCATCCTTTTTAGTGTTATATTCATGCTTTTTTAGTGTTGATTTCATGCTTATTTTAATTTTTTTCACATGCTTTTTAGTGTTAATTTCATACTTTTTTAGTGTTGATTTCATGCTTATTTTAATTTTTTTCACATGCTTTTTAGTGTTAATTTCATATTTTTAGGATACAAGGCCCTTAGGGTTTAAAAACACTAATAATTAAAAGTAAAAAAAGCATGAAATAGACACTAAAAAAGCATGAATAAGCATGACAAAACTTGGACACTAGACCCTAGACCATAAACCCTAAGTGTTTATTCCAGGGCTAGGGCCTAGTTTCCGGAAAACCATCAATAACTCCCAAAACCACCAAAAATCGGACATTAGATAATAAAACCCCTAAGGGTTTATTCCAGAGTTAGGGTCTAGTTTTTGGAAACACTATTAATAACACTCAAAACCACTAAAAGCCGGACACTAGTTTATAAACCCCCTAAGGGTTTATTATAGAGTTAGGGTCTAGTTTCTGGAAAACCACTACTAACACCCAATTTTTTGGTAGTCTTGAGGTTTATCATCTAGTTTCATGCTTCTTTTAAAGTTTTTCATGAAAGTTTTTTGAAGTATATATATAATTACTTACATAAAAAATACATGAAAGGATATCTAAAAAAGCTTGAAATAAACACTAAATAGCATGAAATCAACATTAAAAAGCATGAAATTAACACTAAAAAGCATGACAAAAATTAAAAGAGACATGGAATTCACACTAAAAAGGCTTGAAAAAAATTCAGAGCATGAAATCAACACTAAAAAAGCATGAAATTAATACTAATAAAGCATGAAAAAAAAAAATTAAAAGAATGAAATCAACACTAAAAAAGCATGAAATTAACAATAAAAAGCATGAAAAAATATTTAAAGAAGCACAACATCAACACTAAAAAAGCATGAAATTAACACTAAAAAAGTATAATTTTTTTTTAAGAGAAGCATGAAATCAACACTAAAAAAGCATGGGAAAGAATTTAAAATAAGCATGAAATCAAACACTAAAAAAGCATGAAATTAACACTAAAAATATTTAAAAAAAAGTACAAAATCAACATTAAAAAAGCATAAAATTTACACTAAAAAAGGATGAATTTTTTTTTAAAAGAAACATGAAAGTGCCCCCAACGGTGCTTTTTTACATCAAAGTCAATGCTTTCTACTTTAACTTACAATGCTTAAACAAATAAAATCACCAAAGAGACGGTTGATGATTCAACAATTCGTACAATTAATATTGTTCTTACGAAAAGATTCCGCTTTTAATTTTGTGAAAATCAGATTTTTAATTTTGAGAGGAATAGTTATTTTGAAGAGTTTGAGAGCATGAGGAATCATATCCCGTAATTGTTGGAAACGTGTAGATTCAACATGTGTTTGTTGACTAAATTGCCCCTTAAAGATGGGAAAAAAAGACATTGAATCATAATTAATTAAATTCCAAGATTAAATTTGCACCACTCGTTTCTATAAAATGGAAGGTGGAGATTAGTTCCTAGTTCTCACAATATGACTATCTCCCATAAGAATCCTCCCCTATATATATATATTAAAAAGTGTCTGGTTTACAAAATTTGTTATGCCTATTTTGCCCTTAAATATTATCATTACTATATTAATATTATTATATTATCATTACTATATTAATATTATTATTATTAAGTGGATATCTAATTGTACTTAATTCAACGAATTCTTTCTATTCTACTATAAATATGATTCTCAAACCAAACAATTCTTTACTATTAGTATGATTGATTGTCAACTCTTATTTAATACGTATGATTTAGTTTTGAATTGATTTATTAGTAGTTCAATTTTTTTTTATTTTGTTAGGAATTATTTTTAATTTGGATATAATTGAAGTATGAGCATTCATGATGCAATGAACATGTCAAACTCATTATCAAGTAATTTTTTTAATCGTTACAAATAAATTTTTATTTGTATAATATTATTTATAATACTACTGTTTCACCTAAAAATGCTAGCAATAGAACTAGGCCTATCGTACATTAGTAAGTTAACCAAGAAAGACTTAACAGGGGGATAAATCGTATGAACGCACACTCTAAACAATCTAAGAAAGCAAGTAAATATTTAGGGATTTTTGGTTTAATTATTAACTCCTGGACTTAATGAAGAGAGAGCAAATAAACTAATCTAGACTTGAATGAACAAATTAAAGCAAGTAAAAACAAGTAAGCAAATACGAGCAATTAGAAGCAAGTAAACTCAGAACAAGAATTTAAATCTAAAGACTTAAAACTAATCTAGAAAGCAATAAATCTACTTAGGCAAATATTGAAACAAAAGCAATTCAATCTAATCTAAAGCAAATAAATCCTAACATGCTTGCAGAGTAAATCTAAAGAGAATTAAAGCAAATAAATATATTCTAGAAAGCAAATAAACAAGTTGGAAACAAAGAACATGCCAAGCAAAGAAAACGAATCTAAAAACAATAAATTAAACTTACGAATTAAAGGTGAAAGGAACGAACGGAATTAAAGACAAAGAACGAACAGAAAAGAAATTGGCACTTGAATTAAAATTGAATCAAAATCGTCTTCAATCCCGAAAGCATAAACAAATCTTAAACTAAAGTTTGGAGGTTGAAAACTAGAGAGAATAATGTGTATTTTCGATCAAAAGAATTTACATATATATAGCTCTCCAAAAACCTAATCAAATAAGGAAAATAATAGTCTAAGTCTGCCCGTCCCAGCGACCTGCTGGGTGGAAGCTTCTGCCGAATTTCGAACTCTACGAGCCCAGCGACCCGCTGGTCCGGTAAGACTAGTTCCTCTTGAAGCTTGTGCTTTTCACTCCTCGTCTTCTTCTTCGTTTCTTCTTCTTTTCGACTAGCTTCACTTCTTTTTACTCTTTAGAACTCGTTCCTTCACTTCGAAACTCTATTTTTAACCATTTTCGAGCAATACTCCTCTCGATCCCAACTTCACCTAAAACAACTAAATAATCAAGAAAAAAGAACAAAACAAAACTAAAAGAACTCACACAACAATAGAAAAACCACACAAAAAATACTCTAAACAACAACTAATTTAAGTATCATATGTATATAATAAATTGTGTGTTTGAAATATTAACAGCTACAGAGGTACTACAAATGAAAAGGAAACGTAAATAAAATTCATCTAATTTGAATAGTAAGCAGTGCAATACCTTAAGATAAATGTATATTTATTGATGTACAAGTATGCACTTTTAATTAAAATTAATTATATTGCTTATCCTTTTAGGTTTAGTGCTACATGAGTTAAAAAAGGTGCTTGATTGTAAACACTGTGTTGCTACAAGATTTGAACATGAACCTCCTATGTTTTGTTGTGATAATGGAAAAATCGAACTTGCACTTTTCGAGCACAAAGAATGATTTATCACGACCTTCTAGGATTTGATTTGACAAGATAGAAGTCCTGACTTTTTCCAACTATATTTTTATGACACACAAAGTGAGGTTGAAAACAGAATGAACATAATTAGGGATGTCAATTAAGCCTGAAACCCGCGGGTTGACCCGAGTAACCCGAGCCAAAAGCGGGTTAGGGTTGAATATTTCTAACCCGAAAAAAATTTCAACCCGAATGGCCCGAACCGAATAGCCCGAAAACTTGGCGGGTTGGCCCGATAACCCGAAATTTTTTATTAATTAAGTATTAATTTTTATTACTTTGTTTCAAATATTAAAATTTATGTTTTGATTCAAATATTTGTGAAAAATATTATAATTTTCTATTATAAGTTGTATTCATCATAATATTTTCTCTATTTTGTATTTCACCACATAATAAAAAATGATTAATATAATCATTAAAAGAAAAATATCTTCACATCTCATTGAGCTACTTATTATATTATGCAAGTTGGAGTAACATAATATGAAATAAAGTGACTTCAATGGTATAACATGATTTATTTATTTTTATAAAATTATTGTTATAAAAAAATCGTCAACTTCTTGACCCGACGGGCTAGCCCGAGCCCCGAAGTTTAGGGTTAGGGTTGAAAATTTCTAGCCCGAAAAAAACTCAACCCGATTCAACCCGAACCGAATAACTCGAAACCCGACAGGGCTAACCCGAACCAGCTCGGGTTGGCCCGATTGACATCCCTAAATATAATGCAAAATCAGAATATATTAGTAGTTGTGAAGAAACTCAAGAAAATTTTAGAGGTCAATCCATATGCTAAAATATTTCAAAGATTGAAGGACTGCGGTTTGATGGATGGTGTTCAACTTCGTATTTCAAAAGATGTGAAGTTAGTATATAACTCTCCACAGAGTTGCAGGTATATGAGTTGGAGGGCATGTTGACAATATTCCATTAGAGAGAGAAATTTTAGTTCATGTTCATTCAGGCGAGAGACATATAATAAGACATTATTATGAATGTTATGACCCATTACAATATCTACTTCTTTTCCCAAGAGGCGAAAATGGTTGGCATCAAAACATTGAAAAACATATTGGCTCTATGTCTTCAGCTCGTGATGCAAGAATCACAAATGCGGATAATATAATCTCCCAAGAAGAACAAGGTATAGTTATTAAACTTTTTTGGGACACACTTGGGTCAGCCGGAGGCACCGTGTGGCCGGGCTAAAACAATGGCACTTTTATTCATATAGATCGACACTTTTCTGTATAAAGATTGACACTTTTAAAAATTGTCATTTTATTCGTAAAATAATTATGTTAAATATTGGCACTTTTATTCATATAGATTGACACTTTTCTGTATAAAGATTGGCACTTTGGGCCCGGCCGCACGGTGCCTCCGACTGACACAAGTTTTAGTCAACTTTTTTTTAATTGATCTGAATAATTTAATAGTGTTAAATAATGTTCGGTCCTTCGATAAATATTTATTAGTGATATATTTTCACTTAATTAACTAAACTTGCTAAAACAAAATTAGTTGAATTGTTAAACATGAAAATAAATTATATAATGATAAACTATAGTTTCGTAGAAATGATCTCTAATATAGTTTTTTTTAAAGTTCTTAGAATATGATCATTACTATAGATTAATTTAAATATTCATCAAAATATATTTAATGATGGAAAAAAATATATTTAAAGTGTGTGAAAAACTTCTGATTTGGTAAGTGTAAATACTTAATTATCTTTATATATGTTTAGAAACTAGAATATTTGGCACTTTCATAAAATTAGAATTTCATGTTCGAGATTTGAAAAATAAATTTGTATAATTTGATTGCATGGTCTTTTGCACTAAGATTTACACAAAATACAGAAAAAAATAAATTATAATTAATTTTACAAGAACAAATAATGGATTTTTTTGGTGGATTGTGCTTAAGAAAAAAAACATGAAGTAAGATAATAGATAATGGATAATTAAGTTGTTGATTGTGAATAAAGAGTAAATTATTGAAATAAATTTGTTGATAGAAAGAATATAGTGGTTGACCCTACATAGTACTCCCTCTGTCCCATCTAATTAGTCCACATTTATTATTTTATATGTAAGGAGAAAGAATGTATTTCATTGATGTGTATAATGAGTGTACAAGAGTATATATAGGACTAGGGTTACAGAAAAACATAATACAAGATACAGGCCTATATATAACCCTAATGGGCCTTAACACGCCCCCGCAAGATGGAGGATCCATCGAGGAGACCCATCTTGGATCAAAAACGCTGAAATGCCGAAGTGGACAGCGGCTCGGTGAGCATATCGGCGATTTGATCGCCGGAAGAAATATGAGAGACGGAAATGACACCATGCTACACGAGCTCGCGCACAAAAAAATAATCCAATGCTAAATGCTTCATGCGAGAGTGAAAGATAGGATTCTTGCAAACGTAGGTGGCTCCAAGATTGTCACATAGGAGAGTAGCAGGCGATGGAAGAGAAACGCCGAGCTCGGAAAGAATGTGACGAAGCCACACAGCTTCAGCGGAAGCATTTGCAATAGCCTTATATTCCGCCTCGGTGGATGATCTCGAGACTGAGCGTTGTTTGGAAGACTTCCAAGATAACAGATTGTTACCAAAGTAAATAGCAAATCTGGTGGTGGATCGGCCATCGTCGAGAGCCCCCCCAATCGGCGTCAGTGTAGATAGCGAGAGAGGGAGAAGTGCAACGATGAAGAAAGAAGCCAAGATCCATCGTCCCCTTAAGATAGCAAAGAATTCTCTTAACCGCATCCCAATGTGGCTCGCGCGGTGTGTATAGGTATTGAGATAGTTTGTTAACAGCAAAGGAGATATCCGGCCGAGTGAAAGAAAGATATTGAAGAAGATCAAGAGCATGATGATATAAGCTTGCGTCGGAGAGCGCTTGCCTGCAGAAGACAGAAGTTTAGTATTTGGAGCCATGGGAGTAGCTACCGGCTTTGCTCCATCCATTTTGAATTGCGCCAATATATCTGTGATGTAGGCGCGCTGAGAAAGAAGCAAGCCAGAGGCGGTAGGAATAGCGTCAATACCAAGAAAATGAGTAAGAGACCCCAACTCTTTAAGAGAAAACCGAGCTGCAAGCTTCGAAACAAAATGAGCCAGAAAGTCGGTACGATTGCCAGTTAATATGATATCATCCACATACACAATGAAGTAGACAACAATCCCAGATTTGCGATAAATAAAGAGAGAGTTATCAGCAACGGATCGTTGAAAGCCAAATTGGAGAAGAAAGGCAGATAAGGCAAGATACCATACTCGGGGTGCTTGCTTGAGGCCATATAGAGACTTTCAAAGACGGCACACGTGATCGGGATGAGACGGATCACGGTACCCTCGCGGCTGAGCCATGTACACTTCCTCAGTAAGAAATCTATTGAGGAAGGCATTATTGACATCAAGTTGATGAATAGGCCAGCATGCAGAGAGAACAACACAGAACACAAGCTGGATGGTGACCGGTTTGACAACGGGGCTAAAAGTCTCAGAGTAATCACGGCCATACTGTTGTTGAAAGCCTCGAACAACAAGACGGGCTTTGTATCGAGCAATGGAGCCATCAAGATTGCGTTTCACACGAAAGACCCACTTGCAACTGATGATAGGCCGATTAGGTTTCGGAACGAGCTCCCATGTTTCGTTCTGAATAAGGGCATGGTATTCATCATCCATAACATTTTTCCAATTAGGGTCACGAAGAGCTTCAGTAACGGTAGATAGCTCGAGTGAGGGAGGTAAAGGGTGTAAGGAGGTGTGGTTGATAAGGTTAGAATTGAAGTAGCGTGAGTTAGGACGATGCTCACGAGTAGGGCGAATTGGGACAGAATCTTGGGAAGGAGGAGTATGTTCGGTAGGGATATGGGACGTCGAGGGTGCAGGTGCTGGCGGAGTTGAGTTTGGAGAGGAGTCGACGGACGCGTTGGAGCGAGGTGAGGTGGTCCTCGAGAAGCGTCCATGAGGGAGAGGAAAAGAAGGAAGACTAGAGGGAGTGTGGTTAGCACGATGTGCAAAGGGAAATATATGATCTACAAACCGAACATGTCGAGAGTGGTAGAGGCGTTTAGTTTTGAGATCAAGACATTTATAGGCGGATTGGGTCATGGAGTAACCCAAAAACACACAGGGAGCTGAACGGGGTTCGAGTTTCGTGGAACGATATGGTCGAAGCCATGGAAAGCAGAGGCACCCAAAGGGTTTGAGCTTTGTGTAAGATGGTTCGTGATGATATAGAGCTTGATAGGGTGATGAGTTAGATAGAGTCGAAGAGGGAAGTCTATTGATGAGGTAGGCAGCAGTTTGGAAAGCATAAGACCAGTAAGATAACGGAAGAGAGGCATGGTGAAGAAGAGAGAGACCGGTTTTGGAGATGTGATGATGACGGCGTTCGGCGGTGCCGTTATGTTCTAGAGTGTGAGGAGGGGAAGTGTAGTGCGTAATTCCTAGTTGATTGAGGGTAGATTTTAATTTTATGAATTCTCCACCATTATCAGAGAAGAGGGACACAACTTTGAAGCCAAAGAAATGTTCGACAAGTCGAACAAATTGTGGAAAGATAAGAGCAACATCAGACTTGTGTTTCAATGGATATAGCCATACGTATTTAGTAAAATGATCAACAAAAATAACATAGTATCGATAGCCATCCAAAGAGAGAGTCGGAGAACTCCAAACATCAATGTAAACCAAATTAAAAGGTTTAGTGCTACGCATAGAGTTTTCATAGAATGGTAGTTTATGAATTTTATGAACTAGATAGGATTCACAGTGAAAATTCGAGGGAAATTTAGAGGAAGGTACAAAATGATTATTAAGCAAAAACTTAGAGACTCGTGCAGACGGGTGGCCGAAATGATGATGCCAGTCAGAGGTTGAGAGAGTGGTGAAGTGAGTGCGAGGAGGCTGCATGCGAAGAGTGTAGAGATGATTATCGTTCCGCCCCCGTAGTAGAGGAGTCCCCGTGCGGATGTCCTTGACAACAAAAGAAGAGGGAAAGAATTCAACAGAGACACGATTTGTATGACATAACTGAGAAACAGAAATGAGATTACAGCTGAGACTAGGGGCGCAAAAAATGCGAGAGAGAGAGAGAGAGAGGGCGAGAGGTAGTGGGAATAGTAGAATGACCGATATGAGTGATAGGTAGAGTATTACCATTGCCGAGCTGAATCTCGTACGGTCCGCCGTAATCGGAAAAGCTATGGAGATGAGAGGTGGAGTTAGTAGTGTGGTGTGATGCTCTGGTATCAAAAATCCATGATGGTGGAGAGGGAGGAACACCACGCTGCTGAGTGTTGTTCACTTGAGGGCGTGAGTGAACCATAATATTTTGGTCATGCAAGAATGCGGCAAGTTTGCGGCAAACTCGAGCCGTGTGACCGGTGTAGGAGTAGTAATCGCAGACCGGTGGCGAAGATTGACCGTGAGAGGAGTTGTTGGGGCTGAAGTGGCGACCACCGTTGTGACCACCGTGGCCACGATATCCGCGACCACCTCGATGTCCGCCGGGATTATGGGACAGAGTGCTGTCAGCTGAGGGAAAGTTAGAGCGTGCCTGAGTTTGGTTCACCGAAGGAAGTAGCGGCGAGGCGTCGGACGGCGTTGTGATGAGCCGTTCAATATCGAGAAGGATGTCAGAGAGATCTGCGAGCGAGACAGCTGTTTCGCGGACACGTAGAGCAGAGTAGACGAAACGATATTCATCTCCAAGTTGAGTAATGATGGCAGCAACCAGATCATTGTCGGAGACGGGGTGACCGGCGAGAGCAAGCGAGTCAACTACGTCACCCATGTCCTTTAAGAACTCAGTGATGGTGCGAGTTCCCTTGGGATTTTTAGCAAGTTTGGCTTTGAGAAAAAGCACACGGCCAGGTGTGGTACTGGCGTAGGTGTTGGACAGGCGAGTCCATGCATAACGAGTGGAGGCGGCGGTAGAGATGAACGGTTGGATAGGCTCTAAGCAGCTACTGAGGAGAGCAAAGACAACGATTTGATCTTGGCGGTGCCAGATCGTGTAGAGGGGATTGGCTGTCTTGTCGTCGAGAAATTGAGAGGGAACAGCAGTGGTGCCCTCGATATAGCCTAGGAGATCGAGTCCGATGAGAGTAGATTGGACTTGGCAACTCCAAACGGAGAAATTTGTGGGGGTGAGTTTGATAGGAAAATGCGTTGGCGCGTTGAGCTGCACAACGGCGGTGGCGTCTGTGTTGGGAGTAGGGGTGGACCGGTACGGTATATTGAAATTTTGTTGCCATACCGATACCATACCGAAAATTTTTGGTATGTACTTTTTCATACCGTTACCATACCGAACATTTTGATATACCAGTTTTTGATATACCGTAAATTCGGTATGGAACAAAGTCCATGCCAATACCGTACCGAATTTTCGGTATACCATACCAAAGTTCGGTATTTTGGTCTACCAAAAAATTGAATATTATACCCAATTTTTTTTTCTAAAAGTGTTTATGAAATGTTAGTGTCATATATTATCTATTTGTATTATACATCTTTAACAAATGTAAATTAAAATCACAATATTATTGATATTATAGTACAATACAATTCAATTGTTGTCTTTGTTAGTATATGTATTTAAATATTTGATCGCTAAAGATTAAAAGACAAATTACGTATACTATATTTGTAATGTTTTTTAAATAATACTAACGTATTGAAAATTTGTTACATAATTTAACATTTATTAAGATTGTATTTAAATTTGTAATATTCTCAAAATATAAAATGAAATTAGAATATAATTAAAATTAAAAAAATATGTAAGTTTTTGATAATTTTCGGTATATATTGAAAATTTGTACATATCGAACATTCGGTATCTCGGTATAATCGGTATGTATCGAAGTTTCGGTACACCGAATGTTCGGTATATACTGAATTTTTTCGGTATACCAAATCTTCGGTATTGACCTGTATACCGCGGTATAGAAAAAAGCATATCGTTACCGTACCGAAAATCTTCGGTACGGTATTATACCGTACCGAAAAGTTCGATATACCATTAATTACGGTATTTTCGGTACGGTATGTCCGGTATACCTTCGTTTCGGTAAATTTATCCACCCCTAGTTGGGAGCCATGAGAGCGATGATGAGTGTAAGGGAGAAGACGAGGGGGAGCGGCAGTGTTTAGCCGGCGGCTAGGGTTGCTGAAAAAAAAATGGTTGCTAGGGTATTTTGCAGGGAAGGTGACGAGAAAGGAAGGAGGAAGATTTAGACTCTTGATACCATGTAAGGAGAAAGAATGTATTTCATTGATGTGTATAATGAGTGTACAAGAGTATATATAGGACTAGGGTTACAGAAAAACATAATACAAGATACAGGCCTATATATAATCCTAATGGGCCTTAACATTATACCTCACATATGAATATAAAAGTAAACTAATTTGGTGGGACGGAGGGAGTATTTTGTAAATAAAGTTTAATTCTAATGTTTAAAATATAAAAAGGTATAAGAGTATAATTTTTATATTGTGAAATAATATGCATTTGGGGATATGAATGAATATTGGAGATGAGGGGATATCATTTAAAATAAATAAATTATGTTAAATAATAAGTGTTTATACATGCAACCCACCTGTTAGTAAGAAAAAAATAAAATAAGAACGCTTGAGGGCAAAATTAAACTTATGATTACTATGAAGCACAATCGTCACCCTCGCAATTCAACATCTGTGACCCTTTGAAGAATCTTTTCTTGTAAGAAAGAAAAAAATTATGAAAAGAAAATCACTTAGATAAGAATCTAGGATGAAAACCAAATCAAAGCTAATTGGTCTTCTTTATTTATTTTCCAAAATAAATAGATTGGTAGTATTAAAACTTTTCTGATATCATTACGTTCATTTTCTTACAAACAAATAAACAAATGGCGTGTTTCCTTTTTTCCGGTGGTACCCCAATAAATGACAGAATGTGAAATAACTACTAGCACTACTAGCATCCAATAAAGCAGGAACAATTTGATTTGCCACTTGATGCAGGACACGTGTTGCTTTTCTTTTCCAAAATCTCCAATTATTTAGGGCACACTTGGTGAGCCCAGGTGTACTATTTGGTCGTTCAAAAGATTGACACTTTTATTTGTGTAGATTAATATTTTTCTGTATAAAGATTAACACTTTTATTTATTAAATAATTATATTAAAAATTGATACTTTTATTCATATATTATTATTTTTCTGCATAAATATTGACAACGTGGCCAGTGTGGCACAAGTTCTACACTTTGTAGAGACTCCACCTCTGCTCCAATTTAATTATCCTTCATAGTTCAAATCCCCAAAGTTTGGCGCCGAGCATTCCCCTCAATGGCTCTACCAAAATTGGGGAAAAAAAAACTGAGCATTCCTCTGAAGAAATTCGTTGAACTCATGATGGTAAACGAAGTATTGGTTCATTACGTCGCCCTTTTCCTGTTTGACTATTTGCTTCAATGGAATGCTTCTGTAAATCGATGAGATTTATCTCAGTAATCACTCTTTGATTGCCCACAACCGCAGGTATTTACTATTTAACATCTTCAACTCAATCCGCCGATTTATATTTCCTGCCGCATTTTGATATTTATTCGTTGTATTTTAACTGAACTTAGTACACAATTAATATGCATGAGTGTGAACCAAATTTTGATTACTGAGTATTGCCATTTTCCTGGTTTCATAATCTTTTTTTTTTTTTTTGAAGATATATATCTCTTGGAACTGTGTTTTAAAGCATGATACCTGCTACTGAAATATGAACAAGCTAATTATGAGCCTAAATGTAACCATTATGAGTATGTGATTATATTTGGTGTTTGTGATTAAGAAATGGGTAGTTTGGTTTGTGTGTTAGCTAAATAACATTTCCTTTTTTGCTTGCAACTTTTGTTTTTTTGACATGTTAGTCAAATTTGTATCTTATACATTAAACACAAACTCATTCATAATCACACTCTATCTAGAATTATGGCATCTCCAGAAAGTCGACTTAATGCCCTGTTGTAATATACATTTGTACGCTTAGAAAGTAATCTCTGGAAAAATGTAACTAAGCTGACCTAGCTTTCATTGTCATCTATACGAAATAATTGTATTTTTAATTTTCCAACTGAGATAAGTTCTGGAAGGTACTGAAATCATTTATAGGAAGCTTTAGATGCCATGATTTTTTCTTTCTTTTTACCTAATAAGGTATTTATGGGATGAACTCACTCATCTCAGATCTCTATAAATGTATTATTGTCGTTTCATTAGACAATAGTTTTGTAATTGATATACTAAGCACTCATATGGGAAATGAGGTGCCTGACATTGAAAGTTGATTTGATTAAAAAGTCATTGAAGATCGATTGTTGGTTAATGATAGCATGCCCCTGATAGAGGAAAATTATCCATGGTTCTCACATTACATTTTTACCACTGAAGTAGCTTGGAATGATACTAATCGATTGAGATGTGTAAAGAAATTTATCAAAAACATAGTTTTGTCACCAATCTCATGATATTGTTTCCTACTTTACCTTATATTTGTACATGTGCTGTATCTACTTGTGTTCATGCATACTGATTAAGAATAATCATATTATATGATAGGATATGGCCTAGCTACTAGGCCCAAGTATCGAGCCCAATATAATTGAGGTCCGACTGTCAAGCTCGGCCTATGCAGCTCGGCCCACTTAAGAGCCTTACTTGGCCCGGCCCAAACAGCCCACCTAGGCCGAATCCACTTCGGCCCACCTCAAAGGAACCTCTACACCAAGGCAACTCCTACATCGACTACAATTCAAGTTCCGCAAGAGATATAGAAGCTCGGTGTTTATCCAATAAAGGAGGAGATCAAGCCAAAGAGTCCTAATAGGAAAAGACTTATAATCCTAGTCGAATTCCATATGTAAACACTTATAAATAGGGGTTTAGAAGAGGTTGAAAGGGGGGAACAATCTTGTAATCACTACTCATACAAACAATAAAGATCTATACTATTTCCGCCCGTGGACGTAGATCTATTCCAATAGATCGAACCACGTAAATCCCTTTGTGTTCCGTTTACTTTCGTGTTCGTTAAATCCCAGTTTTTGTGCATTAACTATCTTGCGAAAATAAGATCGATCACTGGCGCCGTCTGTGGGAAGCTGAAAATCTGTGAATCTTGATCAAATTTTGCAAGTTTGCTACAATTACGATGGCCGGGAAATCAACACGATCTACTGCTGCCGCTAATAAGTCTGCCGCCGAGGCTGCCGCCGCCGCCGCCGCTGCTAAGGAGAAGGACGCCCAGCATAAAAACGCCCAGCAAACCACTCATGAATCAACCGAAGCCTCCAGCCATCCACCCAGCTCTAATCAAAGACGCCCCGGGAAGGAGCGTGCGCTGACTCCGGAAGGACATATCGGAGATATCCCGGTGGATTAGTTCGGCAGACCGCTCCACCCCAGCCAAGCAGGTCACAGCAGTGGTCGTGACGGAGAGGAGGTCCCAAAGCTCCAGCCGCATGAACTCGAAGATGCAGTGAAGAGTTTGCTTGCATATAAAGGCACATAATTCCTACAATTCGTCAACCAACAAAGAGCTGGACATCATGGAGAATGTGGAGCTACATCCCGTTCCCATCAGCAACACGATTCTCAAAGCATCCAGATTGTGGGCGCACGAGACGCGGCACCTCGTCAAAGGAGGTTCGATGATAAACGTCGAGGAAACTCCAGACCTTCACCTCGCCGTACCATCACCCCACCTCGTCGTCATACTGCTTCACCTCGGCATGGCGACGATCACCGAGGAGGGAGATTTACTGTTTACAGTAAGATCTCTACTCCCTTCACCAACTATATACTCTACACTCCTCTCCCTGAGAAGTATCAAGTACCTCCTATCAAGCCTTACAACGGCTCATGCGATCCGAGCAATTTCCTGTCCCAATACCAATATAATATGATGAATCAAGGTCTCAGTGAGGATACCTACATGTGTAAGGTATTTCCTGAACTGCTTGTCGATAACGCTCGTAGTTGGTTCGATAGCCTGCCTCCATGCAGTATCGGATCATACGCAGACCTACTCGAAGCTTTCGAACGCAGGTTTTTCCAGAAAGCCGAGGCAAAAACTACCCCGGCCTAACTTCTTTCCATTAGGCAGAGACGAGGAGAATCAATAAGTGACTTTATGACTAGGTTTAATGAGGAAAGCCTGAAAGTCGATCGCTTGACCGACGAAGTCCTTATCTCAGCCTTCCAGAATGCCATCCAATCTGGTGCTCTCTACAAGGAGATCATAAGGGAAGAGCCACGGACATCGAAGCAGCTGTGGAGCATTGCGGATCGTTTTGCACGAGCAGATGAAGCGGATAGGAAGAAGCGCGAGGCTGATAAGCCTGAACCATCCGATCGGAGGAAAGAAGAGCGCAATGACCGAAGTCAGGGCCGCCGAAGTGCCTTAGATAGACTGCAGCGAGGCCCCCTTGAATCCCGACTTGGACCTCGGCAAACATCGGAAAAGACCCAATTCACGCCACTGACAAAGCCGAGGACTGAGATTTATGAGCTTCATACCAACCTGTTTCAAAGACCTCAACCCATGTCACGTGGTGGGTCAAGACGCCGGTCTAAGGATAAATACTGCCGATTCCATGAGGACTACGGTCATGACACAGAAGACTGCAGGGAGCTAGCTGCGGATATCGAGCACCTGGTACGTGACGGTACGTTTAGAAAGTACCAAAGTCGCAGCCAATATGATGCCCGACCCCAGGGTAGGGGAAAGCGCAGAAACCGGGGAGGGAACAATTGCGCCCCCCACGTCGACAAAAAGCCTAGGCCTGATGATGAAGAGGGAGACGAAGATCAACCCCGGATCGACGGAGTCGTCACTGTTATTACCGGGCTCCCACAAGGAGCAACGAAGTCGTCGCTCAAGGCCGAGGCCAGAAGCCCCTCTACAGATGAGCCTTTACAGAAAAGGTTCAAAAAAGACGAGGTCATTACCTTCTCAGAGAAGGACCCAGTGCCACCAATGATACCTCACCAAGACGCTATTGTGATTGAGGTAGTGGTGGCTAATAAGCTCGTCCATCGAATCTTCATCGACAGTGGGGCCTCAGTAAGCGTACTCTTTAAGGATTGCTTTGAGAAGTTAGGGGTCGAAGAAGCTCGTTTAACACCAGCACCAATTCCCCTTAGAAGCTTCGTCCAACAAGAGACGCAAACCGAAGGGATAATTCAACTCCCAGTGACAGTGGGTAAGTACCCATTGTCATCCACCAAGTTCGTCAGTTTTTTTGTTGTGAAGGCGAACTCCCCCTATAACATCATCCTAGGAAGAGATTGGTTGGTTGCAATGAAGGCAATATGCTCGGCGTACCACCTAATGATCAAAATTCCATCGAAGAATGGGGTAATTATAATTCGCGGTGACCAGAAAAGGGCGAAGGAATGCATGTAGATCGCCCTACGAGGTGTTGGGACACCTCAGCATCCGCAAGCATAGCAATTACAGAAATCCGAAGTGTTGGAAGACAATTCTGCATTCTACGAGCCAGTAAGAGCTGTTGTAGTGTACGAAAACGACCCAACTAAGGTTGTTAAGGTTGGCTTCGCTGGAGGAGCCGAACTTCGCAAGCAAGTTGTCCAACTACTTCGGTAATATAAAGATGTCTTCGCCTGGTCACCACTCGACATGACCGGAGTTTCACCAGATGTTATCACACACCGGCTGAACATTGACCCCGGAGTAAAGCCAGTCCGGCAAAAGCAGCGGGTATTCGCAGCAGACCGGAACCAGGTCATACATGATGAAGTGCACCAACTGTTAGAGGCACGAATACTCTTCGAGGTCAAGTATCCGACGTGGATTGCTAACCCAGTGATGGTGAAGAAACAAGGAGGAGGTTGGCGAATGTGTATCGACTACACCGATCTAAATAAACACTGCCCCAAAGACTGTTATCCTCTTCCCAACATCGACAAGAAAGTCGAGGCTCTGGTCGGCCACAAGGTTTTCAGTTTCTTAGATCTGTATAAAGGATATCACCAAGTCTTGATGAGTGACGAAGACGCACCAAAGACAGCTTTCATCACTGACTTCGGTGTCTTTGCATATAAGAAAATGCCATTCGGACTAAAGAATGCTGAAGCTACTTATCAAAGAATGGTGGATAAGATATTTGAGCCCCACGTCGGTAACAATGTGGAAGTATATGTGGATGACATCATCGTCAAAAGCAAAGAGCCAACCACCTGTGTCGACGATCTCAAGATCGTCCTCGGCCTCCTTCGGAAAGTTAACCTGAAGCTGAATCCTAAAAAGTGCACCTTTATGGTCCGATCCGGAAAATTTTTAGGATGCTGGGTTTCTCAAGAAGGATTAAAGGCTAACCTGTCCAAGGTCCGAGCTGTTCAAGAAATGAAAGTTCCAGAGAAGATTCACGACGTGCACAAATTGACGGGCTGCCTAGCTGCCCTTAGTCGGTTTCTCTCGAAAGCGGCAGAGAAGCAACTCCCGTTCTTCAAGATTCTTAAGAAGAACCCAGTTTTTAAATGGGAAGAGGAACAGAAATCAGCGTTTGCCGACCTGAAAAAATACCTCTCTAAGCTTCCAACTTTGTCGGTCCCGCATGAAGGTGAGATTCTATCCCTATACCTCGCGGCTTCGGATGAGACTATAAGTGCAGTCCTAGTGCGTGACGAGAAACGTCGGCAACTCCCGGTCTACTTCATCAGCCGAGCACTCAAAGGACCAGAGACGAGGTATCAGCCATTAGAGAAGATCGCACTAGCGTTAGTAAACGCAGCGAGGAGGCTACGACCTTATTTCCAGGCACATCCTATACAGGTCCTCACTGACCTCCCACTTCGGCAAGTGCTACTGAAGCCTGAAGCTTCGGGGAGAATTGCGAAATGGGCAGTCGAGCTAGGTGAGCATGACATCAGCTACTGTCCACGTAAGTGCTATCAAAGGCCAAGCCTTAGCTGACTTCCTGGTAGAATTTAAGTTTACGGAAGCACCGAAGCCACCCGATGCCGCCTCAGATATTGTCGGAGCCGAACCCACAAGTAAACCACCCAAAGACTGTTGGAAGGTATATGTGGACGGGGCTTCTGGAAAATTAGGAAGCGGTGCAGGCATCATACTTCTCAGTCCAGACGAGCAGGAGATAACCTATGCACTCCGGTTCGACTTCCCTACCACAAATAATGAAGTGGAGTACGAAGCCTTAATTGCAGGACTTCGCCTCGCTCAAAGTCTTCAAGTACGAGCTGTACAAGTCTACTGTGACTCCCAAGTCATAGTTAGCCATATGCTCGGCACATACGAGGCAAAAGGCGACAGAATGAAGAAGTATCTCCAAAAAGCTAAGAGTCTGCAAGAAAGCTTCACCTACTTCGAGTTGGTACGAATCCCAAGAGGAGCAAATACCGAGCAGATACTTTAAGCAAATTGGCGTCCTCGTCAACAAGCTCTCCAGTGGAAGGAATCAAACACCAAAGTATAGAAGAAGCCGAGGTCGGCCTCGTAATTGATGATGAAGCACCGAATTGGATGACTCCTCTTCGGAATTATTTGGAGAAGGGCGAGCTACCCAGTGACAAGCTTGAAGCAAGAAAGATCTTAAGCAAGTCACCAAAGTACATTCTACAAAAAGGTATTCTGTACAGAAAGTCATACCTTCAACCTCTCCTAAGATGTGTCGGGTCGAACCAAGCAAACTATGCGTTAAGCGAAGTTCATGAAGGGTCATGTGGAAGCCATATTGGAGCTCGAGCACTGTCAAAAAAGGTCATGCGCTGGGGCTACTATTGGCCTACAATGTTTCAAGACGCAGTCGAACTAGTCAAAAAGTGTCCAAAATGTCAAATCCATGGGACGGTGCCGAGATTACCTCAAACCGACCTCATAAACATGCAAAGCCCGTGGCCGTTCGTGCAATGGGGAATTGACATCGTCAGACCATTTGATAAAGCTCCCGGACAACTCCAGTTCCTCATCGTAGCCATCGACTACTTCACTAAGTGGGTCGAAGCTGAGCCCTTGGCAAAGATCACAAGCAAGAACGCCCTCAACTTCGTATGGAAGAATGTGGTTTGCCGCTTTGGTGTACCTCGCATCCTCATTTCGGATAATGGAACGCAGTTCACCGATCGGACATTCAGAGAATGGTGTGAAGGGCTTCACATTCACCAAAAGTTCACTTCGGTAGCTCATCCTCAAGCGAACGGTCAAACCGAAGTGACGAACAGAACGATCGTCAAGGGACTCAAAACCCGCCTCGACAAAGCCAAAGGAGATTGGGCAGCAAATTTACCCCAAGTCCTATGGTCGTACCGAACAACTCCCCGGACCTCGAACGGTGAAACACCTTATAGTTTGGTGTACGGAACCGAAGCAGTGATCTCGGTAGAGATAGGCCTGCCGAGCCCGCGTACTATCAACTTCACAGCCGAAGTCAACGAGGAAGACCTCCGAACCGAACTGGATCTGCTGGAAGAAAAACGAGAGCTCGCCTACATAAGAGAAGCCAAGTACAAGCAACAAGTAGCTCGGTACTACAACCAAAGGGTGAAGTACCAACAATTCCAGGTAGGCGACCTTGTACTTCGGAATAACGAGGTCAGTAAAGCGGAAAGGCTCAGCAAGCTTGAAGCCACATGGGAAGGACTGTACCGAGTTGAAGAGGTCCTCGGCAAAGGGTCGTACAAGCTTGCCCATTTATCCGGTGAGCCCTTACCCCGCACATGGCACATTAATCATTTAAAAAAATACTTTGTCTAAGTGGAGAGAGTAATGTCTAGGATCAGTTCATTTAAAGTCGTAGGTGTAAAGAGTCAGGTCGTCTTGTCAGCTGTTTTTCTTTTTTCGGTTTTTTTTCAATAAAGAGTTTTATTTTTCCTTTATTATTCGTTTAAATCATTGCATATCATATCTTGCATGTCTCTCTATTCCACTTATGCTTAGTATTTTGATCTTCTATTTTAAAAACCCTGACGAGGGTAATTTAATAAACTCCACATTGGGGGTAAATTCTAAACGCGTGCGTACCGACCTAACCTTATTAAAAATAGAAGTTCAAACTGCCTGGGCTTAAAACGAAGGAACCACCTTTGTTAAAAGCTAGGAAGAAGTACTTTTGTTTAGAACAAGGAGGCACCACCTCGGTTAAAAACAAAGATACGGCCTTTGTTTAAAACAGAGAAGAGCCTCAACCTCGTCGGACGACGAGGTCGTGCTAATTAAAGCCTAAACTTCACCTTCGACGAAGTCGTGCTAATTAAAGCCTAAAACTCATCGGACGACGAGGTCGTGCTAATTAAAGCCTAAACTTCACCTTGGACGAAGTCGTGCTACTCAAAGCCTAAACCTCGTCGGACGACGAGGTCGTGCTAATTAAAGCCTAAACTTTGCCTTTGACGAAGTCATGCTAATTAAAGCCTAAACCTCGTCGGACGACGAGGTCGTACTAATTAAAGCCTAAACTTCGCCTTGGACGAAGTCGTGCTACTCAAAGCCTAAACCTCGTCGGACGACGAGGTCGTGCTAATTAAAGCCTAAACTTCGCCTTTGATGAAGTCGTGCTACTCAAAACCTAAACCTCGTCGGATGACGAGGTCGTGCTAATTAAAGCCTACACTTCATCTTTGATGAAGTCGGGCTACTTAACCCTAAACCTCGTCTTTTGACGAGGTAATGCTCATTATGGCCTACCTTTGTATAATACAAGGAAATATATCTATGTTAAAAACAAGGTAAAAGGCTAATATGAGTACAGAAAATTCCGTTTTATTTCAAAAATGGAAGAGTACAATACATGGTGATTAAGACGAACTCGAGGGCTTGGGTTTGCTAAAACTAAGTCATCTTGTAGGAAAATCACCGTTGGAGTTGAAATTTAAAACATCATTTATATTGAAGCGGCCTTGACCTCGTTCACCACTACCTCGTCCTCGACTCCGACCCCTACCCGGTTGAAGACTCCGACCTCGACCTCGTCGAGCCAATCTTTGCCGTTCTTGTTCATAAAACTCTTTAGAGTGCCGCGTAAATCTCATGTCTGATCGATCCGCGGGAGTCGATGATCTCGAGGGATCAGTGGTAGTGGACGAACTTGAAGAATGAGAGTCCTTTCCCAGTCGAGCAGCCAATTTCAGACGCCGAGCTAGAATCACATAGTACATACCAGCTATTCGTTTCAGCTCGACCATCTGATCTTGGAGTTGCCAGGAATCCGCCCCGTATCTTTCTTGATAATCCTTACACCGGGCTGCGATTTCTGTTACCTTTGCATCCACTTCAGCAATGGTTTTCCCGCCGTTTCGGCGGACAATGGCCTCGTATTCAGCATGCTCCTCGGCGATCCTTATAGATTCTTCCTTCATGGCATCATACTTATCTCCAAGCTCTAGGAGCCGAGCTTGAAGCTCGTCATTTTTTATTTGAGCGGCTCTAAGTCTCACGTCGGCCTCGTCCTGGATATGGTTAGCTTGGTCTCTCAAACGAAGAGCTTTGACATTCTTAGCTTCAAGAGCCCGCAATAAGTTGTTGATTTGAGCTATGTACGGGGATGCATCAAAAATAGTGGGGGAAGACTACAACGCAAAGAAAAAAAGTTTCAATTAAATATTGAAATTTTATTAAGGCCACAAAGGCGAAAGTCAAGCGACATCCTACCGATGCCGCAGTACAAAAGCCTTACACAAAAAAAAAAAAAAAAAAAAAGAGAGAGAATATACAGAGGTGATCAACTGACCACTTCAGCATTCTCCTCATTCTGACTAGGGGCCTTGTTGTCGTCAGCATCGCCTTCCTCCTCGGCCTCCTCTCTGCCTCGGCCAGCATCCTCAGCCCCGGGCTCGGCAGTACGGCTGAGGTCGGCAATCAACCCTTCCAACTCCTCATCCCTGTCAACTGGCCATCCCTCCACCACCTCGGCAGTCAACACAGTAGACGACGAGGCTAAGCTGTCCAGCACGGGAATGCTTTTGAGGCCTTCCACCAACGCCTCAGCATATGCATGGTTGACAGCCGCATTTGACATCTCCTGATATCCGTACTTGGCCTTGTCCAAGTTCGGAATATCAGAAGTGATGTTGTCGATAACGTCGCTAACTGCACGTGTGTTTAGGATCGTGGCGACCTGCCCGGCCAGCTCCGAGAATCTTTTAGAGCGGAAGAGCCTCTCCGTATAAGACCGAAGCAGCGACCTCTGCATGGCTACCGCCTCGGCCTCCTGTTGCTTCGCCGCCTCTGCCTCGGCCTTCCACATGGCCGCCTCTCTCTTCGCTGCCTCAGCAGCGTCCTTTGCCGACTCCACCGCAGCCCGTTCTACCGACACTCTAGCTTCGGCCAATGCCAATCGGTTGACGAGGCTGCCCTTCTCATTCTCTAGGTCGCGCTGAACTCGGACCACCTTGTTGAAGCGGTCGACCCCAGCGGTCAGGAAACTGCTTAATTCCGAGGTAAGGTCGCTTAGCCTCGCCACCATGTCCTCGGCACCCTACATAAACACACATTAACGTTGGCAAATATATAATAATGAAATGCCGAAGTACATCTGTAAGTGTGATACTACCTCAGGAAATGGCCGAGGCTGATTCACCAGTTCTCCAAAACCCTAGCGTCCAACACCGCCAGATAACTGGACTGCAGTGACTGTGCAATCCTCCTCTCCAGCCGGAGCAGCAACAACCAACTTCTGCTGTTTTGTTTTTCGAACTGAGAGGTCGCTCCGGAGGGGACCCCATTGGTGAGGAACCTAGTCCGCTCTCTGTTCGTTCCGAAGAAACCTCGGATGCTGACTTTTCGGTAGTGCTCGACCTTGCCTCTTCTTACCGAGAAGTTTCACTGTAGAACAACAGTAAGAGCCTCATCACAATGAAACGGAACGCATAAAACAAATAAACGGACCAAGTAGAGCCTCACCCTTCACCGGCTCAACCATGGAGTCTGGATCATAAGGGCTCAGCCCCGCCATAGCAAGATCGGCCTCGGTGAATTCTTCATCGACTAGGCTAGTCAACACTTCATCAAGCACACCGAACTTTTCTTCGGTGCCTTGATTCCTCAATTTACCCACATTCCAGATGAAATGTGGGACCTCACCGAACCGACAGAAAAAAAACTTCGACTGCCAGTTCGGGATTTTTGACTTCGTCTTCACTCGAAAGCCAAGACGGGGTGACAAATAGTACCACCCATTGTAGGAATTAAATTGAAAATATTTCAGGATTAGCTCTACTGACAGGCTGACCCCGTGACGACTACTAAGTATGCCTAAAGTAGTAAGCTGCCTAAACGAGTTCGGCGTTATTTGAGCTAAAGGAATGCCGAACTTCCGAAGAAGATCGGCAAAAATAGGGGGGAGGGGAAGACGAAGACCATGGCTTAAGCAATCTTCGTAGATAGTTACGAAGCCAACCGGAGGGTTGGACGCCCTATCCTCCGGCCGAGGAACTAACATCTCTATCCAGTCAGGAAATAAATAATTTTTTGCAATTTTCAAAATTGCAGATGAATCTAGGGTTGAAGAAAATTTTGACACTGTTCTGACTGAATCACGGGGAGAAGCAAAAACTACCCTACAATTCGACGGAATGTCCGACTCTACAGTATATACATCTATATTTATATTTTCCGGCGAATGAGATACCGGCGGCGACATAGACCTTTCGCCTGAATCCTGACTACCACTACCGCTCGACTCGCGCATAAAAGAAGAGGAAGCCATGGACATACTTTTTAAGCAATGGAAGACTGTGATGACAACGAATGGGTCACTGGATTCTGGTGTAACACTGACGGCAGCACTGCAAGCGTGAAGGAAGAAGATAAATTGCCGAAAATTTTTAGGGTTCCGAATTTCAAAATGTTGATTGTGGCGTCTGAAAGAAGTTTTAATAACTTTCAGCCTACTTTATCGGGACCCCAAATGGTGCATTAAATGTAACTGACACATCACGTGTTCGACCTCGTCCTAACGAGATGGTTCACATTCCGACTTCGTCGAAATTTTATTTCCGAAGGGGCAATGTGAATTTCAATTCGACCTCGTCTTAACGAGGTGACAAGCATTCCGACTTCGTTGAAATTCACTTTCCGAAGGGGCAATGTAAATTTTATAACCACCTCGTCTTAACGAGGTGGCAAGCATTCCGACTTCGTCGAAATTCATTTCCGAAGGGGCAATGCAAATTTATAACCATCTCTTAACGAGGTGGCAAGCATTCCGACTTCGTCGAAATCCAATTTCCGAAGGGGCAATGCAAATTTTATAACCACCTCGTCTTAACGAGGTGGCAAGCATTCCGACTTCGTCGAAATCATTTCGAAGGGGCAATGCAAATTTTATAACCACATCGTCTTAACGAGGTGGCAAGCATTCCGACTTCGTCGAAATTCAATTTCCGAAGGGGCAATGCAAATTTTATAACCACCTCGTCTTAACGAGGTGGCAAGCATTCCGACTTCGTCGAAATCCAATTTCCGAAGGGGCAATGCAAATTTTATAACTACCTCGTCTTAACGAGGTGGCAAGCATTTCGACTTCGTCAAATTCAATTTCCGAGGGGACAATGCAAAATTCTTACCCGCCTCGTCTTAACGAGGTGGCAAGCATTCCGTCTTTGTCAAAATTCTAATTTCGACGGGGCGATGTAACTTTCACTACTCATGCTTCACCTTTCTACCCCAGATCACACCCTCACTTCCATATCTTTTTTGGGGGGGGGGGATGTGATAGGATATGGCCTAGCTACTAGGCCCAAGCATCGAGCCCAATATAATTGGGCTCCGACTGTCAAGCTCGGCCTATGCAGCTCGGCCCACTTAAGAGCCTTACTTGGCTCGGCCCAAACAGCCCACCTAGGCCGAATCCACTTCGGCCCACCTCAAAGGAACCTCTACACCAAGGCAACTCCTACATCGACTACAATTCAAGCTCCACAAGAGATATAGAAGCTCGGTGTTTATCCAATAAAGGAGGAGATCAAGCCAAAGAGTCCTAATAGGAAAAGACTTATAATCCTAGTCGAATTCCATATGTAAACACTTATAAATAGGGGTTTAGAAGAGGTTGAAAGGGGGGAACAATCTTGTAATCACTACTCATACAAGCAATAAAGATCTATACTATTTCGCCCGTGGACGTAGATCTAGTCCAATAGATCGAACCACGTAAATCCCTTTGTGTTCCGTTTACTTTCGTGTTCGTTAAATCCCAGTTTTTGTGCATTAACTATCTTGCGAAAATAAGATCGATCATTATACAACTACATTTCAACTAGAGAAGTAAACACACAGGTATGAAAACATATACAAAAGGCAGTTAAGGAATCTGAGAACATTGGAGAAAGTAAAATCCTAATTCCTAAATATTAGCACATTCTTTCTTGTTTATTTTCCTTATTGTCCGGTAACCTGGATCCTTGCAACTCTTTTTCCTCAATGTCTTCTCTTCTTATATTTGCAGAAATCGGATATCAAAAAGATCCTCAACTTTCTCAAAGTAGTTCTCGCTAATGCTTAGGCAAGATGATAGCACCCAGAAAAAGCTTCCCAAGCCCACAAAAATTATACTCTAGAAGGTGATAAATAAATTAATAAAATCAATGTCCTCTAAAAGCTAAAAGTAAAAGTTTGGCTTCCTTGCTCATTATAATAGTAGTTAACCCCCTAAGTAAAATGTTTGGCTCCATCAATGTATAGTCGTTAGAATTTATTTATTATAAGACAATCAACTCAGGGAAAAGACGCAAATTAATGTTAAAGGATATACCAAAGATTACAAAGAATAGAAGACACATAATTAAGGAAGTTTACAGCATAGGAGAAAGCAAAATCTTACATACTGGCTAGCCCATTCTTGTCTATTTTTCATCTCTTAGAGAAGTCTGTTTCTATATGTATCAGCTAATATCTGCTAACTTGATTGTTGGCAACTCTTGTTCCTCTAGCTCTTCTCTTCTTGCGCTGACAGCGGCAGACTATCTTCTCAACTTTCTCAAAATACTTGTTCCTGAAGCTTCGGCAGAATAAAAGCAGCCAGGAAAAGCTTCCTAAACCCACAGCATATCTGGCAGCAGCAAAAACATACTCCCAATCTATATCCTCACTTTCTGGTTCCACATTTCGTAGATTTGGCAGTGATGCGCTGCTAGTGTTGATGCACCTAATTTTGAGAGGGACACCACATAATCCTGTGTTTCCTTCAAATGAATCAGATGAAAATGTTCGCATTTGAGTGCCAACTGGAATCTTTCCGACCATCTTGTTGTGGGATATGTTCATCACCTGAAGGAACGTGAGCCTTGCGATCTCCTGTGGTATCTCCCCTGTAAGCTGATTCATTGAGAGGTCGAGTGATCCGAGCTGCCTCAACTTTCCAAACGACTTTGGAATTGAGCCTCTGAAATCATTGTGGGATAAGTTGAGAAGATAAAGCGAGTGGAGCTCACCAACTGCTTGGGGGATTTCTCCTTGGAAATTATTGCAAGAGAAATCAATGGAGGTAAATTCTGGCCAAATATTGAAAAGCTTTAGCTCCAGATTTTTGATGGTTAAAGTCACCTCATCTGTGTAGTAATCTCTCATATTAAGGTCAACACCTAAGGTGTCAGGCGTGGACAGTACATCGCTGTCCAACATCATTCCTCTCCAATTTGAGAAGTTGAAATGATTTAGATAGCCACTGAAATTGTTGGATGCCATGTCAACGATTTGAAGATTTGTCCAGCTCTTGTTTTGACATCCAACCTCTCCATGAAACCTGTTTGAGCACAATACAAGTACCTGCGAGCTCCATGGAAGCATGTATGGGAAATTGTCCTGTATGCGATTGCCTCTCACGTTCATGATTACTAAAGAAGTGGAACTTTCCCAACCAAATTATTGTGACTGAGATCTAAAGTCCTTAGGCTGCAGTTGGATGAAAATGTATCAGGGATGTGGCCACCGAGGTTGTTTCTTTCGAGACTGAGCACGTTAAGATCATTGAAGGTTTCACCAAATAAACAAGGAGGTATAATTCCATTGAAGTTATTGACAGACATGTCAAGAACTCTTAAGATTCGTACAGTTGCAAATGAAAGTCGGGAATGGTCCAGATAAGCTATTATTCGCAACGGATAAGAATCCAATTCTTGAAGAGGAGAAACTTCCAATGTCAGGAATGGATTTGTCGAAATGATTATGAGAGTAATCTACATACCAAGCTTGTTGCGGGAGTTGGGGCAGCTCACCACGAAGTTGGTTTGAGTGCAAGTCCAGAGTATCAAGGGAATCAGGAAATTTATAAGGCTTTTGCAGATCCACTAGCATATTGCAAGAAAGGTTCAACTGGGAAAGTGACCCCGTCTAATTTTCCAAATCCAACTAGGAATTTCTCCTTCAATCTTGTTATTCGAAAGGTCCAACCGTTCCAAGGTGGATTGTTGTAATGGAAAATGGTTCCAGCTCCAATGGGTGGCTGATGAATGAGCAAGTGACAAGTAGTTGCTAGAAAGATCAAGATGTTTAAGGCTGGGATTGTTAAGAATCTTTTCCAGTTGAAAATTGTCATCGAACAAGTTATGGGAAATGTAGGTCCCGATAAGTAGTCATTGGTGTATGGGGGGGGGGGGGAGAATACACCAATTAGCCAACAGTTTTGATTTTTCAAAATAATTTGATCTTTCTGAGTCGTTACTACAGTTTATCAGAGCAGTTTAGTTTTTCCAGCTCAATCAGTAAACTGCTGAGCTTGCAAAACTAACCTGCGTGCGGATGTTTGGTGGAAAGGTTGGCTAATGGTTTTCAAAACAGTTTCCAAAGAAAACTTTAGTTCAGACAAGTGTGCATGCAAGACAGGTTACAGTAGTGCAGGTTGTGAACATGCAAACTGTGTAAATAAATAATTAAAAGTAAATTGCAAAAGAGAGAAACACGAGGAGTTTTTATCGTGGTTCGGAGTAAACAGCTTCTACGTCCACGCCAGATTCCGTCGAATCTGTAATCCCTTAACTTGAGATTTTTCGCTCCTTTTAACACTGGTGGAGGTCCAGTCCAAATTCAAGTCTTTCTCTTAGACTGAATGTAACACGATTCTTGAGTCGTGTCTCTTCTTACTTTACATACAAACTATCATACAATCTTACTAACACTAAATGACTAGTGCTACTATCCAAACTAGAAAGCTGTGAATAACTATCTTTGTTAGGAATACACAACTCAATCGACTACACTAAATATCAACTGTGATGGTAGTGAGAGTGTGTGTGATGTGTTCTAGTAAGACAGTTTCCAGATAGATTAGAAATCTACAAAGATCAACACTTGGGAAAACTCTAGTAATTTCGAGTGTTGATTGAATGAATTTCAGCTTGAGATTTCTGCAGAGTTTTGGATTGAATATTGAGTTTCTCGTACTTCAATCTGGAATGAGTTGAGGTATTTATAGAGAAGCATTTGAAATAGAGCCGTTGGAAGTGTGTTAGGATTTGCAGAACCGTACACTGACACAATTCTTGGTCGTTGGGTGAGAACAGGTTTCTCAACCACAGCTCAGGTTGATCTTCACAGGTTGAGCTTCCTATACCTCGAACTGTCTTCAGTCTTCTGTAACCTTCGTGTGAAATCTTCTGGCATTGTAAGAGCAGGTTACATAGACAAATTACATAATGGAACAGTATGACAGATTGAGTAGATTAGGTACAAGGTTGCACTTCCAACCTTGACCTTTACATGAGCAACCTGTCCGAGTAAAGCTTGACTAATCCAAACACGGAGACCAGTATGTTCCAATTAAGATCTATATCTAAGTGTGGTTTCTAATAGCATTATCAAAACTTAGTTTCAAAGGGTTCCCAACAATTTCCCCCTTTTTGATAATGCCGAACCCCACACTTTACATTTTGATTTAGAAAAGTTTAAAGGTTCGATGTCCAGCTAACTGCATGAGAATAAATGTTAGAAAATTTAAAGCATATCATGCAAACGCCTGGACAAAGAGAGATTGTCATCAGGAATCAAAAGATGATCATTTTTCATTTATAGTATCAACCAGGATTGATATGCACAGATTACAGAGAGTTGATACATGAAATAAATGAAAGCGATCAGGTTACTTCCTCACGGTCTTGAACCTTTCCTCAGTTATCTTTTCCTTACTTTCAGTTCCCATGGCTGCGTATATGCTGTCGCGGATCGACTTGTACTCGTCATAGATTGTAGACTTGCAGCCATACTGAGCTGCGACACTCCGAATGAAAGTATTGATTTTGCTGATGTCTGGAGTGTCAGTGCCACAGACAGTGGGAGGTTGGAAGGTCTCTATCTTGGGCGGATTGAGCATGACCTTCTCCTTTGCAGCTTTCGCCCTGACTCTCTTGATGAATTCATGATCTGGGAAAGATTGGAGCCAGTTGTGAAAGGCTGTCTTGGTATCACCAGTGAAGCGTGGATCGATTTTCAGCTAGTAGTGGTGCAAGATGAATTGGTTAAGGAACTCGTCCCACAGAGGCTGATCTTCCACTGGTAGCCAATCGGTTGGCTCTCTTTGGTCAGCTTGTTCCTTGCAGCTTTCAAGACCTTTAAAGCTTGCTACGCGAGCTTTGTCTCATGCCCTTTGTTTCTTCAGCTCAGCCAAAAACTGCCTCTGCTTTCCTTCGTCTACGCAGTCTTCAGCAGAGTATCCAGCTTCTGCCATAAGTCAGATGAGGTTGGATTCACCCGAAGCTTTCTCTTGAGCAGATAGCTTGGAATTAGCAGGTTGAGGGGCGATGGATACAGATGGAGCAGCTTCTGTTTGCATCACAGGTTGGGAAGATTCCAGAACCTTCTTACCTTTCCCTGATTTCGTAGCGCCACATTTTTCCTTGCCTTTACCTTCCCCTTTTCGGCATTATCATCAATTAAATTCTGAAGAAGGGTGTTGAGAGAGGATTGCTCTTGAGAGATCAAGGTCAGATCAGTTTCAATCTTTTCTTGAACTGTAGCAGGGAGCTGATGTTCCCTTGCATCTCTTCCTCTTTCTTAAGCGAGCTGGAGGTAGTCTGAGTAAGCTTTGAAGAGAAGTCGTTCACAAGCTTGTTGAGGAGTTCAAACTCGTATTGCAGGCCTTCAAATGAAGATTTGGAGGCAACCTTCAATTCAGACAGCTGGGTGGGAAGCAGCTCGTCCGTTGCAGCTTTCAGTCGGGTGGAGATGAAGGTTTCGAACTAGCTTGCCACAGTTTCCTTGATGACTTTTGGCATCTCCTCCTTGATATTTGCCAGCATGGCAGATGCTGCTTTGTCCATTTCTTCAATTTGATTGGCGGTCTTCTGGTGTTCTTCAACCTCTGTTGCCTTCACCTTGGAAACCTCCTCAATGATGAATTGCTTCAATTCCTCTTGCACGGCAGTTAGAGGAGTGCTGGCGGTTGCAACAGAGTAGGTGAGAGTACGATCGTGATCGGACTCTGTGTCTTCGCTGTTCCGGGATGGAGAGGGAATATGACTGAATTCATCATCCTCCGGAAACCTGATATTATAAGAGTTGCGATCGTGAGAGTAAAAAGGTTTCAAATTAATATTGAGAGCCCTGGCCTCTATCTTCATCCTTGACAGGACGAAATGTTTGAAGTAATCGCGAGCTTCAGGAATTGAAGCATAGCCAAAACACTTCCCCAGGGTGTGCTCTTCAATTTCAAGCTGTTCGATGGGGTAAATCAGGAAGATAGACTTCAAATCACAGTAAGACTTGTCCTTCCCATCGAGCAAAGTACGCAGCCTGTACGCCATCGACCTGGTCTCTAGGGTGAGATCGATCCCAGGAAAAGACTCGGAAACAGTCTTCTCAGCATTGATCTCGATGGAGTTGACCAGCATGGCCGCTGCAGTTTTCACAGGATCTTCTTCGACATCATCATCGGATGAGAGAGAAAGATGGATGTCGAGTTCTGGTGAAGAGCTAGGATGATGAGAGGTTTCACCGGCTTACTGATTAGAGGGATCTTCCTCGAAACCTGTCTCCAGAACTGGATCCTTGAAGATATCACGGACAAAGGGAATTGGAATTGTAAGCTGTTCATTGCGAGCTGCAAGAGCAGTGGAATCTGTTGGTGCAGTGATGTCTTCAGTCGTGGAGAGCGAAGGTTGGACGGGCAGGTTGGTGCTGAACTTCAATCTCAGCAAACTCTGTATGCAACCTGCGCGAAATGGGAGTTGGAGATTTGATTCTCACAGACTTGGAAGGTCTGTCAAGAGGTTTCCCGGGGGCGTGCTGCCTCTTCTTCTTGTCTCTCTGTTCTGGAGGCACCCAGGCGGGGTTGGATCTCCCATCTCATACAAATAGGGTTTTATGGAGTCATCATATTTGGCGAAAACTGTGTTGTCGACGCCAATGATGAGTTCGAGCTGCTTCTGGTCCTTGGGGACCTTTTCCTTGTTGAAAGGCGTCCTACCATTCCAGAGGAGGTAGGGGTGGAGACCTTGAATAAGAGAGCAGATCTTGGTGCCTAGGCACAGGTTCCGGGCAACACGGAATTCAGTCAACTCTTCGCCTTCAAAAGTGATCGAGAGTTGCTTGATTTCTTCGTTGATGAGCTCGAGAAGAAAGCAGGGCCCAGTTCACGTCTAGACCCTGCACAATTGTAGTCATCACTCTAAATTTCGCTGGAGTGACAGCGTCGTGGTTACCAGAGTAACCAAGAAAAACCTTGTGTACAAAGTCAAAGAGGACTCTATAAGCAGGTCGCAGCAGAGGTCGCGAGAACATCTTTCCATCGTATTTATCAGCAGGTTGCATCAGAGCTTTCTAATACACAGTTTCCAGATCTGCATCAGAAACCTTCAATATGAGACCTGAGGTCTTGTGATACAGAATTTCTACGGTTCCCGAATCTGCGATGCCGTAGGTTCGAGAAATGAGCGGTAGAATAGGAATAGGCTCATCGGGCTGGTTGGGCATCGGAAGATGGAAAGCGGCAGAGTCTACTCCCTCCGTGCAAAAGTATGAGAGGATAAACATTGCGACTTGTTGCGGAAGCCAAAATTTGGGCTCGTGAGTGATGATTTTGTAGAATCCTTCCGTAGCTTGGATGGAGGCGTACATCTCGTCGAGACTGGCGTATCCGTATGTAGAGAAATTTGTAGTGGGCTCCGTGAGAATGTACCCTTGAATATGTTGAATCTTTTCTTCGGTAGTTGATGGAAGATTTTGAGAGGTGGATTCTCCTGCCATTTCAAGAAAAATATAAGTGAGAATTGAGAATGTTGAATTTTGAAAGAGAGAAGTTTCAGAGAAAAATGACGGAAGAATGCAGAAATTGAATTGAGAACGACGATGCACAGTAAGGAGCACATATAAAAGAGAGAATGAGCAGTTGTGATGAAGGTATCTCAACCGTTCAGCGGATGGGATTAAATCCCTAGAAATCCGCGATGAGTGGAGCGCGTAGGGTGGTTGTGAAGCCCACTCGCACAACCCTTACACTCAACCGTCGCCTCGCATTTAATGCGGATTTGACACTGTGCATGCGCTTTTTGACATACTTGGAAAGTGAGGTGCGAATGTTATGTATTGTGTCAGAATATCCTTAATAATGATTTCAATAAATAACAAAATACATGCTTCAATAAATGAAAATGATTGATAAGGCATAAATTGACCAAGTGAAGCAAGAAATATTTTATTGAAATTTGAATACTTAGAAATATTAAGGCATATCATTGACATATTTAAAACTGAATTTCAAGAACATGGAGACTGATACAGGTCGTCCATGACACTTCCCTATGCAAACTGTGACTTATCCACAGTTTCTGATCTTGCAGTTTCCACCTAGCTGGACTGTCCTTTGTCCGCCACGAACTGCCCATGTGCATCCTTGTCACCAATGTGAGCTTTGATGAACTCCCACAGCTTGGCATTCTCAGTTTGCAAAGCTGCAACCTTTTCATCAATATACAGCTTGGTTTCCAGCTCCAACATGTTCAGCTTACGAGATATTTTAAGGAATTCTGTTTTGTAGAAGGATAACATGTTGTCAACTGCACTTGAGCTGTTTAAAGAGGATGGAGCTACGGAAGATGAGCCAAGAACTGCGGAGTCTAGAGCTGCGTCACCTGGGGCCTAGTCCTGAGCTTTGAACGGGGAGCCTGGAGTGGATTTGTCCCCAGCAGGTTCCACATCAACCTGTGGAGGGGCAGACTGCTTTGGACTAGCACGGTTTGGGGTCTGCCTCCACGAAGGTCACTGCTGCAGATCAAGTGGTGCGCTTTCGAGAGGGCGCAGACTGCAGATCTGTCATCTTCTTTTCCCTTTCCTGACTTGCTCAGCACAGTCGCGGTTTTCTTCTTCATTCTCACTGCCATCTTCACTTTCATCTTCATCTTCTTTTGAATCGCACATCTCTGTGAGCAAACGCTTGGCTGTACCTTTTGCTTTGTTGATCTTGTGTGGCAAAATGCCAAGTATCATGATCAACTGGTTGCAGGTGTGAGGAACCAGCTTGTCCTCAGGAAATCCGGTGCAGACAGGCCACATACGATTTGTAAGTGTTCTCTGCAGGATGATGGAGAGTTTGGTGCCATGACGAAGTTGCATGTTGGCCTTGACCCTGGCAGGTCGCTCTGCGGCCTCTTTGATGAATAGGTTGACTAGCAACCTGGCCAAGTTAATATCTAACTGCTTCACCACAGCAGTCAGCAGTTTGAACTTCGACAGAGTGACAGCTTCATTCGAGCCTAGATACGAACAGAACACATTGTGGACGAACTCGAAGAGGTATCTGTACTCAGACTTCAAGTCGTGGCGGTTGAAGGTTTTCTGATCGTAAACCTTCTTGGGCTCGAACAGAGCTTGCTGATACACGTCGTTGACAGCATCCATGAGCACATCATCAATTGTCGTGATAGCCCCTATATCCGTCAAGCTGTAGGTCTGAAGGACGGGTGGAAGAAGATGACGCCGTTCTTCTTCATCGTTGACTCGAAAAGTTGCGGTTGCGGGATCTCCGGCATCGATTCCAAAGAACACAGCAAATAAGCAACGTTCATTGGTAGCGTCACTCGCGGATGTTGAGTGATGATATTGAAGAAACCATCACATTGGGTGATAGCTCCAATCATCGAATCTAAGCCTCTGTATCCATAGTTGTCTAGCACAACAACTTTCTCAAAGAAGATGAGAGGCGTTGCTTTCTTTACTTGAGCACTTAGTGAATCTGTAGACATTTTACAGAGAAGGTGAGGAAAGAGTACAATTTTGTGATTTTTGAAGAGAAGCGAAAGAAATTTTGAGACTTGATTTCAAAGGATTTCAAGAAACGCGTAATGAATTCAAGAAACTTTCTCTATTTATAGAGTCATTTTCAACGGTCAAGAATTTTTTTAAAAAGGTGATTCAGAGAAGGTGAGTTTCACGCGCTTCTTCTCTCTTCTTTTTCCTTCTTGGATTGACATAAATCCCTTGATATTCGTGAAAAACTTTTCAAATACTTAACAAAAAAAATTGAAAAATATTTTTGAAAGGATAAATAAGGAATGGAAATAATAAATTATGTTAAGAATTAAATGGAGATTGATACGACATCTCCAGTTCCCCCTTAAAGGTTGGCCAGCAGTTTTGACTTTCATTGCAGTTTGTGGCCTTAAGTTGCGTGTCACCTGAACTGCTTCTTTTGAGCTACAGTTTCCAAGTCAGTCTTCTCTTGGCTGGCCTACGCTAGCGAACTGCTTTTATTGGCATGCAGTTTCCAAATCAGTCTGCTCTTGGCTGACCTGTTCTAGCGAACTGCTTCCATTCTCTGACTTAGGCTGTGTATCCATTCTGAGCATTCCAAGCTTTCCACACAGCATGTTGAATCTTTCTTCTATGAGAGGTTTCGTTAGAATGTCAGCTCTTTGGATGTCAGTATGGATTTTCTCAACTATTATATCTTGTTTTTCCACATGATCTCTAATGAAGTGATGCCTTATATCAATATGCTTGCATCTGGTGTGGTAGACAGGATTCACAGCGAGTGCAATAGCGTTTGTGTTGTCACAAAAGATAAGAACTTTGCGAACTGTGATTCCATAATCTTTGAGTTGTTGTTTCAACCAAAGAATCTGTGCACAACAGCTTCATGTCGCCATGTACTCAGCTTCTGTTGTTGAAGTAGCAACTGAAGTTTGCTTCTTTAAAAACCAAGAGATCAATTTGCTTCTAAGGAACTGACAAGTCCCTGATGTGGACTTTCTATCCAGTTTGCATCCTCCATAATCTGCATCTGCATAGCTAGTTAGTTCAAAATTATCATCATAAGCGTACCATAAACCGAAGTTTGCAGTTCCCTTGACATATCTAAGAATTTTCTTGGCTGCTTCTAGATGAGATTCTTTTGGATTAGCTTGATATCAAGCACATATTCCAACTACAAAAGAAATATCAGGTCGACTTGCAATAAGATAAAGTAAAGAACCAATAATTCCCCTATACAAAGTCATGCTGGCAGGTTTTCCTTCCGAATCTGGATCCATTTTTCCATTTACAAGCATTGGAATCTTCAGTGGTCTACTATCTTGGACACCGAATTTGGTTGCCAGTTCATTAGCATATTTGGATTGACAAATGAATATACCATCCGCAGATTGCTTGACCTGCAGGCCGAGGAAGAAGTTCATCTCCCCCATCATGGACATTTTGTACTCATACTTCATGAGTTCTCCAAACCTGTCACATAGAAAATTTGACCTAGATCCAAAGATAATGTCATCAACATAAATTTGCACAAGAAGAATATCATCCTTGTACTTAAAAGTAAATAAAGTTCTGTTGACCGATCCTCTTTTAAAACCAGAATGCAGTAAGAATGTAGACAAGGTTTCATACCAAGCTCTGGGAGCTTGTTTCAAACCATATACTACTTTGTGCAGTTTGTAAACTTTCTCTGGACCTGCTTCCTCGAAACCTGGAGGCTGTTCAACGTAAACTTCTTCTCCAAGAATTCCATTGAGGAAAGCACTCTTTACGTCCATTTGGTAGACTTTGAACCTCTGATGAGCTACATATGCTAGAAACAATCTAATTGCTTCTAGTCTTGCCACTGGTGCGTAGGTCTCATCATAGTCTATCCCTTCTTGTTGACAGTAACCTTTGGCAACTAATCTTGCCTTGTTTATGATTACTTCAGCATTTTCATCTTTCTTGTTCCTAAACACCCATTTTACATCAATCACTCCTTGATGTGTAGGACTATCAACTAGTGACCATACTTCATTTCTTTTAAACTCGTTGAGTTCCTCTTGCATGGCTGTAACCCAGTCGTGGTAGGTAAGAGCTTCCTCAATGGTTTTGGGTTTAGAGTAGGAAAGATAACAGCTTAATAGACAGCTTTCACCTATCTATCTTCTTGTCTTTACACCTGCATTTGGCTTCCCAATAATGAGATCTTCAGGATAAGCATTGACTCATCTCCTTCGACGAGAGATTTCTTCTTCTGTGAGAATTGGCTCAGGATCTGGTGTGGGATCTTCAAACTCAGGTAGAGGTTGAGGAGTGAAGGGGTTAAGCTGTTCAAGTTGTTCAGCAAGCTGATCCACTGATAGTTCTGCATTGACTACAGGTTCTTTTGGAGTTTCTGGATCAGTTGAAGAGGAGCTGGTTGGAGGAGCTTCGGTTCCCCCTTGGTTCGTTTCCCCTTACTAAATGGGTGGATTTTGTGAATTGGAATCTTGTACAGGCTGACTTTCTTCTTCTTCCAAGTCGGTTGGACCCCATATTAGTATTTCATCTCGAAACTGCGTGTTGGAGCCTGCTTGTTCTTGATTTGTACCTGTACTTTCTTCAGGTTGGGTCTCCCTGTACTCATAGATAGATTCATCAAAAATAATATATGGTGTTACTTCCATAATCTGAGTCTTCTTATTAAAAACTTTGAAGGCCTTGCTGATCTTTAAATATCCTACAAATATTCCTGGATCTGCTTTGCTATCAAATGTTTTTAACTGTGATTTCCCATTATTATGAATGTAACACACGCAACCAAAAGTTTTAAGATATTTGAATCGAGGTTTCTTATCTTTCCACAGCTCGTATGGAGTTTTTCCATGTCGTGTATGAATGATTGATCTGTTCTGAGTGTAGTAAGCTGTGTTAATAGCTTACGTCCAGAACTTCTTAGGAAGATTGGTTTCATTCAGCATTGTGCGAGCTGTTTCCTTTAGAGACATGTTGCGTCATTCAACAACACCATTCTGTTGAGGTGTGCGAGCTGCTGAAGTTTGATGTACAATTCCATTTCTAGTACAGTAGGACTCAATCATTTGATTAAGAAATTCTGTTCCACGATCGGATCTGATTGAGATCACACTTTTGTTCTTCATGTTTGACAGTCTGGTGAGCAGCGCAGGTAGCTCCACTAGTGTCTCCTTCTTTTTATGTAAGAAAATAACCCAAGTATATCGTGAGTAATCATCAACAATAACGAGAGTCTACTTTTTACCATTAATGCTTCTAGGAGTTACTGGACCGAATAGATCCAAGTGGAGTAATTCCAAGATTCTACTTGTGTTGTGAGCTGTAATGCTTGGAAATGACGATTTGGTCTGCTTTCCAGCTTGACAGGCTTCACAAACATGATCTTTGTAGTAGACTTGATTTGGAAGGTCATCTGCGAGCTTCTTGCGAGCAAGCTTGTTAATGGCTTTGAAGTTTAAGTGACACAGTCTCTTATGCCATAGCCAGCTAACTTCAGGTGCAGATTTGGTGACCAGACAGGTTTCTTTCTCATTTGACCATTGTACTATGTACAAGTTATCCTACAAAATACCGGTAAGAAGAATTTCTTCTCCTTCCTTGTTCTTTATAGCACATGTGTTAGCAGAAAACTCTACTCTTTTTCCAGTATAGCAGAACTGATTTACTGAAAAGAGATTATGATTTAAACCTTCAACATATGTGACATTAGATATTGTTATTTTACCAACAACTAAATTACCGTAGCCTCTTGTTTTCCCTTTAGAGTCTCCTCCAAAAGCAACTAGAGGTCCATCACATTCAATGAAGTTTGTAAGCAAGCTTTTGTCGCAGGTCATATGCTTTGTGCATCCACTGTCAATGATCCAGATCGCGCCGCGAGCTGCTCGCTTTCTCCTTTGAGTTTTCCCATCCTGCAATTTAGACAGTTTTAGCAACCCACATGAATTTGGGTGCTTTGTTAGCAGGTTAAGTTTTAGCAGCTTGGTTTTCAAGCTTCTTCTTTTGGAAACTCTTTCTGTTGACTCGTGGCTTGATCATTAAGTGGAAGGTTTCATATGCAGACTTCTGTTGATAATGAGCTGGTTGATAATGATCATTTTGATAACATTGCTCCATATATCCACATCTGCAGTAATCAGTTCCAAATCCACTTCCATATGGAAATTGATAGAGCCTTCTTGACTGCTCAGGATATTGGTACCAATGATGATCGTACCAGTAACCTTCATTGTCAAGTGATTGTCTATTTGCTCGCTGCTCATAGTGATTATTTCGTTGTGATTGAGCAGTTTGAATGGTTCTTAGATGAGAGACTGCTTTTCTTCTACTAGCAGTTTGCACTTTTCTTGGAGCAGGTTGGCTTCCCTTTTGATAAGCAGGTTGATCATACAGTTTCCTAGGAAGCTCAGCCTTTTTCTGTTCAACTGACGGCCTTAGCTGTTATTTCTTGATAGCAGACTTTCCATGCTCTTTCACCAGGATTGCTTGAGGTTGTCGAGCTGGATTCTTCAGTTTAAGCTGCTTGTCTGGTAGAGTGTGATGAGCTTTGCTTACAACCAATCCTTTTTCTTTCTTGAACAAGACCTTCTCCTTTTCTTTGGCTCCACTGGTTTGACCATGGAATCCAATGCCAAACTTTATCTGAGCAGGTCTCTGGCCCGCTTGCAGTTCTTCAAGCTTTTCACCACTTTTGTTCATCTTCATCAGGACTTGTTGAAGTTTGAGCTCTTTCTACAACAGCTTCTCATGCTCTTTTGAGAGATCCATCAGTTTGCTATTCAGGTTGCTGATCTCACTATCCTTTTCAGTGAGCATTTCTTTAAGGTTTTCTTCCCTTAAAGCTGATTGACCCATTTGGACTTTTAGGGTCTCTATCTCCCTTTCTTTTGCTTCATCAAGGAGAGTGAAGTCTTCATTCATGGCAGCTTTGAGTTTCATATTTTTATCCTCCAACTTGGATCCTTCTATGACTACTTGCTTAAACATTTCAGAGAGCTTCTTGTAGTCATCAAGCTGTTGTTGAAACTCTTCATACGTTGGCATTTCAGGTACTTCAATACCTGCATGTTCAGAGTTAGCTGAATATGAAAAGAGGTTTCAGCATCAACCTTGTTTTGAACAAGATCGAGATCTTTTCCCATGAAGCATTCCTCATATTCAAGTTCCTCGTCAGCTAAGCGACATTCCTCCTCATCCAATTCATCATCATCTTCGTCGGAGGAGGTTGAGTCTGATAATGTGGCAATTACTTTGGCCTCTTCCTCAGTTGCTATCATGGCGTTGCGCTGTTCCTTAAGCTTTTGATTTCTTTTTGCGCGGAGCTCTTCGCGTTCAGCCTTTGATAGATCTGGGCAATCTGACTTGTAGTGACCTGACCTGCCACATTCAAAACAGCCACCCTTAGGAGTGTTAGAAGAATTGAATTTAGAGGGTTTTGATATACCTTCACCTTTCTTGTCGGAAGAAGAGGTGGTTTGATTTCTCTTGAAATCCTTGTGATATTTACGGAATTTGTTGAAACATTTTTCAAGCTTTTCATTTCTCCTAGCCATGAGTGCATAGTCCTTCAACAATTTTTCCATTTTGGAGCATAAATCCTTTGGGATTGCTCTTTCTTCTGTAATTGATGCAGCTTTGAAGACATCATCCTTTTCTTTCTTTTCGGGTTCAGTCTTCTTGCTTGAAGATGCTTGCTCTGACCCGTGAAGTCTGATCATTTCAAATTCATTTCCGATGAGTAGATCAAACAGTTGCTCGGTTGACAGGTTGCTGATGTCCGACCTACCACGGTGCATGGCACTGTACACATGCCAGCTTGCTGGGAGAGATTGGATAACTTTGAGGTTGAGTTCGCGCTGTGTGTATTTATCTTTCTTGAGAGCCACGATCTCCAAAGTGATCATTATGAATCTATTCTTGAGCTGATCAATGGTCTCTATTGGCTACATTTTGAATTCTTCAAATTTACTGCATGCCACTGACAGCTTGTTCTCCAGCATTTCTGTTGATCCAAGGCTTATAGCTTTTAAGGTGTCCCACATTTCCTTTGCAGTTCCAAGATTTCTTATCTTGGCCAGGTGGACTCCCTTAACTGTGCTAGAGATCAATCCTTTTGCGAAGCTGTCAAGTCCAGCTTCCTTTCTTTCTTCGGTTGTGTATTTTCTGGGATCTTTGATATTTGGCACATACGTTGCTTCGGAGGCTTTTTCTCCAGAAACATCAGTGTCGTAGGGTTCGTATATTGGTGTTGGACCATTCTCGATGACATCCCACATCAGCACATGATGAGCTTGGAGGCACATCTTTATTCGAAAACTCCAGTCTTCATATCCCTGCACAGAGAAATCTTCACAGACGCGGAGAAGTGAAGCTTCCATAATGACAGTTTATGTATGTATGCACAAACACAAGTCTAGAGATCTAGTTCAATTTGACACAAAAGCACAGATAGCTACTAGTATGCAGAAGCAGTGGTCAAAAGAACCACCGCTCTGATACCACTTGTAGGTCCCGATAAGTAGTCATTGGTGTATGGGGGGGGGAGGAATACACCAATTAGCCAACAGTTTTGATTTTTCAAAACAATTTGATCTTTCTAAGTCGTTACTACAGTTTATCAGAGCAGTTTAGTTTTTCCAGCTTAATTAGTAAACTGCTGAGCTTGCAAAACTAACCTGCGTGCAGAAGTTTGGTGGAAAGGTTGACTAACGGTTTTCAAAATAGTTTCCAACGAAAACTTTAGTTCAGACAAGTGTGCATGCAAGACAGGTTACAGTAGTGCAGGTTGTGAACATGCAAACTGTGTAAATAAATAATTAAAAGTAAATTGCAAAAGAGAGAAACAAGAGGAGTTTTTATCGTGGTTCGGAGTAAACAGCTCCTACGTCCACGCCAGATTCCGTCGAATCTGTAATCCCTTAACTTGAGATTTTTCGCTCCTTTTAACACTGGTGGAGGTCCAGTCCAAATTCAAGTCTTTCTCTTAGACTGAATGTAACACGATTCTTGAGTCGTGTCTCTTCTTACTTTACATACAAACTATCATACAATCTTACTAACACTAAATGACTAGTGCTACTATCCAAACTAGAAAGCTGTGAATAACTATCTTTGTTAGGAATACACAACTCAATCGACTACACTAAATATCAACTGTGATGGTAGTGAGAGTGTGTGTGATGTGTTCTAGTAAGACAGTTTCCAGATAGATCAGAAATCTACAAAGATCAACATTTGGGAAAACTCTAGTAATTTCGAGTGTTGATTGAATGAATTTCAGCTTGAGATTTCTGCAGAGTTTTGGATTGAATATTGAGTTTCCCGTGCTTCAATCTGGAATGAGTTGAGGTATTTATAGAGAAGCCTTTGAAATAGAGCCGTTGGAAGTGTGTCAGGATTTGCGGAACCGTACACTGACACAATTCTTGTCGTTGGGTGAGAACAAGTTTCTCAACCACAGCTCAGGTTGATCTTCACAGGTTGAGCTTCCTATACCTCGAACTGTCTTCAGTCTTCTGTAACCTTCGTGTGAAATCTTCTGGCATTGTAAGAGCAGGTTACATAGACAAATTACATAATGGAACAGTATGACAGATTGAGTAGATTAGGTACAAGGTTGCACTTCCAACCTTGACCTTTACATGAGCAACCTGTCCGAGTAAAGCTTGACTGATCCAAACAAGGAGACCAGTCTGTTCCAATTAAGATCTATATCTAAGTGTGGTTTCTAATAGCATTATCAAAACTCAGTTTCAAAGGGTTCCCAACAGGAAAGATAGAGTTCTTCGAGACTTTGAAGGTTGAACAAAAAGTTAGGAATCGGGCTTTTCAATCGATTACTACTCAAATCTAAAGACGAAAGCTGCGTAGAGATATTTATAATTGAAAATTCACTCACCTGCCCACTAAATTGGTTGTTGGAAAGGTGAAGTTGGTGCAGCGAAGGTAGTGTAAAGATAGATATGGGAACACTGCCGATTAGTGAATTGTAGCTTAGACCCACTTAAGAAAGGTACGAGACATTCAAAATGGGAAACTCACCGAGTCTCCCACTAAACTGATTGTCGCTGAGGTCAAGTATATCCAATGAAAGTAAAGTAAAGATAGATGTGGAAATGGTTCCACTTAGTGAATTGTAGCTCAAATCCATATATTCAATTATGGGAAGAGATTCGAGCCGAGTCCAGATGATCTAGTCGTGTCAAATTACCAAGCATGGAAGGAATGGTACCAGTGAGTTTGCAATTAGACAGGTCCAAAAAATACATCGTTTTGAGATTGCTAATAGAATCTAGTAAAGAACCTGATAAGAAGTTGTAGGACAAGTCCAGCTCTTGCAGGTAGTCGAGGCCGAAAAGACTCATGGACTCGTTCAATCTGCCTTAAATGCCCTCATTGTTGAGTGCCAAGCTGATAACACGGCCTCCGCCATCACATCCCACACCTTCCCAGCTGCAACAATCGTCCGTTTCATTCCATTGCACCAGTTTTGCTGAATGAAGTGGATCGAATACCAATTGGGTTCCTCAATTCAAGCATCAAAGGTTTGTCGTGCTCTAAGCGTTGTGTTTGATGAGCATGAGTTACATTTGTTTTGGCAAATGATGTTGAAAGTAGGGTGATGAAAAATAATATCATTGAAGAAGATTGCTATGGTATGCAAACTTGTGGAGAATAGAATGCATGTGGATTTGTAGCTTTAGTTGATTGACTTCAAGTCTACACTACTCGTTGGAATTTTGAGACTTTTTTTTTATTTAATTTGAAGATACTTTTTGACTGACGTTAGTCTCTCTCTCTCTCTCTGGTGCATGACCTGCATTACATTTTACAAATAATAATAATAATAATAATAATAATAATAATAATAATAATAATAATAATAATAAAATAAAAATTGATTTCACATTGACTTGCATTAAATTTTATGATCAACGTGTTACATTGTTAAGTTTTTCTCCGCCATTATAGATGATAATTTGAAGACTCCTAAAATGCTAAAATAAAACTACTTGTTGTGACCGAGAAAAAAGTCTTCTAAATGAGATTAAAAACGACTCTTGAAATGTATAGTTTTTCTAATATATATATGCATCTTTGACCGCATAGAACATGACTCTTAGATATGACTCTTGATTAGGAAATAGAAATCTTATCATCGTAACGGTCTTCTCACCCGATTCCTCACAGCTCTTCTTCTTCTTTCTCTACTCTTCTTGCGCTTGCAGCGGTCGAATATCTCCTCAAAAACATCCTCAACTTTCTCAAAGTACTTGTACCTGAAGCTTCTGCTAAATAAAAGCAGCCAGGAAAAGCTTCCTAAGCCCACAACATAACCGGCAGCAACAAACACGTACTCCCACTTTATCTCCTCCCTTTCTGTTTCCACGTTTCCTTGTTTTGGTGGTGAAACATGACCCGTGTTTTGGCAGCTAATATTTAGAGGCGAACCACATAATCCTGCATTTCCTTCAAAGCAATCAGGAGAAAATGATTGAATTTGAGTGCTAACTGGAATCTGTCCCACCAGCTTGTTGTGGGATACATTCATCATCTGAAGGAACGTAAGCCCTGCAATCTTTGCCGGTATCTCCCCTGTGAGCTTGTTCATAGAAAGGTCGAGTGCCTCAAGCTGCCTCAACTTACCAATCGATTTGGGGATAGTTCCGGTGAGGCTATTGTGGGATAAGTTGAGAAGATAAAGTCCGTCCAGACCCCCAATTGAGTCCGGGATATCTCCTTGGAAGTTATTGTTAGAGAAATCTATAGAGGTAAAGTCCGGCCAGATCTTGACAAGCTTCTGCTCCACCCCTTTGATGGTCAGAGTCACCTCTTCGGTGTAGTACCTGTAAGTCGATCCATAATCAGCTCTAACCCCCAAGTTTTGGTAAGTCAACTTTTTGACAGTATCTCTGGTCATTCCGCTCCAAGTTGAGAAGTTGAAACGACTTAGATAGCCGCTGAAATTATTGGAAGCTAAGTCGATGATTTGAAGGTTTAGCCACGTCTTGTTTTGACATGTGATATCTCCATGAAATCTGTTTGAGCGCAACACAAGCACTTGCAAGCTAGATGGCAGCATGCATGGGAAACGACCAGTGAAGTTATTTCTGCCCAAATTGAGCATTGCTAGATTTTGGAATAGAGCGAGGGAGGTTGGAAGAGTTCCACTTAGTTTGTTGTTGAATAAATTCAAGAGTGTTAACAAACCGCAATTCGACACGGAAAGTGGAACTTCCCCAACTAAATTGTTGTTGCTCAGATCCAATGATTCTAGGCTGCATCTGGAAATATTATGAGGGATCCTACCATTGATGTTGTTTCTCCCCAGAGTGAGAACTGAGAGAATGTCTAAGTTTTGAAATAGACAAGGAGGTATAGTACCACTCAAGTTATTGCCATACAAGTCGAGGTATTGAATGTATGTAGCGTTGCATATGGAAGTTGGAAATGATCCAGACATCCTATTATTAGAGTAATCTACATACAAAGCTCGTTGTAGGAGTGAAGAGGGCAACTCACCTCGAAGCTGGTTCGAATGTAAGTCCAGAACACTAAAATAGAGAGAAGCGTGGATATGGTAAGGCTTTTGTAGACCCACCAGCATGTTACAGGAAAGGTTCAATTCGAAAAGTGATCCATTTCCAAATCCCCAAATCAAGCTAGGAATTTCCCCGGAAATCTTGTTATTTGAAAGGTCCAATACATCTAACGAGTGTTGTTTTGCAGGGAAATTGTTTGGACTTGAACGGTGAATGGTTGCTTCATCGAGTGACAAGTTGTTGCTAGAAAGATCAACATTTTAAGATTGGGAAGGCTTAGAATCTTTCCTAGTTGAAAAGTGTCATTGAACAAGTTGTCGGAAAGAATAGAGAACTATGAGACTTTGAATGTTGAAGAGAGAGTTGGGAATAGGGCTCTCCAATCGATTACTACTCAAATCTAAATAAGAAAGCCGGGTAGAAATATTTACAAAGGGAAATGCACCGACCTGCCCACTAAATCGGTTGTGGTTGAGATAAAGTACCTGCAATGAAGGCATAGTAAATATAGATATGGGAATGGTGCCACTTAGTGAATTCTCGCTTAAATTTATCTCCTCAAGGTTTGTAAGAGCTTGGAAGTGGATGGAAGAAATCGAGCCAGTGAAGAAGTTGTTTGACAAGTCCACAAAAGATAGTTGTGTCAAATTAGTGAGCGAGGAAGGAATGGAGCCGGTGAATTTGCAATCAGACAGGTCCAAAGAAGACAGCCTTTGGAGATTGCCAATAGAATCAGGTAAAGAACCTGACAAGAAGTTGTTGGACAAGTCAAGCTCCTTCAGGAAGACGAGTCTGAAAAGACTCAAGAGATCAAGCTAGTGAAGAAGTTAACTGACAAGTCCACACGGACTAGTTGGGACAGATTACTCATCGAGGAAGGAATGTGGCCGCTGAATTTGCAAAATGACAGATCTAAATGAGTCAATCTTTGGAGATTGCTAATAGAATTCGGTAACGAACCTGACAAGTTGTTCAAGGACAAGTCCAGATCCTCCAGGTAGTCGAGACTGAAAAGACTGGACGATTCGTTCAATCTGCCTGAAATGCCCCGAGAGCCAAGCTGCATACTGATAACACGGCCTCTGCCATCGCATCCCACGCCTTCCCATCTGCAACAATCATCCGTCCCGTTATTCCACTCCACCAAGAGTGTTGCATAGGATGAATCGAACACCAACTGGCTCCTCAATTCAAGCAACAAAATTTTCTCATGCTCGAGGCATTGTGTTTGATCAGCATGAGTAACATTTGTTAATGGTGAAAGTAGAATGATGACGAACAACTGTAAGAGAAAAGAGAAAGCCATAGAAGAAGAGGATTGTTGCGTTGTGCACAAACCTGAGGCAAAGGTATGTCGATTTATAGACTTCCAAACTTGACTTCAACTCTTCCAATCGTCACTCGTTGATACAAATATTTTCTGAGACTTCAGAATTGACGGAATCTTGGATGGAGATCAACTCCGTTTGTAACAGTAGAACATAGTACTATTTTCACCTACCAAAAGTCCAACAATGGCAATTGGAGTAGTAATCACTTCAACCTGGAAACAAATTTTTTGCTTTGTCAAAATTTTCTTTTTTCCTTTCAAAATGTGGAATGAATGGTAGATGACGTGCACCACGTAATCATAACAATTAAATAAATTACACTATGATCGTTGCTGGTGGCAATGATCTGAGGCCTACGCCAGTTGAAAAAAGAAGATTTTTTTTTTCTTTAAATGATGATCTTTCATCTTTGAAAAAAGTTTTATGATCAAATTTGGAAGTGGAAACGTCTTCTTCACTTCATGGACCAAATACTTTTAGATTTAGACGACCAAGTCAACTCTGAAACAGAGGGCATTTTCACTATTTTCTTAATATATTTTTTATAATAATAAAACAATACTTTATTATAATGATTCATATAAATATTTATAACCAAAATGTAAAATTTAAACAAATTTTATTCTCTAATTTTGCAATTATCATCATAATTTAATGCTAAAAAATAACTACTAAGTAATTAATAAATTCTAATTGAAAAAATAAAACTCGTTAATTATAAAATTAAACTAAATCGTAATACTTCCTCGTCCCATTCTAATAGGATTAATTTCCTTTTGGGATGTCTCACTCTAACCGGATTATTACCCAAAATAAAAAAATTATATTCAAAAATAATTTTGAACTTTTTAATTAATTAAAATTCTACATTTTTAATTATCTGAATAAAATTATAATAAAATGGATATTAAAATTAAAAATTAAATTCAGTTTAAAATTCAATATTTAATACATCTAATGATTATCCTAATTCTTATATTATTCTTAGCGTTTGTGACTAAGTTGTTGATTTAGGCTGATAACTTTTGCAAAATATTTTACATGATTACTCAAATTTGTATGCATGTAAGCAATGCCAAATATACTTATGGCAAGAAATTGCATTCCTTGATCGACATAAGTGAATCCCTTAATCTGATCGTTAACATAGTTTCCGGGTTACCTATGCATGTGTTTGATCTACACACTGGATAAGAAAATTCTTATTACAAAACTACATTTCAAGACAAGTAGTAGACACACAAATATGAAAGGATAACCAAATTAGGAATTAGGATAGCAAAAGTAGAAACCTGATTAAGGAAGCTTACAAGCTTAGGATTAGGAAAAAAAACATACTAGCTAGCTTACACATTCTTTTTTATTTTCACTTGACAACTATTTTTTGGTTGCGACTCTTTTTCCTCCATCTCTTCTCTTCCTATGTTGGCAGCAATCAGATATCTGGTAAAAAAGATCCTCAACTTTCTCAAAATATTTGTACCTGAAGCTTCGGCAAAATAAAAGAACCCAGAAAAAGCTTCCTAAGCTCACAGCATATCCAGCAGCAACAAATACATATTCCCACTCAATCTCCACGTTTGGTTCCACATTTGGCAGTAATGCAGCAGGGCTAATGTTTGTACAACGAACATTGAGAGGGAGACCACATAATCCTCTATTTCCTTCAAAGCAATCGGGTTGAAATGTTTGAATTTGAGAGCTAGCTGGAATCATTCCAACAAGCTTGTTGTGGGATACATTCATGATCTGAAGGAATGTGAGCTTTGCAATCTCCTTTGGTATCTCCCCTGTTAGCTGATTCATTGAGAGGTCGAGTGATCCGAGCTGCCTCAACTTACCAAATGACTTCGGGATTGGGCCTGTGAGAGAATTGTGGGATAAGTTGAGAAGATAAAGCGAGTGAAGCTCGCCAATTGCTTTGGGGATATCTCCTTGAAAGTTATTGCAAGAGAAATCAATGGATATGAAATCAAGCCGAATCTTGACGAGCTTTAGCTCTAGCCTTTTGATTGTCAATGTTACCTCATCTAAGTAGTTATTATGCTTCAGGTCCAGCCCTTTGTTGACCATAAACATAAACTCTTGAAAAGAGGTGTCGCGTTTAGTCATCACCTTGGGGATATAAATAGTCATAACACCTAAGGAGTGGTTGGTCAACAGCTTGTTGTCGCTGTCTGACATCATTCCTCTCCAAGTTGAGAAGTTGAAATGATTGAGATAGCCGCTGAAATTGTTGGAAGCTATGCCAATGATTTGAAGTTTTGGCCAAGTCTTGTTTCGACACCCGACCTCTCCATGGAATCTGTTTGAGCGCAACACAAGCACCTGCAAACTAGATGGTAGCATGCATGGGAAACTATCCTCTATGTGGTTGTTCCCGACATTCATAAATGCTAATGAAGTGCAGTTTTTGAAGGAAAGTGGAATATTCGCGCCCAGATTGTTGTGACTTAGATCTAAAGTTCTTTGGTTGCAGACCGGAGAAAATTTATGAGGTGTACGACCACTGATGTTGTTTCTCCTCAGTTTGAGTACTTCAAGATTTTTGAGAGGTTCTGAAATACACAATCGGGTATGCTACCACTCAAGTTATTGTCAGCCAAATCAAGAAGTTGAAGATTTGTACAGTTGCAAATGAAGGCTGGAAATGGTCCAGATAGACTATTGTTTGCAGCTGATAAGAATTCAAGATTGCAAGCGGGGAAACTTTCAATGTTAGGAGGGGACGTGTGAAAATAATTGTTAGAGTAATCGACAAACTGAGCTAGTGGTGGGGGTGGGGGCAACTCACCTCGAAGTTGATTGAGTGCAAGTCCAGAACATCATGAGAATGAAAAGCTGAAAACTTGTAAGGTTGTTGCATACCCACCAGCATGTTGCAAGACAGGTTCAAATAGGAGAGTCGTGATCCGTTTCCAATTTCCCAAAACAAACTAGGAATTTTTCCTGCAAACTTGTTATTCGAAACGTCCAAAATTTCCACGGAGGACTGTCTTGCACGGACATTGAATGAACTTGAAGGGATGCTCGTTGCATCATCAAGTGACAAATTGTTGTTAGAAAGGTCAACACATTTAAGATTGGGAAGGCTTAGAATGTGATCCATTTGAAAAGTGCCATTCAATAAGTTGCCAGAAAGAGAGAGATCTTCGAGTCTTTGAAGTTTAAGGAAAAAGTTAGGAAAAGGGCCCCTCCAATCGAATGCTACTCAGATCTAAAGCAGAAAGGTGGTGAGAGATATTCACATTGGAAAATTCACTAAATCTCCCACTAAATTAGTTGTTATCGAGGTTAAGCTCCTCCAGTGAAGGTATAGTAAAGATAGATGTGGGAATGTTACCACTCAGTGAATTGTGGCTTAAATCTAAGACCTCAAGGTTGGAAAGAGATTGAAAGTGGATGGAAGAAATTGAGCCACTGAAGAAATTATGCGACAAGTCCACATATTCTAGTAGTGTTAAATTACTAGAGGAATGGCGCCAGTGAATTTGCAATCAAACAGAAATAAAAGAGACAAACTTTCGAGATTGGAAATAGAATTTGAATGTAAAGGACCCGAGAAGTTTGTATGTGAAAGCACTATGCTGTGAAATGAGTTGTTTTTAGAAAATTGAGGTATGGTGCCGCTCAGTAATGGATTATCAGGTAAGAAAAGATATTTGAGAGTTGGTAAGTGAAAGATGCTCTCTGTGAAATAACCTGTTAGAGAGCAGTTTCTGAGATCCAAGGAAGTCAAATGCGTGAGCTTATGATACTCCGTTGGGAATCTCAGATCCCTCCAACGAATTGTGGGATAGGTCTAGCTCCTCCAGGTACTCGAGCCTGAAAAGGCTCAACGACTCGTTAAAGCCGCCTGAAATGCCCTCATAGAAGAGATCCAAACTGATGACACGGCCTCCACCATCGCATCCTACACCTTTCCACTTGCAACAATCATCACTTTGATTATTCCATTGAACCAATCTTGTAGAATGAGATGAATTGAATACCAATTGGTTCTTCAATTCAAGCAACATGCTTTTCTCATGCTCTAGGCATAGCCCTTGAGCACGAGTAGCATTTGCTTTGGCTATTGTTAATGGTGAGACTAGAATGATGAAAAGTGATTGTACAAGAAAAGAGAGCGCCATTGAAGAGTGCATATACATCTTGAAGCGAGTGCATATGAATTTATAGCTGCCAGTGGAAGGACTTAACCGGAAAACACATGCATGTGTGAAACAATGACCAAATTAAATTTGAACAGCTGCGCCCTTTACCTTACTCTGTTAAATATAAGGGTTAAATACACAAATAGTAATAGTTTCTGTTCGGATCAAGTAACCTCTAAACTGTTTGGACACAAGATATAAGCAAATACAATAAGCACTTGAGAACGCGTACATTGAAATATTGTGCATTTCACTAGTATGTTTAAAATTTAAATGGTACAGTATAATATCTAGCTGCTTTCTACAGGTCTAAGATGGACCACGAATATTGTAATTTAGCATTATTCCTCCACTTTCTAAGAGTGAGGGATAATAATTTAAATCCCAATCCCCAAACTCAATAAAGAAATATATCTATAATCGTATTGTTAAATGTTGGAACTAACAAGACAAAGGCTTGTATTAGTCCGGTCACACAGTGTGGTCTAGCCTTTTAAAAACAAAATAAATTATTTGGCCTAATTAATTTACTTGACCCGCAACCCAAAAAGAAAACACTATAAAATTTTTAATGGACCTCAATGTGAGTCCGGACTGATGCAAGTGTTTTCCAACTAACAAAAACTAGAATATATAAAAAGATCTATATAAATACTAAAGTAGAATTAATAATATGTTACCCTTCAAACTCATTACTCCCTCCGTCCCATTTCACTTATCATGTATACTATATTGGATTGTTCCCTCACTTTTCATAAAAGAGAACACGCCCTGAATGATAATTAACTAATCAATTTAATAACTCCATTAAGCCAAGCCATTCTCGTTCCTGGTGTAAAACTTGCCCATGGAAATTTACATTCTACAAGAAGTCACCTCATGTCTTGACAGAATAGATGAAATTACATTTTCAGAAAGATAATAGTAATTGTCTAATTGATAGGAATTAAAGACTAAAATTAAGAAAACTCTCTCAAATAAAACATCCCGAGTTATCGCAAGTGTGATCACAAATTTGATCCAAGCGGTCACAAAATAGCTAGTCTAGTAATATTCTATCAGTCTCATTTTATTAATCTCATTTGTTTTTGGCACAATAATCAATACCATATGTTATAAAGAGTTTTAAGAGGCCTTATCCACTACTAATTCATTTTCTTTTATAGTAACGGGACTAATAATAGGACAAAAGAAAAAAAAATTGAGACTAATGAAATAGAACAGGGAAGTAGATTATTTCTATATTATCCCAATAAAGTACATAAAATTTGATTGTCCAAGATCAGCGATCAAAGATAGGAGTTGAAAGGAAAATACTGGTCTGTCCGGTTGGAATTTTGGAAAGTGCGTGTTGCAATTGAGATCCTCTATAACCATTTCGGTGTTTCAATTGTGTACCAAATTTTAATTTCTATTAGTTTTATACATTTTTATTCAATAATTTTAATTTATAATAATTTAGTTTAATTTTATAATTATTTTTTAGGGTTCACTCATCCAAATTAGGGTTTATAATTATTTTTTAGCATTTAATTCAATTTTATTAGCTAAAATAGGGTTGATGAATCCAAAATTAAGGTATATTATTTTTTAAAATTTCATTTTTTAGTTATAAATATTTATTATATATTATTTTCTTTGTTCAAATTTCTAATGACGAATAAATTTGGGAATGATATATTCTGTACCAACTATTGTGTTCTAATTGTGTACCAAATATTAAAATTTATTAGTTTTATAATATTTTTTATATTACAATAAATTATAATAAACATTTATAACTAAAAAATAGAATTTTAAAATTAATATACCCTAATTTTAGATTTATTAACTCTATTTTAGCTAATAAAATTGAAATTAATTATATTCTAAAAAAGAATTATAAACCCTAATTTGGATGAGTGAACCCTAAAAGATAATTATAAAACTAAACTAAATATTTATAAATTAAAATAATTGAATAAAAATATATAAAATTAGTAAAAATTAAAAATTGGTACACAATTGAAACGCCGAATAAGTATAGAGGATTCCAATTGATAAAGTTGCAGATAGGTTGACATGACGTTGATTGTTGAGTAACACATGGGCCGTGGTCGCCACTTGAAAAAAGGTGTGAACATGTGAATTGTGAAAGGATTTATTGCCAAATAATCGAACTTCGTATTATCAATTTAAGACTATAAAAGTTTTGGTCAAATTAGAACTTAGGCCTCCCCCAACGCGCCGGGATCGCTCCGCGCGCCGCCGCAAGCGATCCCGGGATCGATCCGCACTCGCATTGGGGGAGCTGAGATCGCCGGCCTTCGGTGCGGAGCAGCGCACAAAGAGCGCTCTCACCTGCTGACATCATAATGACGTAAGCAGGCTTTTTTTTTTTTTTTCAAAAATTGATTTTTTGAATAAAAAATCAATTTTTGACTTTTTAAAATTTGAACTATTTTTTTTTGTTTAAATCGATTTTTTAAATTAAAAAAAATCAATTTTCAACTTTTTAAAATTTGAACTATTTTTTTTTCAAAAATCGATTTTCTAAATAAAAAAAATCAATTTTTGATTTTTTTAAAATTTGAACTTTTTTTTTTTTTTTTGTGTCTTGTTTAGAAGGTGGAGGAACATATTTATAGGAACCTTCCTCTTAAGTTTTCCTTACATTTTCGATGTGGGACAAAGAAACACTATATATAATGCACCAACTCTCCTATTTAAAGCTTAGAAATTCAATGTGGGAGATAAAAAGAGAAGGAAAGAAACAAAAATTGAAGAAAATCAATTAATTTTAAATATTTTATTTTAGAGTTAAATTGAATGAAAAAAAATTAAATTAAAAAAATTTGAATCGAAATATAAATATAAAAGAACTATTAAAAAATTGAATAAAAAAAATAGGAGAGATCCCAGAGAGATCCCGTGCATTGGGAATCTCTCCGGGAGTGAGATCTCTCCACCGGAAAGTGGGAGAGATCCCACTTTATTGAGATCAACATTGTGGGTAGCCTTAGATAATGCATTAAGATTTTTAATATACACGTATTTATTGACGGGTAAGTTCTGCACAAGAAAATAAATTTTCATACAAGAAATTATTTGACGAACAATTGAGGAGAACTCGATTGCATTTCAGGCATTATATTTGCTATTGCACCCGTCGCATTTGAGGGGAACTTGGTGTAGTCAGTAGTGCGTGGTTCGATCATGATAGTTCTGAAAGCATATCCATACGATTTTTCAATATATGCTTAACTACTCCTTTCAAAACAAAAATGTAAAATTTACCCTTCTAAATGAGATAATGTAAAAACTACCTTTTGAATTATTTTAATGTGTTGTGGGTTACACCTTTTATGTTTAAAAATTACTAATGTGGCCCACTCTCAATTATTTTTGAGTGATGAGCTAGGGGAAGTAACGTCTCACTTGTTTTTATTTTATTTATAATTAATATTATGAATAGTATTAGTAATAAATTTTCTGCATGCATGAATGCAAATTTTGACATATTGGTCCTGCAAAAAATTCAATTCAATTTTCATCTGTTATATCACTGACGTAACAGTGATAAAATTAATAATTTTGGTATCCTATGCCTACCACACAACCCACGAAACTCAATATATACCATACTTAAATTGCGATAGAATTCAAAGGAAAAAAACCAACTCACCAAAATAATTTTTCTGAGAAGAAGTAACACATTTGAGCTGAGGAAGAGGAAGATGAGCGATTATAAGGGTTTATCACTGAGGAGGATATATACCCACATTGTTTCATTGCGTTTCCGAATTATCCAACAATATAGGTAATCGTTTAATATCGAATTTATATGTTTAGCAAGTAGTTTATGTATTTATTTGCAAATTAATTGAATTTTCATAACATGTCGTATTTATTAAAATGAATTTATATGTTTAGGAATCAGTATATAGATTTATTTTGAAAATTAATTGATCATTATTTTGTTTAAATTGATTCTCTTAATTGATTTAATTCGAAATATTTACAAATTTGTAATGTTTGTAATATTATAATTTATATTTAGGTTTAGAAAAAAAAAAAGAAGAAAATTTTGGGCATAGGCGTCCGGTCATTCCGGCACTAGAAAAGGCAGTCCGGCCGCATATTCCGATCGCCGGAAAAATCACTTTTCCGGCGACCGGATGGGCCGGATGGCTATGCCCGAATTTTTTTATTTTTTTCTTAGTATAGATAATTATTCATATGTAATTTTTGTGTTTTCTAATTCGTTTATAGAATTATTTTTGAAATTAATTAATTATTATTTAGTTTAAATTAATTCTCTTCATTGATTTAATTCAAAATATTTATAAATATGTAATGTTTGTAATGTTGAATTTATATTTTGGTTAAGAAAAAAAAGAAAAAATTTTGGGCATAGGCGCCCGGTCATTCCGGTGCTGGGAAAGGGTCGTCCGGCCGTATATTCCGATCGGAAAAATCACTTTTCCGGCGACTAGATGGGCCAGACGGCTATGCTCGAATTTTTCTTTTTTTTTTCTTAGTATGGATAATTATTCATATGTAATTTATGTGTTTTGTAATCCGTTGATTATTATTTAATTTAAATTAATTCTCTTAATAGATTTAATTCGATAGAAATATGTAATGTTTGTAATGTTAAAATTTATATTTAGGTTTAGAAAAAATAAAGAAAATTTTGGGCATAGGCGTCCGGTCAATCCGGCGCCAGAAGAGGGCCGTCCGGCCGCATGCCCATCCGGTTGCCGGAAAAGTAATTTTTCTGGCAATCGGAATATGCAGCCGGCCTGCCCTTTTCCGGCGCCGGAATGACCGGACGCCTATGCCCAATTTTTTTTTCTTAACCTAAATATAAATTTTAACATTACAAACATTACAAATTTGTACTAAATTTGAATTAAATCATAACAAATAAAATAATTTAAAGTCATAACGAAAAGTTAACAAAAAATAAATTATATAGTTTTGGCTTGAATAATTACCAATATTCGTTGTGGTATTACTTCGACGGAGATCCCCGATTTGTTTTTCGGTAAGACAAAGTGGTCTTTGTGCTCGTGGTCGATTATGTATTGTGCCGACATAACTCCGGTGCTTGAGGAAAAGAGGAAGGAGGTTGCCAGAGTTATTAGTTGCTCGTTGCTCCGTTGGGAGAGAAGGGATTGGAGTCGAGTGTCGCGACCCGGACCCCGGCCCTATGCGGATCTGCTGAGCCGCGATGGGTGAAGGGAGATTCATGCATTAAACATGAGAAAGATATAACAAGGGCACAAAAGAGCTTAAGAGAAAGCAGCATAATAACTTCAGCTAAGTTCTAAAATAAGGTTCAGGACAATAAGGAAATATCAAGCCAAAAACATAAGGTTGGCCCAAAGTATGAGGACTTCGGACCTCGCAGTGCGGAAGCATTAAAAGAGTTGTCATCAACCACCCGCTATCGGACAATCGGCCAGAAAATATTAAGTCTAGTTTGATTGAGTAATTAAGATAACATTTATCCATAGTGAATATGACAAAATGAGGATGTCAACGGCAAGGATCTTTACCCAACCACATCGGAATTGATGCGATCTACAATATGCGGAAGCTACGAATCGAACACACGTCAGCTATGATAGATTCAATCCAAATTGCAACTATGAATTATGAGTGATAATTCCCTGAAATCTGAAATTCTACCAACGAACACACTGAATAGGCGTTGACAAAAACCTAAGCAATTCAATTCCGATTAAGCTCAAATTGTAACACGAGTTACAAATTAGGGTTATAAAGAACATATCCAAAATTCAGCGAAAACGCACGAGTAGTTTTCGATTTGGCTCGGTGGTAATTTTCGGGACAGAATTAGGGATCAAAAACGGATCTAGAATTAATCTAAGGGTTTCTGGGATTAGATGGTTACAGGAACAATGGGGAAATGGATATTTATGATATACGAATGATGAGAAACGGCTGGGAACGAAATCAAACAAGGGATTAACAAAACTCGAAATTAAAAAGGATGAAAATTACCAGAAACGAATCTCGAATCTACAAGGATCCGAAACGTGTTTACGAAGCAATCTTTGTGGCTCGACTAACCCGGATACTACGAGGTATCACGAACTAGTCGATTGAATTCAAGTTTGAAGTGCCAACAACAAACCCTACCAAGAATCTTCAATTTTTGTGAGACAAGAGAATAGCGTGAAAACTGTTTTCATTCAATCAAGTCTGTCTAACATAGTCCCGAAAATTAACTTAAATACTACCCTAATTCCTAAGCTAGGGGCGAAAATATCAAGTGTTGGGCTTGACTATTTTCGAAAACGTCATAATACTCAAACGGGCCAATTAATCACCTAAACAAGTTGTGACTAAACTAAATTAAAAAAATAAATACAAAGTTTAAGCCCAAATAAAATATAAGAAATTATGTTTCTTGGACTTGTCTTCCTTTCTTCATTGATGGACGCACAAATCTTCATCTTCACACTTGTTAAGTTCACCAACTTGTATTGATGAAATCCGACTCCATCATCCTCTAATTTATTTTGAAGGTAGCATTGCAAATATCCTAGCAGCTTCTTGGCTCTTGATCTCGTCACTGGTCCTCCGAGCTGCAAGTCCCGATTAATTTCTTCAATGCTAGGTCCCGTCTCATCAGGAATCCGTCACTCCCGCCTCCAACTTGTCTCTAACCTGCATTAGGGAAAACAATGCAGGGGGCTAAATACAAAAGTACTCAATGAGTTTCGTGCCCCCGAAAACATTTTATTTGAGAGAGATAGATATTGCATGCTTATTTATATATAAAGGGTTTTGGATAGTTAGAAAATCTCCTTTATATATATACGTTAAAACAAATAACCGAGCGAAAGCTCGCATCATAGGTGCACCAATATAAAACCTCGCATACTTGTGTTACCAAACCTGGGACAATTAGTGGGGAGCCAATCTGATGCGATCACAATACGCGGAAGCTGAGAATCGAACAACGTCAGACACGAAAGATTCAATCCAAAGAGTTACACCCGGCGCACCAATTATAGTGGTCGTTTTTACTCTTTTTAGTTTAAATGTAAATTCAATCTTATTGGAATTTATATTAATAAAGGCATTTCTTTATCTATTATGTTTGTTATTTATTTAACAATGCACTTTTAGATAAAGTCCTTAGGACCATTTTATGTTATAAGATATGATCACGCATATGATGGTGATTGTGAAATATATCTTCAAAACTTTGGTCTTAAATTAGTTCCGAGTGAAATGACTATTCAAGATAGGACATTGAATTGTCGAATATCATTCGCACGTATGATATATGCTCATAAGATGAGAATATTGCGTTTCATCAATATTAGCGTAGTTGACGCAAGTATATATACGTGGGTGCTTGTTAGAGAACAAGTTCACTGAATTGACCCGCTAGAAATTCTTATATGGAATTTATGTTATCGAAATAAGAATTTCTAAAATTGCGATAGTGCATGGTTAGTCCTCGGACTTGAGACACCATAGTAGTCTTGTGTGAGTTCTGTTTCATATTTGATATATTTTCTGATTGCTTGACAATCATAAAGGATTTATATTGGATGAGATGAGAACGAATATGAAGATTGATGAGTGGTCAATAAAGAATCTATTACTCGATTTTATCGAGGGAATTTCCTACAGTTTTTCATTATTCATAACTCGAAGACCTTGGCCAGGGCATGATGAATATTGATTCATAGTGAGTTTGAATTAAATGGAAATGTAAATATTGGATTATTTGAGTTTTCGATTTAATTCCATACTCAAAATTCAATTGGGAATTAGATAATAGAAGGACCGTACGTGTATGACGATTCGTAATTAAAATTGGTTTACTCGCTAATTCACCCTAGTACTAGATAATCATGCTACTTGCTAGATGTTCCCATGATTTGTAGGTTCTTGAAATTAAAGAGTTAATTTCAAGTTTGATTAATTTATTGGATAAATTAATTGAATAAGTTTTATTCAAAAAGTTGTAATATGCTACAAGCCTACGACTAGTATTAGTTGTGAACCTATGAGGGTCACACACAATAAGTTAGAATGTATCAATTAGATTAATGAGATTAATTTAATATAAAATTAATTTGATTAATTTTATATTTATAGTTAAATCAGTAAATATATATATATTAAGATATATATATATATAGAATTGGGAAGAAGAAAAGTTAGCCACACTAATCGTTAGTGGGCATAGTAACTTTATTAAGGGATTTAGTTCTAATGATCAAGATTAATATGATTAAAGAGATGAACGGTTTTCTCATTAAAGTGAGAACGTCTTCTTCTTCTAACTCTTAATCTTCTTCTTCTTAATTCCTTTCTCTGATTTTTAACTATAAATACTTGGTGTGGAAGATAGCTAGCAATATCTCTTCATACTAGATTCATTCTACTTAGTGTGGACTTGATAGAGGGGAGACGATTGGATCCCTGCGAGTTCGAGCAATCGATTGCTTCTATCCCTACAACAGCCGGAGTGCGAAAAGGTACGCAAGATTCGATCTTGTTATCGATACATCTTGTTAACGTGAATTCAAGATACCAACAAATGAAGTAATCGTTATTTCGTTTGTGAAATAAAAAATAAAAATAAAAATAAAATATATTATTTCCGCTGCGATTTTTGATTCGATCCTAACAAGGTGCACCAATATAAAACCTCGCATACTTGTGTTACCAAACCTGGGACAATTAGTGGGGAGCCAATCTGATGCGATCACAATACGCGGAAGCTGAGAATCGAACAACGTCAGACACGAAAGATTCAATCTAAATATAACTATGAAAAAAGAGAATGATAATTCCCCGAATTTCTACCCACAAATACACTGAATAGGCGTCGACAGTAACCTAAGCAATTCAATTCCGATTAAGCTCAAATTTTAACACGAGTTACAACTTAGGGTTATGAAGAACATATCCAAAATTCAGTAAAAACGCACGAGTATTTTTCGATTTGGCACGGTGGTGATTTTCGGGACAGTTTTAGGGTTTAAAAACGGATCTAAAATTAACCTAAGGGTTTTCTGGGATCGAAGGGTTATGGGAACGAAGGGAATGGTTATTGATGATATAGGAACGATAGAGAATGGCTGGGAAAAACGAATAGAACACGAATTGCAGAATTGAAACGAAAACAAATTGTGAATCTTACCCGAAACGAACCCCGGATCTACGTGAATCCGAAACGCGTTTATGGAGCAATCTTCGTGGCTCGACTAACCCGGATACTACGAGATATCACGAACGAGTCGATGAGTTCAAGCTTGAAATCGCCAATATTAAACTCTACCTAAGGAACGATTTGTTATGTGAGACAAGAGAATAGCGTAAAGCTGTTTTTGCATTCAATCAAGTCTGTCCCAAAGTATGAACAAAAATTAACATAATTACTAATCTAATTCCTAAGCTAGGTAGGATTTCGAAATTAACAAGGTTTGGGCTTGATAATTTCGGACTCCTTAATTAAATATAACTGGACCAATTAATCACCTAAACATGTTGTGATAATTGGACTAAACTAAATTAAAAATAAATACAAAGTTTTTAAGCCCAAATAAAATATAAGAAAATTTGTTTTCTTGGACTTGTCTTCCTTTTCTTCAATGATGGACGCCCAAATCTTCATCTTCAACACTTGTTAAATTCACCAACTTGTATTGATGAAATTCGACTTCATCATTTGCCAATCTCTTCAAAATGTAGCATTGCAAATAACCTTGCAGCTTCTTGGCTCTCGACCTCATCACTGCTCCTTCGAGTTGCAAGTCCCGATTGGTCTCTTCAATGCTAAGTCCCGTCTCATCACAATCCCACTCAATTGAACCGTCTTTACTGAGACAAGTGGCAACATCTTTCAGTTCCTACTTGTCCAGATTTCTGTGTACACTACCTTGGCTTGATCAGAGCTCAAGGCCGATCGTATTATAAATGACAAGTGGTAACGTCTTTCAGTTTCTACTTGTCCATAGGATACGGGGACACTATTCCTCAAGTAACCACAAGCTATGACGATAAAACATTTAACATGCAAATCAATTTTAAAAGCTTTAAGAATTTAAAACTCGAAAAGTTACCTCGCAGGGATTTAACCCACTCTTAAAAAATAGAAACTCACCTTTCACTTCTCAAAAGGTAAATCCGATCCTTGAGTACTATTGTCAATGTCTCCTACAAGACATTCTAACAATCTTAGGTCTCTATACCAAGACAATACTTAATGGATTCGTAATCAACATCCTAGGTCTACCTATTTCCGGTTCATAGTTTGATTTAAAAAAAACACCATTGAAGGTCACCTCGTCATTTGCTGCACCCATCTCCAACGGATATGAAATTTAACATGTGAAAAGTTTGTAAGCTCTTCTTTAAAATGCAATTGGATTCACTCGAAAATGTTTAACGGTTAGAAACTTATGCCCGATGTAAAATGGATCAAAACAACGTACTCATGTGCTTTTGAAAACAAATTTTTGCATAGAGGTCAAGTTCATGATCAAAACTGACTTCACTCGTAAGTTATGAAAATCGATGGCTTATACTTTCAAAAAATTCGGAATGTCTAGTTTATTTGGAAAGAAATGGTTTGTAGTTCCGAGTTCCGAGGAGTAACACGAGCAATTGAACGTGATTGTGCAGCGGTAAAACAGGGGCTGACTGCGCAGGTTTATTGCAAAATTCATTTTCAATAATATACTGAATGGAATGCTCTGAAATTTTACCACATCATAGAAGACATTCCCAGATACAACATATTAAATATTTAGAGAAAACGGAGCACGTTTAGTCACCGAACAGAGGCTCGGACAGAGGCTGAAAACAGGGGTAAACATGCTATTTTTGAAGATATAGACCAAATGTTCACGGTTCAAGACCACAACAAATCGAAACATATTATCATGAAACTTGAATCTAAGACTTCTTGAACACTTAGGAACATACGGGGGTTGAATCCCGACATAAACGACGCCAAGCAAGACCACACAAGGCATTCGAAAATCAACCACAACCATAAATCCGAAAATGTGAGTGAGCCGAGGGCCACACCCCTCTACAGCCTCACTCACAGCCCGTACTCCTTCTAACTACGACTCCATCACCTCTTATCATGCTTCTATAATCTAGATACTTCAATCAAAATCGTAGGAATACAAAATAAATAAGGTTCAAGCCGTTACCTTTCTCTCTACTGTTCCTCACTCTCGATCTCTCTCTCGGCCACTCACTCTCTTCCTCAATGATTGGGTATTATTTCTCTAGTTGTTTATTGAATATTTTGGTAGAATTTTGGTGTTATTTGAGTGAATTCACCTTGATTTGGATTAATTGTAAAATAATGTGTTTTTGTAGGAGAAAGAGGTATTTTGGTGATTATGGAGGTATTTCGGAAGATATTCTCGAAGTTGGGACTGAGCAAAAGAAGAAGCAATTTGCTGGAAATTCAGGCGGCGTGCCCATACCGCCTGTAAAGTACTGGAGCTGAGCGAGAATAAAAGAATTTCAGGATTTTCAACATCTAGAAGGCCTTTAATTAATTCCTTACGGGATTAATTAATGTACTAGTAATTTTTAGTATTTTATTTAGCTAATAGACTTTTTAGATATTATTTATCTATTGCTTTCCTAGTTAATTTAGGTTTAGGGATTTATTTCCTTATTATAAGATAGTAATTCCTTAGATATATAAAGAAGATTAGGATTAGGAAAAGAGGGGGGAGACTTCACGCATTGGAAGAAGGCAGCGGCTGGGTTCAAGATCAATTCACGCCTATTCTTCTTCTTCATTATTATTTCCTTTATTTAATTTGTTTATGAGTTCTAGCTAATTTCTTTTATTCCGGCAAAGACAAGAAGCCTTTTAGCAAGATTATTCTGTGAGATCTAATATGTTTTCATACTTTGATTTATATGCTTGCATCTGTTATTCTTTGTGTTTATTTTTATGAATTATTTCATACTGCTAGGTAGTGTGCAATATTTAGTGGTTTGGAATTAATTTATAACCAATTGAATCGGCCATACGTAATTGTGGTTAGATTTAATTAGTGGTAAATTGACTTGTTTAAGTCAAGGGAATAACAGTCTAAATTCGATAATTCTGCGTCACAGTTTATCAGTTTTGAATCGGGTTTCTCTAGTTTTTAATGCTGTGGACTCATTAAATCTATAGAGCGTCTCTTATGGTTGTCAGTCGATTAGGGAAATAACTGGTGAAGCGTCTTCCTAGTTATCGAGAATTTATGGAGAAATAAGATCGCGTCAGAAGCATCTTCGGTGATCATAATTGGTTTGTTTACATTAAATTAGAGTCATCTTTGCATCGAGGACTAGAATAATTGAGCTAGGGCAAAACTTGTCTACTGCCGGAATCGTCTTTAATTTGCTTAACCCAAAAATCAAGCTATCTTTTAATTATTTGTTTATTTATTTTCTTATTTATTTTCGTAGTTAGTTTAATAAAAATTCATATTTTGGCAATTAGAAATTTAGAAGAAATCTCGCTGATCCTTTGGGAGACGATCTGGCTTACCACTGTCTGAGCAGTGTGGGCCTACCGACCGGAAGTCAAAATTATTTTTGGTGTAAAACGTGTTGGAAATTTGGTGTTTTGACCAAATAAATAATAATTAATATTTAATTTATTAATTAAATTAAATATTATATTATTGTTCTACTCGCGAAGTGAGATATAAATGTTAAAAGGTTGGTGGAGAGTTACTTCTTTCTTGAAAGAAGTGTAAGTTAAGTGGTTGTGGATGAGGTCGGCTTCGGCCTCGGGTCTTAGTCTTTGACTTCGGCTTCGGCCTAGGTCTGCGACTTCGACCTCGGCCTCGGTCTTGGTCTTGGACTTCGGCTTCGGCCTCAGTCTTTGACTTCGGCCTCGGCTTAGTCACTTCGGCTTCGGCCTGTGCCACTTCGGCATCAGCCTCTGCCACTTCGGCTTCGGCTTATGCCAGGCCTGTGCCACTTCGGCTTCGGCCTATGCCACTTCGGCTTCGGCACCTCGGATGACTGCCTAGCTCAGCTGCATCCGGAAGAGGTTCTGGAAGGTGACTCTTCAGCTGAACAGTCAGGTGACTCTTCAACTGAACAGTCAGTTTTTCACCTTTCGACTCCACCACTACCACAAATAGCCTTTATGGCTGATTAATGCATTTAATGCATTAAATTCCCCTACATAGTGAGCAGCTTATAAATAGAGGGGATTGTAGGCATTTGAAGGAGAAGCATAAGACATAAAATCGCATCTTGCTGCATATTTCTCCTTTGTTCATTGTTCGAGCTCAGTTTTCACCTATATCCAGTTCGCCGGAGCTCTTGAGTTTTGCGGTGCTGCTGCTCACGAGACGAAAGTCGTTTTATCTTTGGGGACGATACGCTATTACCGAGAGCACTACCGGGGCGTATTTCGTCTTGCGAAAAGAGGGTTTTCCTCGACTCGACTTTTATTATTTTTTGTTCGTTGTAACCTTCATTTACGTTTGTACGCCCGGCAAGTTTGTACTCAATTTTCCAACAATCGCAAGACGAAATACCTACTTGCCTTCCGATGTAACTGAGGATGACGAGCACTGCTGCTTCCACCGATTTTACCACCTCGGCTTCCATCACTCCGTCCATCGTGTCCTCGACGATGCCATCCACCATATCGTCGACTGCTGCTCCATCGACCATGCCGTTGCCGACCTTCTCTACTACTTCGGCAATGTCCAACACTGGCGGTTCCACCTCGGCCTCGGCTAGGCCTTCAAGTTCATGGGTTTGGAATAATCCATTCCTATCAAGCGGAGGTTCCGGTACGACCGGCTCTGTTGGTGCCACCTTCGGTGGGACTGTTGGTTCCACTTTTAGTGGAACTGTTGGAACGCCATTCGTGGGCTCGACTATGGGTGCCTTCGGGCATAACCCAAGTGGCTCCCTTATGGGAGTGAACTCGGCACCAAGGGTGATGCCACCCGCCGAGAAGCCACCGAAGTTCGGAGGAGCCGACTTCAAAAGATGGCAACAAAAGATGTTGTTTTATTTAACAACATTGGGGGTGGCGAACTTCCTAACGGAAGATGAACCACCTGTACCAAGTGCGGAGGAGGCCAACTTCCATGTTCGAGCCTTCTACGACAATTGGCGAAATGGAGACTATTTGTGCAAGAATTTCATTCTCAATGCTTTGGATGATGGCTTGTACAATGTGTACTCCGGTGTCAACACCTCCAAAGGAATTTGGGAGGGATTAGACAAGAAGTACCGTAGCGATGACGCTGGTACGAAGAAGTTCGTTGTAGCCCGGTATTTGGACTACAAAATGGTCAATTCTCGACCGATGATGGAACAAGTACAAGAGTTTCAACTCATTGTACATGACGTCCATGCTGAGGGGATGATTCTTCCGGACGCGTTCGTAGTTGCAACGTTGATCGAGAAGTTGCCCCCAAATTGGAAAGACTTCAAGAGGTACCTTAAGCACAAGCGAAAGGAAATGACTCTTGAAGACTTGATTGTGAAGCTACGCATCGAGTCGGATGTGCGCAATCAAGACAAACTGAAGGCATCGTCTGATGCCAAGGTGAACTTGATGGAGAAGGGCGGACCCTCCAACAAGCGTGATCGCCTAAATGCCAAAGACAAAGGCAAGGCGAAGGGACCATCGAAAAAGTTTGATGGTGATTGCTACAATTGTGGCAAGCATGGGCATACTGCGAAGGACTGCAAGAAGCCCAAGAATAAGAAGAAGAAGAAGCATGCTGCCAACGTCACCGAAAAAGACGGCGAGTGGGTGAAAGAAGACTTTACGGCTGTGGTCACCGAGGAGGTCAACCAAGTTGAAAAGCCGGGAGGCTGGTTCATCGACACTGGCGCTACTGCGCACGTGTGTGCCGATAGGAACAAGTTTGTTACCTATCAAGTTGTTGAGGGGAGGAAGCTCAACATGGGAAACCAAGCTTCGTCCGTGGTTGTCGGAGTTGGAGATGTGGTGTTAAAGCTTACATCGGGAAATTCTCTAACTTTGAAGAACGTCCTGCATGTTCCCGACATCCGCAAGAACTTGGTATCGGGCTCTATTCTAGTTAAAAAGGGGTTTAGACTAGTTTTTGAGTCTGACAAGTTTATTTTGTCAAAGAGTGGTACTTTCCTTGGAAAGGGTTGCCTCTCTGATGGTCTTTTTAGATTGAATGTATTGGCTATACGCCATGTACCAAAATCTATTGAGAATAATGAAAATGCTACTACTTCCTCTTATATGCTTGAGTGCTCTGATTTATGGCATTGTAGATTAGGACATGTTAATCTAAATGCTATAAAACGATTAGTAAATTTAGATTTACTAAAGTTAAATGAAGTTAACACTCAAAACAAATGTGAAGTTTGTGTTGAGGCAAAAATGACAAAACCACCATTTCATTCGGTTGAACGGAGCACGAAACCCCTTGATTTAATTTACACCGAGGTGTGTGATTTAAAGTATGTGCAAACTCGTGGTGGTAAGAAGTACTTTATCACGTTCATCGATGATTGCACGAGATATTGTTATCTTTATCTTTTAAGAGGTAAAGATGAGGCTATTGAAGCGTTTAAACACTTCAAGAATGAAGCCGAAAATCAACTAAGTGGTCGAATTAAGAGTGTTCGAAGTGATAGAGGTGGCGAATATGTCGCTCCGTTTCAGGAATTATGCAACGAAAGTGGTATAATTCATCAAACGACGGCTCCTTACTCACCTCAATCAAATGGCGTTGCTGAACGTAAAAATCGAACTCTTAGGGAGATGATGAACGCTTTGTTGATTAGTTCAGGGTTGCCCCAAAACATGTGGGGAGAAGCTGTCTTAACAACCAACTATATATTGAACAAGATTCCACTCAAAGGTAAAGATATTACACCTTATGAGTTATGGAAAGGTTGGAAACCATCGTACAAATACCTTAAAGTGTGGGGGTGTTTGGCGAAGGTTGAAGTGCCTCTACCTAAACAAGTTACAATTGGCCCTAAAACGGTTGATTGCATCTTTATTGGGTATGCACATAACAGCAGCGCCTATCGCTTTGTTATCCACAAGTCGGAAGTCCCCGATATGACTGTGGGAACAACGATCGAGTCAAGGAATGCTATATTCTTTGAACACATTTATCCTTGTAAAAACAAGGGTAATGTAGAAATCAATTCTAGCAATAGAATTGAAGGTGAAGCCACGAGTTCTAAATCTGAGGATGAAGAACCTAAGTCACGCAAGCGACAAAGGTCTAATCCAGAAGATAGTGAACCGAGACGTGGTAGTAGAGTTCGGAAACTAAAGCAATTTGGTCCGGATTATGTAGTGTTCATGTTGGATCAAGAACCAACGACGATCAAAGAAGCTTTTTCTAGATCGGACAGTCCGCTTTGGAGAGAAGCGGTACAAAGTGAAATTGATTCCATTAGGCAGAACCACACTTGGGTGTTGGTTGATTTGCCCGAAGGGTGCAAACCCTTAGGAAGCAAATGGATCCTTAAGAGGAAATACAAAGCCGATGGATCAATTGACAAGTACAAAGCCCGTTTGGTTGTCAAAGGGTTTAAGCAAAGAGAAGGGTACGATTATTTCGATACCTATGCTCCTGTAACAAGGATTACTTCCATTCGAGTGCTTCTTGCAATTGCTGCTTTGCACAATCTCGAGATACATCAAATGGATGTGAAAACTGCTTTCCTCTATGGAGATTTAGAGGAGGAAATCTATATGGAACAACCAGAAGGATTTGTAGAACCTGGTAAAGAGAAGAAGGTTTGCAAACTGGCTAAGTCCCTCTATGGATTGAAGCAAGCGCCACTTCAATGGCACTTGAAATTTGATAATGTGATGTTATCAAATGGGTTTAAGATAAACGAATGTGACAAATGTGTTTACATTAAGAACACAAATAACGGATATGTTATTGTGTGTCTTTATGTAGATGACATGTTAATTATGGGTAGCAATATCCGTGTAATTAACGAAACGAAAAACATGTTAAAGAGGAACTTTGACATGAAAGACTTGGGTTTAGCGGATATTATTCTTGGTATGAAAATACTAAGGAAATCCAATGGGATTGTCTTGTCACAATCTCACTATGTTGAGAAAGTGCTCAAGAAGTTTAACGCTTTTGAAAGCGTGCCCGCTAAAACTCCTATTGAACTTAATGTTCTTTTGAGCAAGAACCGAGGTGAGTCGGTTGCTCAAGAAGACTATGCTCGTGTCATAGGGTGTTTAATGTATCTTACAAATTGTACTAGACCCGACATAGCATGTGCCGTGAATAAATTAAGTCGATACACGAGCAATCCAAGCAAAGAGCATTGGAGAGCTCTTGTACGAGTTTTGAGATACTTGAAGTATACTCAGAGTCACGGGCTACATTTTTCGAGATACCCCCCGGTACTTGAAGGGTACTGTGATGCGAACTGGATATCGGACACGAAAGACTCACTTTCCACAAGTGGGTATGTGTTTACTATTGGGGGTGGAGCTGTTACGTGGAGATCCACAAAACAGACGTGTATAGCCCGATCCACCATGGAGTCTGAGTTCATAGCTTTGGATATAGCTGGTGAACAAGCCGAATGGCTAAGAAACTTTCTTGAGGACATTCCATGTTGGGAGAAACCATTGCCTCCGGTGATGATTCACTGCGATAGCTAAGCGGCTATTGGTAGGGTGAAAAGTGGTTTGTATAATGGTAAGTCTCGACATATTCGTCGACGACATAATACCGTGAGACATTTGATCACAACTGGGATTATCTCAGTCGATTATGTAAAGTCGTTGGATAATCTGGCGGATCCACTAACCAAAGGGTTAAACCGTGATCAAATGAATAAGTTGCTAGAGGGAATGGGAGTAAAATCCACAAATTAAGAACTATCATAGTGGTAACCCAACCATGATGATTGGAAACCCCAAGAACTTGGTTTAATGGGAAAACTAAGCTATGAAAGTTCATGTGAAAACACTCACATTTATCTATTCCCTAGAAAGCGTTTGAGTGTTGAAAGCTTGCCTAGTGGTGAGGTTAAGTCTATGACTTTTAATGATTCCTAAATACCTCGAGGAGGTTGAGTATGGCAAGATACTCAGTAAAGAATCACCTATGTAAGTGTGAAGTGAGGCCGCTTCGTTAAAGAAACACTTATGAAACCAAAGGGGTGTCCAAGGCCGAAATGGATACAAAACGTGAGAACGGATGAGGTTGAGGTGTATAAGCGTTAACATCATTGTCTCGATGCACGCCGTGGAGGAATAGTTCAAAGCATTGCGCTACTATGCCGCCTGTGTACCCGATGGTGTTGACTATGGAAGGTTCAAAGCCACAAACTACCTATCCTAATACTTTTATACCTCGTGAGGACTGAGCTCTTGCATTTGCATACATTTGCATATGGCTATCTCACTCATGTGGGGGATTGTTGGAAATTTGGTGTTTTGACCAAATAAATAATAATTAATATTTAATTTATTAATTAAATTAAATATTATATTATTGTTCTACTCGCGGAGTAGATAAACGTGGTGTATTTATATGCTCAAAACTGATTTCCGGTGAGTGAGATATAAATGTTAAAAGGTTGGTGGAGAGTTACTTCTTTCTTGAAAGAAGTGTAAGTTAAGTGGTTGTGGATGAGGTCGGCTTCGGCCTCGGGTCTTAGTCTTTGACTTCGGCTTCGGCCTAGGTCTGCGACTTCGACCTCGGCCTCGGTCTTGGTCTTGGACTTCAGCTTTGGCCTCGGTCTTTGACTTCGGCCTCGGCTTAGTCACTTCGGCTTCGGCCTGTGCCACTTCGGCATCGGCCTCTGCCACTTCGGCTTCGGCTTATGCCAGGCCTGTGCCACTTCGGCTTCGGCCTATGCCACTTCGGCTTCGGCACCTCGGATGACTGCCTAGCTCAGCTGCATCCGGAAGAGGTTCTGGAAGGTGACTCTTCAGCTGAACAGTCAGGTGACTCTTCAACTGAACAGTCAGTTTTTCACCTTTCGACTCCACCACTACCACAAATAGCCTTTATGGCTGATTAATACATTTAATGCATTAAATTCCCCTACATAGTGAGCAGCTTATAAATAGAGGGGATTGTAGGCATTTGAAGGAGAAGCATAAGACATAAAATCGCATCTTGCTGCATATTTCTCCTTTGTTCATTGTTCGAGCTCAGTTTTCACCTATATCCAGTTCGCCGGAGCTCTTGAGTTTTGCGGTGCTGCTGCTCACGAGACGAAAGTCGTTTTATCTTTGGGGACGATACGCTATTACCGAGAGCACTACCGGGGCGTATTTCGTCTTGCGGAAAGAGGGTTTTCCTCGACTCGACTTTTATTATTTTTTGTTCGTTGTAATCTTCATTTACGTTTGTACGCCCGGCAAGTTTGTACTCAATTTTCCAACAAAACGACGCACCAAATTACGTCCAGATGCTACTGCCACTAACTCTCTCGTGCTCTCGCTGCTCTACTCCGGTCTCCGATGCCGACGACGACGGCAATAGCAAGGTAAGGGTGGAGGAGATGGTGGTGAGGCGGGTGCTTAGAAATGGTGAGTGTCTTGATATTTTGAGAGTGAATGGAGATGGAAAGGTTGTGAGAGGATGCAGAGAAGTTGAAGAAAATTAAAATTTGTGCCTGTGTATGTTGTGCTCTTGCCGTGTTTGAATGGAGTGAGAAAAAGAGTTGCTTCTTCTTTTTTTTTTTTTCCTAATGATTAACATGCAAGAAAGATGATTGGGTAGATAGGTTTCCAAGGCTCTTTTTCCTCTTTCCAAAACCTGGAGCCGACTCTCTCCTCTCTCTCTTTCTAAATTGTGAATTTCATTCATGATACAAGACTTTTCTCTCTTTTTCTTTTGTCTTCAAGTGTTTGTCCTATTAGGGGATCATTTAAGGCACATACACACATATGCATTTAATAAATAAAAGCTTTGGTTCATTTATTCGAATGTGCCACGTCGCTCTCTCACCGAATCATAATTTCGATCGAGCAATCCTATGGGAATAAAAATTCCGGTTCCAACGAGCCTAATATTGGATATAAGTCATAGAAGGATAATTCTAAAAAAAAAAATTTGACGGCCATTTGCACGAATAAATTAATCAAAATCACATAGGCACATAATCATAATCATAATATCACATATCGCAAATAATATTCAAACACATAAATTATGCAATGCATGATAAAAGTGAAATTTTAAAAATTATTTTATTCTAATCAAATAAAATCATTTTTAACTTACAAAAGAATTATCTTTGTTTTCTCCGGGAATAGGGACCTTTCTAGGATTGTCTTTTTCTAAAATCTTAAATATATAGGATCGATAAATCGGGGTTTTACATCGAGAAAGGAGAGTATGCTGGCTGCGACACTTTTTTTTTTTTTTTTTTAGGGATGGTGGAGAGTATGAAGATGAGTGTGTATTTGGGTGTTAGTTTAGGGTTTCATCTACTCAATATATTGAGCATGAAGAATCAATAAGATTCTCATCTTATAGCTTCACGACACACACATATTGAGCACAAATTTACGAGTGGGCCCCACTAATATAACACGTTAAAAAAAAAATTGACCACACAATTGTTTTCTATCGCCCTATTTATTGTTTTGTTCTTTTATTGTATTTATTATTTTGAGGTGTATGTGTATTTGTTGTTTTTTCTTTTATTATATTTTTTGTTTTGATGAATAGAATCTTGTCAGCTGCTGAGTTGGAATAAAAAAAAACAAATAAGTAGGCTCCATACCTTATTCCCTTACCTTATTTTAATGGGAGAGGGTAGTTTTACAAATACCTCATGTATGAGGGTAGTTTTTACATTATACACTTTAAAAGGGCATAAAAACCGAAGAGCCCCGATTTAAATTATTTTGGTTTAAAAGATTATGAAGATACATCAAGTAAAAATCCAACATGCAGCTCAGGTTCACATGCAGCTCACCTGCTCACGTGCAGTCAAGAAATAATTCCTCTTTTTTTTTTTTGTTTTTTTTTTTGTTCGACTCAAAGTTGTTATTTTAGGTTCTCAGTTAAGTTTTAGTTAATGCGACTTCTCCATATCTATCCTGTATTAAAAAAGCCGTCAAGTAACGAAAGGAAGTTCTCACTCCCACCTTTATCTAGGATCTTTTCAATTGCATCGAATTTCATTGATTCGTTTTTCCCAGATGGAGCTAAGACAAATAAAGAAGTCACAAAGCAAGCTCAAGCACCTTCTATATAAAGAAAAGTGTATGCATGCGTTTAGGTTAAGTAAGTTTGTTATCTTCTTCATTTTTATGAAAGTTTTAATGGAGTTTTTCCTTTCTGCAATTCTACTTTACTAAATAATGCTTTCCTCACTAGTTGTTCAAGTGGAGAGACAGAGAGAACTGGGTGGTGTTTCTAATCCTATTGTGCCTGCTCTTCCTCTTAGTGATCACCTTCTATGTTAGCTAATGCAGTTCAAGGTCAATCCAGCAGAATGAAAGAAAAACTCACACACTGTCACAAAACTACCACACTGTGGACAAATGTTTTCAGCTCCATGGTTTCCTTCCAGGTTTCCCAAGAGGAAGGGGACGTGGTTATTCTCCAGATGCAGGTTCAAGTACTGGATGATCAGTGCATAATGTTGTTGAGTTTGGAAGTGATGGTGTGCAAACCCATAGCCCTTTTCCTTCACAACCTCCACTAAACAATCCAGCCTATCTTTACCCTTCACTCTCCCCTGAGCAATGTCAACAGCTCATATCCTTCCTTCAAGGTCAAATGCAGAATCAAGCCATCCATTCAGAAACTGCTCCAAGTCATAGTTCCACATGCTCTTCTGATATTCCAAACTTCAGTGGTATGTTCTCCCTTACTCCTTTTGTAGCCTCTGCTCTAAGTCTAAAGCTCTTTGGTTGCTTGGCACTGGTACTACACACCATGTGTGTTGTTCTTCTAGTTACTTCACTAACTAGAAGTACATTATTTTAAATCGCATGAATACAAAAATATTAAAAATATAATATGATATGCTTGTGAGTGTTTATTTGAAGGATAAAGAAACATTAAAAAATAAGAGAAGCAACCCCGCCGCCATTATCTCTCTCCAAACCTGCAAATTTCAAGCTTCTGCACCACACCAGAGTGGCGACGAGAAATCAACTCAGCAGCAGCGGCGAGAGACATGTAGGAAGAGGCACATCCGCGGTGGAGGTTGCCGGAGATCCGCGAGAGGAGAGGACGACGGTGGCGGTGAACCAGTAAGTACGGCGGCGGCGGCAGATCTGGAGAGGTTACAGCGGGATGAAGCGCGGTGGTGGAGGAAGCTCAGAAATATGGCGGCGACAACGCCTCCTCCGAAGGTTGCGTGCGGCGTCACCCCTCCTCCAGATCTCGACGAGATCTTCTTCTCCAGGAGGCGCGGATCTGGCACTGCGAGACGACGGCGTGCAGCTGCGGTGGCCGGAAGTGCAACGGCGGTAGAATGAGCAAAGAGGAGAGATAGGGAGGAATTAGGGTTTTTGAGAAATGAAGAATGAAAATAGAGGAACATGGTTTTTACTTTCAATTGAAATAGAGGAATAGCGTATTTTGGTCTCAAAAACTAAAAGATGGATATAATTTGTAACTTAAATTGACATATTCATGTATTCATGCATTACCACATATTTATACGTGCTTAATTTGTAGGATTGCAGCTTATAAATATCTTAAAACCTCTGTAAGAGGATCTAACTTCTAAATATCTCAATTCTCAAAAATATAATATGCTATCTTAAAACCTCTGGAGTAGTATAATATAATATAATTTGACATTGAAACCGAGGGCACGTGGAATCAATAATTAAAAATTTGTCACCTTACCCCAATGGAGTCATCGAGGGAGAAAAAGGGAAGAAACAAGTAAAAACGGAAAGAGGGGATCCGAAAATGCAAAATACATTAAACATAGGTAGTGAGAGAAAGCTGCAGGTATAAGTGATAATGGCGGATGCTGTCATTTCAATTGTGGCGGAGAGAGTTGCAGCTATCGTCGAAGAACAGATTCGCTACGAGGTGAACTTGGTGAGAGGCGACGAGAATAAGGTAATCGATCTTTCCGACAGGCTGCAGACAATCAACGACGTCAGACAATCAAAGATGTGTTGGAAGATGCAGAAAAGAACGGAGAGAAAGAACAAAGCGTACAAAATTGGTTGAAGAAGCTCGAAATAACGGCTTATGCAATGGACGACATTTTCGATGAATGGAACTACGCTCTTCTCAAGGACAAGATGGAAGGTGTTCGATCAAATGATCCAAAGAAAAAGGTAGCTGTTCCTTCATCCCATCTGCTTCATGTTTTAAGAAGGTTGCTGTTCGTCGTGATACTGCAAAGAAAATACAAAATGTAAAAGCTACGCTTGATAAGATTTTGAAGCAGAAAGATGATTTTGATTTTGTGGTGTCTTTGTCCACAATTCATCCCATGCCTAAAATTCGTAGAGTTCAGTCGACATCTTCAATTGAACTCGAGAACTTTTATGGCCAGGATGAAGATAGGAATAACATAGTGTGGAAACTAATTGTGGTTAATGATGATAGCCAAGTTCTGTCGATAGTTGGGATGGGGGGAATTGGGAAGACAACGCTTGCTCAGCTTGTTTATAATGACACTCAAGTGAAGGATAGTTTCGAATTGAGAATTTGGATATGTGTTTATGATCCCTTTTATGCGGATCGGATTGCTAGAGGGATTGTTAATAGTGTGGGGAAAGAGACCATTCCTCAAGGGACCAACCAATTGGAATCGGTACTACAAAAACTAAGAGATTCTGTCTCAGGAAAGAAATTCCTCCTTTTGCTTGATGATGTTTGGACAGAAGACTATAATGAATGGGAACCCCTAAAAGTAAATCTAAAAAATGGTGCACCAAGTAGTAAGATTTTGGTCACGACGAGAAATGGAAGGGTAGCTAAGTTGATGGGCACCCTAGATGAAGATATCTACTTCCCACAACAACTTACTGATGAAGAGTGTTGGGTGGTGTTGCGTCGCATATCCCTCTCTGGAGTGAATGAGGAGGAATGTATATAGTATTTGGGGATATTGGTAGGAAAATAGCTAGAAAGTTCTAGGGCTTGCCTCTTGCTGCAAATGTTTTGGGAAGCTTTTTACAGTTCAAGAGTAGTTTGGAGGAGTGGGAATATGTATTGGAGAGTGACATTTGGAAATTGGAGAAGGCAGAAGTAGACATTTTTCCTCACTTGCTGTTAAGCTACAACGAACTGACCACAACACATAAGCGTTGTTTTTCATATTGTGCCATCTATCCTAAAGATTCTCGAAAAAATGTTACAAGTCTAATACAAAAGTGGATGGCGCTGGTTTATTTGGGCTATGAAACTGGTAATGCTGGAGTGGAACTTAAAGGGCAAGAGTACTTCAACAATTTGGCAATGCGCTCTTTATTTCTAGACTTTGAGAAAAGTGATGATTTAAAAGAACAAATAGAATGGTGTAAAATGCATGATATAGTACATGATTTTGCTCGATTTCTTAGGAAGAGCGATGACACAATGGGGGGCAATGAATTAACAAAGAGAAGTTGCCAAGTTTGTGACCCTTTTTCAGTTTCTCATGCCCAAGAATACCACAGCTTATTTTGGTGCAAAGAATCACCAACTAATCTTTGTGATTGCCTGATAAGTCATAGGGTGTTGAGTTTTAAAAGCAAACTAAATGTTGGTCCAGATGGAATTGAAAAGCTGATTCATTTGAGATGGATGCAATTAAGTGGCACTATATTGTCCAAGAAAGATTTAAAAACCATCTGTAAGCTCTATTTCTTGCAGACACTTTTGTTAGCATGTTGTTCCCTTAAAGAAATCCAAGAGAAATTGGGAATTTGGTTCATTTAAGACACCTTGACATAAGTCGAAATGCAGATCTAAAGGAGTTACCGAGGAGCATGTGTAGTTTGCTCGAGTTGCAAATCTTGAATATTGAAAATTGCAGTGATCTTTATGGACTTCCTGAAGGGATTGATAGGCACGAAAACCTCCAACACCTTCTTATTGAGTACACTACTGCAAGTGGCCGTTTCCCTCAAGGACTAGCTCAATTAAGTGGCCTCCACACATTGAGCGAGTTCTATGCAAGAAATGGTTGCAACAAGTTGGGATTGTTGAAAGCCTTGAACCGTCTTTGTGGATCTCTAAAATTGGAAATCCACTAGTGATCTGGAAGAGTTGGTCGAGGATGCTCAAGAAGCAGAACTAAGGAACAAGATACACATTCATACACTCCATGTGCATTTCAAAGATGAGATGGATGGGGAGGAGTCACCATCATTGTTGCGGATGGATGTAATGGAAGCTCTGGCGCCCAATCAGAAGTTGAGAAAACTTGAAATCTGGGGATACACGGGCTCCAGACTTCCGAATTCGATCTCATCGCCCCTCAACTTATTAAAAGAGATCAATCTTCTTGATTGTAGTAAATTGTCATAATTGCCGGCTATGGGAAAACTGCCTTTATTGGAACTTCTCTATATGGGCAGTTGAAGCAATTGAAGTTAGTGGGAAGGGAGTTGTTGGGAATTGAATCTCCATCTACACAATCAAGTAATGATGTTGTTGCTTTTCCTAAACTGAAGGGATTGAAATTTTATGTCTGCCCCAAGTGGGAGGAGTGGGAGGACATAACAGCTGAAGAAGAAGAATCTGCAGCGGTGTCGATAATGCCATCTCTCGCGCGGTTGTATATTTATTCCTATGAGGGTTTGAAGATGCTGCCTCATCACCTCCTGCGTAAGGCTTCGTCTTTGCAAATTTTGAGTGTTGTGAATTCATCAGAGCTAGAAAAGAGTTATGGAGACGAGGATGGTTCCCCTTGGAGATCCATATCCCGTAATAATCCCCAACTTCGACTTTCTGACTCAATGTTTGTTTGACAACCCCATGGTTGATTAGGAGGAATCTGCAGCCACCAGGTGAAGGCCTTGATTGATGGAGGTGATTGTGAGTGAATGTGGAAGGCATTTTAGTTGGAGTATTCATGTATGCATGCAATCCATCATCATCTGTATAGATGGCCTTATTGGCCACCATTGTTATCTTTCTGTCAAGAATTTATCAATACTTTTTGCACTGTTTTTGGAATTTATTTGGCGGAGTCTTTGCATAGATTAGTATTACAGTTATTTAATTCTTGCCTCTATCTCTAGACCAAATTAAAAAAATAAAAATAAAAAAATCAACAAGACTGATTATTTGTAGTTGTGTGTGCGAAGTAATATTTGCAATGCTGCTTATTTTCATCTATCTTTCTGTTTCTGGCCTTTTAAAATTTACAAAATGATACCTTTAAATTTTATAGAATTAGTAGTTCCTATTGCAAGAAGGCCAATACTCTGCCACAAGCTTTGAGAATGCAGAATTAGTCTCCATTAGCTTTGAAGGTTCATCATACTCCACTACCTTCCCTGCTTATAATCAAGTTATTAGAATGGCAGTTACAGTTAAGATTCACCAATTTCAATTTCATAAATCTCAATTACACACACTTACCATAAGACAACACCAACACCATGTCGCTGTCTATGACTGTTGGAACTCTATGTGCCACTGTTATCACTGTGCACTCTGCAAACTCTTCTCTTATTATCCTCTGCAAAATTGCATCTGTGTTTGAGTCGATCGAGGCCGTGGCCTCGTCTAGAACCAAGATCTTGTTCCTTCTCAAAAGGACTCTTCCTAGGCAGAATAGTTGCCTTTGCCCCATGCTCCAGTTCTCCCCTTCATCACTCACTGCATCCCAAAACCATTCTCAATCAATTTTAATGCTTCCACTACTTAATTAAATCTCATGATTATTTATTTGCATCATTATTAGACTTACCGTAAGATTCAAGTAAGTTTGGGAGTTTACTGATTGTGGACTTAAGTTGGCATTTCTCAAGAGCCTAATAAAAATTCAAGAATCATGTTCAGATTCATGAAAGAATTAAATAATGCAGCTGCCTCCAAATTATACATATAGAACTCACCTCCCATATCTCAGCATCTGAGTGAAGGCCTAATGGATCAAGATTTGTTCTAACACTTCCTCTGAACAAAGTTGGCTCTTGAGGGATAATGCTGAGTTTCAGCCTCAAATCCTTCAGTCCTATTGAGCTAATATCAACTCCATCTACAATAATTTTCCCACTGTGGGGCTCGACAAGACGAAACAGCGCACTAATCAACGTTGTTTTTCCACTTCCAGTCCTACCTACAACTCCCACTCTTGTCCCTTCTTTGAAGGTGCATGTAATTCCCTTTAGGACTAATGGAGAATTAGGACGATAGCGTATCTGAACACATAACGATTCGGGTTTACACAAAATCTTGAATATTTTTTTTCTGGTTACTACATACAATCAAGTATAGTAAATTTCTCACCTTCAAATCAAGCAACTGTATTCTACCTTCATGAGGCCATGAAGTTGGAGGCCTATCATCTGCTATAACTGAAGAAGGTTGTGGCGGTACTTTCATATACTGCTTAATCCTTTCGACAGAGACGATATAGTTAGCTAAGCTGCTGTAAAATCGAGAAAAGAATACCTGGATGCCGGTTAATGCAAATGCATAGGAAAGACATAATCCCACAAGTCCTGTAACATAACAAAGAGAAAAAAAAAAAAAAACCAACATTAGTATAAAAAACAGAAAAAATTCTGAAAAATTTTAGTTAGCAGCATCTCCACCTGGAGAAATATGATAATTAGGAAAGAAAACCAAGCAGATAGCAGCTGTGAAAACAGTTAAATTCTGAAGCGATTCACTTCTCAACGCGAGCCATTCCATGGCCGCGTTTGAGGAAAGAAAAACTCTTGCATCTACATCCACCAATTCCAAATATCTCGAGAAAAACATGTTAGTTACTCTGAACGCTCTTACTGTTGCAGCTCCAAGTGCTGATTCAGACGCGTAGTTCATCACTGGCGCCTTTGTTGTTCCATTGATTCTCATAAGCTGATCAGCACTTCTTTGATAATATATCTTCATCCAAAACCAAAAATTCAAGAAATTTTTATTCATCATGATTTAATAAGATTTATGGACTAGAATTTGAGGTTATAATAATCATATACCTGGACATAATATGAGGAAACTAAAGCAAAGATTCCCACAAAGAAGACTTGCCATACAACAGAAGCCATGATTCCTATAGCTGCAAGAATCTCAGTTGTGGCGAACATAACTAACCCTAATGTAGTCGGCATTTCAAAGTCGAGTAAGCTCAAATCCGATGAGGCCTGATGAAAAACGAGCAAAAAACGTGAATTTCAACCATGGGATTATTCAACATTATAGTAAACAATGAATGAGCATTTTTCTTACACGTGTTAGTATCCTTCCAACTGGGGTGGAATCAAAGAAGAGCATTGGAGCGTTGAAGATGGAGTCTGTGAAGCCATGGAAGAATGCTTTGGATGCTTTTAGTCCTAATAGTACAGCAAAGAGTGATCTCAGATACACAAACACAGTGCTAAGAAGTGAGATCATTGTGTAAATTCCAATGACAACGAGACTATTTTGATCTGGTTTTGAAACTGAAATGGCTAGCCAGAAGCTTGCAGCAGCTTGAAAAGCAACAAAACTGCACTGAGCTGCTGTACACGAACAAGCAAAGATGAATCCCTTTGAAATGGAAATGTAGTCTAAAATAGATTTCCATCCAATTTCACCTACTCCCTTCTCCTCTTCCTCTGTCAACTGATTTCTTGAGGTGACTGTGATGTCACCTTCCCTTTCTTCTTCTTCATCAGTCTTATCATCAAGCTTCACCAGAGGCTCGCGCCTATTCAAACCAGACGTAAAGGCATTCGTTTCCCGAGAAGATACAAGCTGATCAAATGTTGTTCCTGTAATAAGGAGTTCTTGATAGTTTCCTGATTGGGTAATTTTTCCTCCTTCCACAACCTTAAAGCATTAAAATAGCTAGATTTAGAAAGTTTTTAAGATCAAAGTGTTCATCAAAATCAAGATTTCATTACCAGAATCTTATCAACATTACTGAGAAAATCAACTTGATGAGTGACAAGAACTACTGTCTTCTTTGCTAAGGCTGCCATCACACAGTCCTAAAAAAGAAAAATCACAACTAAATTCATTACATTCCAAGATAAGAAAAAGAAAATCAAGATGAAATATGATTATATTTAATTCTTACATTGAAAAGGGACGTTGCTGTATGTGCATCTACTGCACTAAAAGGATCATCAAGCAAGTAAATATCGGCATCATTATACACGGCTCGAGCTAGCTGAACTCTCTGTTTCTGCCCTCCACTCAGATTCAGCCCTCTTTGTCCTATCTCAGTGAGATCTCCGTAGACGAAACTCTCAATATCTTTGTCTAAAGAGCACACTCGGATTGCTTCTTCGTACGTCGCCTTTTCCATCGCCTTCCCAAAGAGTATATTCTCGCGTATGGTCCCACTTTGGATCCAAGAAGCTTGAGAAACATAAGCCACTGATCCAAGAACTCTCACCTTAATTAAAACATAAAACAACAAAATTAACATTTCATACTCATTTTCAAGCGTAAATTCTGCTGTAGGATAACTTACATTTCCTGATACTTTGTGTATTTCTCCGAGTATAGCATGCAAGAGGGAAGACTTCCCTCCACCAACGGGCCCACAAATCGCGATCTTCTCTCCTTCCTTTACTTCCATTCCAATATCTTGCAAGGTTGGAGCTGCAGATTCTGCATCCCAACTGAAAGAACCACTTAGTATACTAATAATGTGGTCTGAATCGCTCGTTGGATTAATAACCATGCCTAAGACATTGAGATCGTCTTCAAGAAGATACGAGTTAATCCGAGCAAGAGAGACCTTAACTTGGATCAAAAAGGAAAGGGCCTCAGGTATGAACCTGAAAGGCTCAGACATAGTCCTCAGAGCAGCCATAACTGTAAAAACCATGCCAGCATCAAAAGGCGAGCTCTTGAAAAGCACACACCCAAAGAAGATTACCGAAGAAACAACAGTAGGAGACATCCAATACAACACTACGTTATAAGTTTTCAAGAACTGAATATCAGTCAACCATTTGAACTCACTCTTCCTCAAAGATTCATTCAACTTCTTGAACTTCTCCTCCCATGATTGCAGCTTGATGATCTTAATATTGTTGAGAATTTCAGACAAAGACCTCAATCTCTCATCTTGAACGATCATGAACTCCGTCTGATACTTCTGCACTAGTCTTGCAAAAGGGACATTAAGAAGGCCGGAGACAAGAAGAGGGACTAGGCCGGGAAGCACGCCTACGCCTACAAAGATGTAAAGAACGGCTATGGATAAGAAAATCTGAACTACAGAAGTCCACCCTACGTGAAACCACATCACGAACTCCCCCATTCGATAAGCATCGACTGAGATATAGTTAACTACTTCACCAGCAGAGTGTCTCTGCCTCCCTAAACTAGAAATCTTGAGCTGTTTACTGTAAACTGCCGCCATTAAAGCTGATCTCATCCTCATGCCTAATCTTCTCGAGTAGAAGAAGAACTGTCGATAAGATAAAGACTCCAACACCTTCAAAAGAATCAAGAATCCCACTAAGGAAACACCTTTCGTCAGATTCTTTGTCTCGAGATTTGAGTAGCTCACGAAAGCATACAGCAAGAGTGAAGAAGCCACTACAGAGAGTGATCTAAGCAATGCAAAAATTCCAGCTACAGTCATATTTTTCCAGTAAAGTTTTGCCAAAGCCCAAAACACAAGATTTCTTGAGTCACTTTCTCCTTCGAGATCACTCCATGCTTCCTCGAATTCTCGATAAGCCAAAAGGGCTTCGTCTTCATATCCCAGAGGAGGAATATCTTCAATGGTTAGAGTTTTGGAGTTCCCTAACTTGAACAGAGGATTCATCCAAGAAAAGAACAGTCTGCTTACAAACGTGGATTCACCTAATCGCCCTCGATTCTTCTCAGACTCTTCGATTAGTAAACTTTTTACGTAGCTATTATCCACCTCTGGTTGAGATAAAAATCCATCAACATTCCTCAAAGCACATACGAAAAGCAACAAACTTGCAATACAAGGAGAAGTTTCTAGAATATGTAAAGTCTTAGCAACAGAAATTCAATCTTAAGGTGTTTACTTAGAGGATAAGTTGAAGCAAAACTGAAGTAGTGTGAAAGAGAAAATGCCACTTAATTATCTGATTATAGAAATTAAAAAATAATCCTTTTTCCATGGTAATTCAAAGAAACAATCAGTCTAGTGAAGTATCAGAAGTAAAATCCAATAAAATAATTTTCACAAAAACAGAAAATTCCCAACAAATACTGTGATCATTGATGCATCTGTAACTTGATCTGGAAATACTATTCTTTTTGTCCAAGTACATAATTTCTTTTTAATCTTCTAAATATTAGTACTACCGGTTAATATATATATTTTTTCCTTTTTATAAAATTATGCATGAAGAAAAAAGTTTAACATCTTACCTGAAAGAGCTCCTGTGGAAACCATTGTATTGAAGATATATTATATTTTGTAAATCATAGCTTGTATATAAAATATATATGCTTGAATTGCGTACAAGAATGCATGCACTAGGTACGACATTCATTGTTTGTTCCGACATCTCTATCATGCATGGTAAATGCTGATTAATTCCACAATGTCGTTAGATCGACTATTTTCTTCTACCTACGTTGTTTCTCTTTCTTTGGCCTACCTCGTAAATGTTTTAGATATTTTGTCAGTAACTAGTATGTTATTAATACTACTAACAAAAAGGATGTATATTTATATATGCATGCAACGTCGAAACTCTAATATGTGTATATATCACTATTAACATCATTATTAGAAAAATTATAAACCCTCATGAATTACTAAATTTCTCATAAATAAGTAAATGATAGGGGTTTGTAAGAAATTAAACCGGTTTGTTTCACATGGGAACATTATTTGTGTTGTACGGTACCAACTGTGTACCAAAATCAATTTTTATGAATTTACTTTATTTTTTTCTTCAATTTCATAATGATATGGTTTAGTGCAATTGAGTATGGTTTACTATTCCACTTCCGGTTTATAATTTTGTTTTAGCATTTAATTGTAATTTTATTAGTTACAAATAAAATTAAATGCTAAAAAATAAAATTTAAACTATAACTGAATCGATGAATCCTAAGTAATTAATATAAAGTTAAATTAAATCATAACATATCAAATGTAAACAAATATATATATATATATATATATATATATATATATATAATTATCGATTTTAATACACAATTGGTATATAATTATTGGGACAAAGATCACATCCGGTTTTATAAACGATGGATATCTTCCGACCAATGGTAGATGCAGCCCCTCTTTCAGAAAAATGTATAATAATAATAATAATAATAATAATAATAATAATAATAGATGTAGCGTAGGCGAAAAAGATGTTGAGTTAGGAACTACACTTAGAACTAGGTGATTAGGCCCATTCTAAAGCACTGGTTTTAAATCGTAGTGGTTGTTGGTTAATTAGTGTAGGTGTTAAAATTTTTCTTTGTTTGAAACAATCAATATGAATTAGGGACACACTTGGGTCAGCCGGAGGCACCGTGTGGCCGGGCTAAAACAATGACACTTTTATTCATATAGATTGATATTTTTCTGTATAAAGATTGACACTTTTAAAAATTGTCATTTTATTCGTAAAATAATTATGTTAAAAATTGGCACTTTTATTCATATAGATTGACACTTTTCTGTATAAAGATTGACACTTTGGGCCCGACCACACGGTGCCTCCGGCTGACACAAGTTTTTGTCTATGAATTATTAATGCTATTTTCATTAAAGTCTCTCTTCTTTTTTTTTGATATATCATTAAAGTCTTATGTAGTGAAACAATTGATATAGCCACGTCGAAATTAATTAAAGATTAGTATTTAGTCATGATTTTTCTATTTTACTTATTAAGATATACTCCCTAAACTCGACTAGGAGATATATTTTTTTGTTTTGGCTCCCTAAACTCGACTAGGAGATGTAGCACTTATGGAAAATCATTTGGCATGTAACTTGAGCTCGTATGAGCTCCCAAATCGTTAGGGTTCGAATCTCCTCATCTCCAATTTTTTTTTCTAAATTTATAATATTTTTTTATTATAAACTTTTTATTTATTCTTTTACCACCCACAACACAAAAATCAATATATAACTTGTACTGTAATTTAACTTGTTTTGACTAAATTTATTTTCTTTGTAAAAATTATCGTTGAGCTAGATTCCCCGCAGTAGATGGAGTTCTAAACTATACGTATCACAGTCGAATATGAAGATTATTAACTAAATATTACCATCGCAAATAGCTCTTCTTCGTCTTCGACTCTCTCTCTCTCTCTCACACACACACACACATACAAGCTGCCGAGGATTGAAGGTTGTTGGTGGGCGAACAAAATGGATGCAGCAATAATTGATGGGAAAAGAATAAGATCACAATTTGAGGAAGAAGATGCCTACGAGCAAATCGATGTTCCACAATGGGTGGATCTCACCGCCGCGTATGACTACGCCAACGGAGACACCGCGGCCGCCTGGTTCTGCTGCGCCGGCTGCGATGTCTACAGATTTAGACATGCAATAAAAAATAAAAAATATATACATAAGAAAACGTTTTTTTTTTAATCTCAATTTTTATGTCTAATTCTTCAACAATTTTAATTTATAATGATTCTAGATCAGTTTAATTTTATGATTATTGGTCTCTAGGGTTTATTCATCCAATTAGGATATCTCAATTATGCTTTTATTATTACTTATATTAGGGTTGATAAATCCAAAACTAGTTTTTGTTTATAAATGTCTATTATGATTTGTTATGTTATAGTATTACTTTTATAAAACAACAATATAAAACTATATGAGATGACGGATTTTTCCGTCGTTATGTTTTTTGTAGTGTGATTCGTATTTTATTTGATCCACACACGCTATATATATTTTTTCGAATGGTATGGTTACGTACGTTTCATACATGAAAAATGAAAAAAGATTCTTCATTCTAGTAATTCTTCTTCTTGCAACTGGACCCGTACTCACCCACTAGTTTTGCAAAATGAAGAATCAATGAGTTTAGGAGTTACCTAGCTAACTTTTAATTAAAGAGAGGATTCATCCAAGAAAGAACATTTTACTTAAAAGCATCGTTTTGCCTAAACGCCCTCAATTTAAAATTGAACAGAACAAGACAAAATGGCAGCAACTAACATGTTGTTACCCTCAACAGCCAACTATTCCCGAGCAACATGTTCATAATAAATATTTCATAGGTCTACCAAGAATGCGGTATGCTCTTGATGGCACAGGTTTTGATAAAAAGAAAAGTAGTAGATAATAGGTGATTTTTTTTAAATTGGGGTTGAGGCCCACTAGAAAAAAAGATAAAGGTAAGTTATAAAGTGTTGATTTTTTGTAAATAATGAGAAAATATGGGAATAAAATATAAAGGAGTATGTGGGTCATGGACTAAATTAGAAACACTGCACTTTTTGTGGACGGACGAAAATGTCAAAAACACCGCACTATTTGTGGACTGAAGTATTAAATAGCTCACCTACTTGCATTATTCTTTGAATAGTTGCGGTAAAATAAGTTTGTAATTAGAAAATGACACAATAAAAAATGTATAGTGGCGGCTATTATGTTTGCCCAAAATAATTAGTCTTCTCCAAAGATGCATGGTTAGGTATCTTCCTTTCTAAAATATACTACAACACCAAGTATCCTATACCTTACCGAAAAACCGAACTAGGGGTGAGCATAGTGAATCGAAAAATCAAATCATTTGTCGAATCAAACCAGATCACCTGCCTAACCGAATCGAAACTAAACCGAAAATACGGTTAATTGTGTTAGTACAATCAACAAGTCCCACATCTGAAATATAAGGTAGATATACCTTGTATATAAAGGGGAACACCACTCACACTAGTACGAGGCCTTTTGGGAATGAACCCAAGAACAAAACTGTGTGAGCTCAGCCCAAAGCGAACAATATCATACTAGTATGGTTCGGTGGCCCGTCTGGCAGTCCATAACAAGTGGTATTAGAGCCGATGGTTCTGCTTGGGCCAAGTGTGGATCCCATGGGTAATGGACTACGTCTGGAACGTGTGGACGAGCCCCCCTCAGTTTGAACTCAACGATTTAGGAGTTCAGGGGATGTTTGTGCCAGGATACGCTGGGTAATTCAAGTACCAAGTTAGATTATCGTTGGAGGGGAGGACAGTTATGGTCCTTGCTGTTTGAGGGGAGGATTTGTTAGTACAATCAGTAAGTCTCACATCTGAAATATAAGGTAGATATACCTTGTATATAAAGGGGAGCACCACTCACTAATACGAGGCCTTTTGGGAAGGAACCCAAGAATAAAACCGTGCGGGCTCGGCCCAAAGCGGATAATATCATACTAGTGTGGTTCGGTGGCCCGTCTGGCAGTCAGATGTGGGACTTGCTGATTGTACTAACAAATCCTCCCCTCAAACAGCAAGGACCATAACTGTCCTCCCCTCCAACCATAATCCGACTTGGTACTTGAATTACTCGGCGTATCCCGGCACAAGCATCCCCTGAACTCCTGAATCGTTGAGGTCAAACTGAGGGGCCCGTCCACACGTTCCAGATGCAGTCCATTACCCGTGGGCTCCACACCTAGCCCAAGCTGAACCATCGGCTCTAATACCACTTGTTATGGACTGCCAGATGGGCCACCGAATCACACTAGTATGATATTGTCTGCTTTGGGCCAAGCCCACACGGTTTTGTTCTTGGGCCTCGTACTAGTGTGGGTGGTGCTCCCCTTTATATACAAGGTATATCTACCTTATATTTTAGATGTGAGACTTGCTGATTGTACTAACAAATTGAATCGACGGTTACGATTTGATTTTCTAATATTAAGAAACCGAAATAACGTTTCGATTTTTTATTTTTATTTTGAAAAAACTGATGGTTAACCAGACTGAATCAGTATGTATTAAATAAATAAAATCATACTATATATTAGTTATATATCATGAGTAATGACACATATAATGATATATAATGAGTAATGATATATTTACGGTTATATATCATGTATTAAGCGCGCCAATGTGGGTATTGTAGCATCACTCATGATATATAACTAATAAAGTATGATTTTATTTGTTTAATACATACTGGTTCAGTCTGGTTAACCATCAGTTTTTCAAAATAAAAATCAAAAACCGAAATATAATTTCGGTTTCGTAATATTAGAAAATTAAATCGTAACCGTCGATTCAATTAAAGGCTACGAAAAAAACTAAACCCTACTTAAAAAAACTAAACTCTTAATGAAAAAATTATCAGAGTGGAACTGCCACATAAGTGGTGGACACATTAAGAGTGATCACGGTGGGCGATGGAGCATTTATATATATATATATCAGTATAAGTTTTATTTAGTTATTTTTTTCACTTTTACTATCCTTAGATTTTTTTTTTCCTATCATGTTTTTTCTTCTAAATTATACACTAAACTCATTTTCATTCCACAATACACACACGTCACTTTGTTAAACATAAAAATTTATAAATATCCTTTTGTCACTCTGTTCTTATCTATTCTTATATAGATATGTATTTGTTATTTGAGCTAAACTTTTATTATCTTAACCACATAATTTATACTTTACTAAATTGTTAATTGTTATACATATACATCTTTTATAATTTAGAATTTATAATGGTTAACCATTGACTAATTGGTTAACTGAACTGATTTTTAGGCTAACTATATAAATAGTTTTTAATTTTTATTTCCACGGCTAACCGAATCGTCTAAAAATCATCTAAAGCACTGGTTTTAAACTGGAGTGGTTGTGAATTAGTGTAGGTGTTAATTTTTTCTTTGTTGAAATAATTAATGTTATTTTCATTAAAGTCATTATTATGTAATGAAACAATTGATATAGCCACGTCAAAATGAATTAAAGATTAGTATTTAGTCATGAATTTTCTATTTTACTTATTACTAAGATTTTTATATATTTATTGGTTCCCTAAACTCAACAAGGAGATGTAGCTCTTATGGTAATGAATTTGGAATCTACTGGCTCATTTATATGAGCTCCCAAATCCTTAGGGGTTCGAATCCCCTTGTCTCCAAAAATAATTTTTTTAAAAAAATATATATGTTTTTTTTTTTTTATTATAAACTTTTAATTTATGTTTTCGACACCCATAAACTCAATGAGGAGCTAGAGATTTGATTTTTCCTTGCAGTAGATGGAGTTCAAAACTACGTATCACAGTCAAATACGAAGATCATTAACTAAATACTACCATCGCTTTTAGCTCTTCTTCTTCGTCTTCGACTCTCTCTCGCTAAGTTGCCGGTGTGATTGAAGGTTGTTGGTGGGTGCAGAACGGAATGGACGCAGCAATAATCGACTTGTCACGATTTGAGGAAGAAGATGCCTACGAGCAAATCGATGCGCCACAATGGGTGGATCTCACCGCCGCAGATGACTCCCCCGACAGCACCGGCGCCGGCGCCACCAGCTGCGATCACCCTCAGCCGCTCGAAGAGTGGCTCAAAGGCAACGAGACAAGGACAAAACCCCACTCTGAAGAAAAGCCGGACGTCCAAATTCAAGATTCCGACGAATAATATCATGTCGAAATTCAAGATTCCGACGTCCAAAAGGGAGAAGAGGGAAGCAAAAAGACTGAAGAAACTAGTGGTGGCGACGGAGAAACGCCGGAGTTGATGAAAGGTTGTTTTTGTGCAGATTATTTACTGTTTACAGTTGCTGAATTTTGCGATAAGTTGAGGAAGGCGATGTCTAAAGATTTAGATATGCAATCTCGATAATAACTTTTTTATCTCGATTTTTGTGTCCCGATTTTTTTATCCTAAATCTTCAAATATTTTAATTTATAGTGATTTAATTTAATTTTATGATTATTCTCTAAAGTTTATTCATTTATCTAATTAGGGTTTAATATTTTCCTCTTCTTTTTTAATGCATGAAGTACGGTGTGTATGTGAGATTATAAGTTAAATATGAATTTTAAGTTATTAGTAAATATCCACCATATACAAAATCTATATAGAAGGTAAGAAGTTAATAACTTATAATCAATTAAAATACAATATAGGTAACTATATTATATTATTGATCTTAAATTAATATATAGTAAGGATATAATAGGCAATCTACATTTTGTAAAATAAGGTATTTCTATTTAATTTATTTTATAAGTATAGATAGATACGCTAGCTTTTAATTGGGGAAAACAATTCTAGCTTATAATCAACGGTTTTTTAGTTGTCCAAAAGGGGTTAAAGCGTATTGTCCTAGATAGTTGAAATTAAACTATAGATTAATTTAGTAGAGTGAGTTCCAATCGCAATCACATTGAGTCTACCCTATAATATCTTCCTATTCATTCTCTCCTTTGTTTGTCCTTTTATTTTATTTTGTTAATTGAAGTATTCTAGTTTTAGTTAGTTAAATTCTTGATAACTTCAAGTTTAAACAGATTAAAGCAACATAGTTATAGTACTCCTGGGTATTTCGAACTAGTCTCCGTGGATACGATCTTGCTCGCTACTTTACTACATCTATCACATACGCTTGTGAGTAGGTAATCAATAATTGCCACATTCTTGTCTAGTTTTCTCTCCCACTAGTCATTGCCTTATTACATATCAGCTATTGTTTGGTAACCTAATTCCTGCCAATTCTTCTCTTCTTGCGCTTGCAGCAGTAGCAGATTTTATCAAAAACATCCTCAATTTTCTCAAAGTATTTGTACCAGACCCAGCAAAAGCTTGCTAAGCCCACAGCATAGCCAACAACAACAAACACATACTCCCACTCTATCTCCTCCCTTCCTGATTCCTTATTTTCCATATTTGGCAGTGATGCACTACTAGCGTTAGTGCAACTAACATTGAGAGGGAGACCACATAATCCCGTGTTTCCTTCAAAGGAATCAGCTGTATATGTCTGCATTTGAGTGCCAACAGGAATCTTTCCCACCAGTTGGTTTTGGGATACATTCATCATCTGAAGGAATGTAAGCCCTGCAATCTCCTCCGGTATCTCCCCTGTTAGCCGGTTCACTGAGAGGTCCAACGCCCCGAGTTTCCTCAACTTACCAAATGATTTAGGGATTTCGCCTGCGAGGGAATTGTGGGATAAGTTGAGAAGATAAAGTTAGTGGAGCTCACCAATTGCTTCGGGGATATCTCCTTGAAAATTATTGCATGATAAATCAATGGATGTGAATTCAGGCTGAATCTTGACAAGCTTCTGCTCCAGCCCTTTGATGGTCAATGTCACCTCATCCAAGTAATAATTAGGCACCACAAACACGAACAGCCCTTCGTTGAGCATAACCGTGGACACTAAGTAATAATTAAACTCAGGAAAGAAGGTCGTGTTATCCATCACCATGGGCATATAAATAGTTATAACACCTAAGGAGCTGTTGTCGCGCATCAACTTGTTGTCACTACCAGAAATCATTCCCTTCCAAGTTGAGAAGTTGAAAGAAGTTAGATAACCGTTGTAATTGTTGGCAGCTATGTCAATGATTTGAAGATTTGGCCAACTCTTGTTCCGACATGTGATCTCTCCATGGAATCTGTTTGAGCGTAACACAAGAACCTGCAACCTAGATGGCAGCATGCATGGGAAGTTACCCTCTATGTTATTGTATCCTACATTCATGACTTCCAACGAAGCGCACTTGTCCAAAGAAATTGGAAGATCCCCGATCAAACTGTTGTGACCGAGATCTAAAGTTATAAGGCTGCAGTTGGGAGAAATTTCATGAGGGATACGACCACTGATGTTGTTTCTCCCCAGTTTAAGCACTGTAAGATTCTTGAAGTTTTCATCAAATAGACAAGCAGGTATACTTCCACTCAAGTTGTTGAAGGACAAGTCAGGAACTTGAAGATCCGTGCAGTTGCAAATGAAAGTTGGAAGTGGTCCAGATAGGCTATTGTTTGAAACGGATAGGAATTGAAGATTGAAAGAGGAGAAATTCCCAATGCTATTAGGAGTCTCAAAATAATTATTAGAATAATCTACATATATAGCTCCTTTTGGTGGTAAGAGCATCTCACCTCGAAGCTGGTTGGAGTGCAAGTCAAGAAAATCAAGAGACAGAGAAGCAGAAGTATTGCTAGGCTTTTCCAGACCCACCAGCATGTTACAAGAAAGGTTCAAATAGGAAATTCGCGATCCGTTTCCAATTTCCGAAACCCAGCTCGGTATTTCCCCAGTAATCTTGTTATTCGAAAGGTCCAAATGTTCCAAGGAGGATTGTTGGACAAGGAAATTGAATGAGCTCGAAGGGAAGAGGCTGGTTGCATCATCAAGCGACAAATTGTTGCTACATAGATCAAGATATTCTAGCATGGGAAGGCTAAGGATCTTTTCCGGTTGAAAAGTGTCATGAAACAAGTTGTCAGAAAGAAAGAGAACTGCGAGACTCTGAAGGTCGAAGAAAGAGTTAGGAATAGGGCTCTCCAATCGATTACTACTCAAATCTAATGAAGAAAGTTTGGCAGAGATATTTAGAATGGGAAATTCACTGACCTCACCACTGAAGTGGTTGTTGGAAAGATCAAGTGCCAGCCGTGAAGGCAGAGTGAAGATAGAGATAGGAACGGTTCCGCTTAGTGAATTGTGGCTTAAATCCAACAACCTAACATTAGAAAGAGCTTCAAAGTGGAAGGGAGAAATTGAGCCACTGAAGAAGTTATCAGACAAGTCTAGCTGACGTAGTCGTGTCAAATTATTGAGCCCGAAAGGAATGGTGCCACTGAATTTGCAATGAGACAGATCTAAATTAGACAATCTTTGGAGATTGGTAATAGAATTTGGTAAAGGACCTGAGAAGACATTATAGGACAAGTCCAGCTGCTCCAGGTCACTACAAAAAATTAGTCTTTTAGCTACACATGCATGTGTGGGTAATTGTGTGATTATGTGTGGGTATTGTGATTTACCCACACATAACGCAAGTGTCACCATGTGTCCCTATTTATCCGTAGTTAAAGAGTATTACCTACACTTATATGTATGTGTGAAGAAATGTTTTTAGCTGTACATATATATATATCCCGAAAGACATCATATATGTGTGGATAAATATATTTATGATTTAATTAATTTATGATGTGGAAATGAGGTGGATGATGACATGTAAATTCGACGGTGGATGATGACATGGAAATGACACGTGTTAATTCACATGTGTGGGTAAATATAAAAATTAGTTAGTTTTTTCCTAACTAATTATTAAAAATATATTATTATTTTTTAATAAATATTTTTAAGTGTGGGCAAAATAATATACTCCCTCTGTCCCCCTTCAATTGTCCAGTTTGACTTATTGACTTTTTGGCACGCAATTCCACCGATAAAAGAAACAATACTTCAAAATTATATTTTATAACTCGTTTCCCGGCTCGATAGAAATGCGTGCCAAAAAGTCAATAAGTCAAACTGGACAATTGAAGGGGGACAGAGGGAGTATTATGTGTAGAGAATAATTATTTTGTGTTTTTTTTAACCCAATTAGAGAGTATCTTTAATTACCGAAGTATGAAAAAAAAAATATTTGGTTTAGAGAACCATAAATTCAAAAAAGAATAACTCAAACTCGTAATAGTATAACAAGACCATAATATAAAATTTTAATTATTCAAAATTGAATGATCTCATGTTTCAGATGCCCGGTGAAGGCATCCCTCAGCCACTGGCCTTCGTCTTCTTCGCTCTTGAACAACAAATCGTTCTCCCCCTATCCTTCCTCCCCTTCCACCCTACTAGTTAAGTTCCGCAAACCGACACAACCTTGAAACATCTCTGAATAAGAGACTTCTTCCGGCTGCTCTTGAGCTGTCGATCAATCCCTAAAGAACAAGAGAGGCATTTACATAATCACTTGTTTGGAAAAGGAGAACATTGCATTTATCAAGTTATATATAGGACTGTAAAATCAAGCTCCCCTCTGTAACTATAGTCACCAAATCAAAGTAATTAATCAAAAGAGGCTAGCCAGTGATTATAAATCAACCACATACAATGAACAATAGTTGTTCAATATTACTTGTCAACAATAAATCAAAGCTTTAGTATTGGTCAGACTTGGTAAATTAAGCAACAACAAAATAAAATTTGGTGGAGGATTAAGAAAAAAATAAATCTAACCATAGCAATCAATTACAGAGTATACTAACTTGTTCGAACTCCAAGCTTTGATCTTTGGTATGTGAGCAAGCACGCATTCCTTGAGACATAGAGTCAAAATTTGCGATCTACAAACAAGCTATGTCAGCAGCTAGATGATTTATCTAAATTCAATGGAACTTTAAGAACTATATAAACAATTTCTCCAGAAAACAATTACCATTGCTATTTAAGCGGCATGAGGGAAGAGAATACCCATGTAGCGCGCGAATCCCTCATTCGGTCATGAACGAGTTCACCATTCCCTAGTGACCAGACGATTTAAGAAAAAAATTAAGAAATTATTCTATGTGTTTTGCTTTGAGATTAGTGGGGAAGTGGAGTAAATAAAACTACCGCAAAGGTGGGGATAAGAGAACCGCTTAAATTTTGGAATATCTTAATTCAGCCGCCACTTTATTTTGATTTTGGAGGGCTGATTTTGGTGAAGGGCGGGGGAAACAAATCAGCGAATATGTTTGTATTTTAAATATTAATTTGTTTTACCCCTCAAAAATTTATCATCTCTTTTATCTAAATTTCGTATTTATCTTGTTATAAATAATGATTAAATGTGTTTTTTCTCACACTTTCTTAAATGTCAATAATATTTAATTATAAAAGGCACTTAATGAGACATACATAATTAATATGCATGGTCGTACTTTTAATGAATTTGCCACATAATCGGCATAAAAAATTAAATAATAAATATAGTTTAATAGGAAAAATACTAAAATTAATGTTGTTCCTAATTGTTTTTTCTCCTTGTTAATTGTAAGTAATCAATAACATTGATATGTTATCAATCACGCTTGATTAATTGATAATGATGTGCCGCTGACAACTTTTACTAATTTGCCACATCGGCATAAAAAATTAGAAATAAATTTAGTTAAATAGAAAAGAAAAGACAAACTAAGATTACAATATAAATGCTACTAAAAAGTTTTGTCACACATTTTATATGTCAATAATAATTGTTTGAATATGTCAAATTGAATCACTTACGCATTTTCTAATTAAGTGTGGTTAAACTACCAATGTGGCTAATTTATGTATAGGTAAAAATTAAAGGGACACACTTGGGTCAGCCGGAGGCACCGTGCGGCCGGGCTAAAACAATGACACTTTTATTCATATAGATTGACACTTTTCTGTATAAAGATTGACACTTTTAAAAATTGTCATTTTATTCGTAAAATAATTATGTTAAAGATTGACACTTTTATTTATATAGATTGACACTTTTCTGTATAAAGATTGACACTTTGGGCCCGGCCGCACGGTGCCTCCGGCTGACACAAGTTTTTGTCAAAATTAAATTCCGTGTAGTAATAGCCCGGTTCAATCACCTACCTTTCTTTTTTTTTTTAATTATCAGTCGCTAAAATAACCACATATAATTATATATAGCTAAAATTTCACCTACACATATTTTTTTAATTATGTGTCGCTAAAATAACCATACATAATTATGTGTAGCTAAATCTTTACCTACAGATTTTTTTAATTATGTGTAGCTAAACTAACCACACATAATTATGTGTGGCTAAACCTTTACATACATATTTTTTAATTATGTGTGGCTAAATTAACTATACATAATTATGTGTAGCTAAAACTTCAGTTTCTTGTAGTGTGTAGTTGAGACCGGAAAGGCTCGATGATGAGTCGTTGAGTCCGCCTGAAATCGACTCAGAGCTGAGTTCCAATCTGATGACGTGGCCTCCGCCGTTGCATTCCACACCTTTCCACCTTCAACAATCATCACTTTGATTCCATTTCACCAATTTTGTTGAATGGGATGAGTTGAATACCAACTGCTTCCTCAATTGAACCAACAAATTTTTCTCTTGCTCTATGCAATGTTTTGTCTCGGCATTTGTTTTGTTAATTGTTCGTGAAACTAGTATGATGATAAATAAGTGTACAAGCAAAGAAATAGCCATTGAAGATGAATAGGATTATTGTGCTATGAAGAAGAAGAAGAAGAAGGTGGTATGTGGATTTATAGCAAGATACGTACCATTGACCAAACGTTGACGTCCTCCACAATGCGTGTCATAAATTTTACGCCACGTCTTCTTACTTTGTCTTACATTTATTTGGACCAAAATGCAAAATAAGATGTCCTTACCCACCCGTGCCATGCACGGCAACCATTAAGCATACAAAATTAAAGCAAACAAATATAAATATTATAGATAAAAATTATGATAAAATAATTTTAGAAAATAATACATTATGTTACTGCACTAAAATACACAATGTTATATATTTTGGAACACTTCCTTACATACAACATTTGTCGTAGTAGTACTATCATTTCTATCTTCTATAAAAATCAAAATAAAATTTTAGTCCATGAACTGTTCATGTGTGAAAACAACATTTTATAAAAATAAATGAGGTATAACCATTTTAATCTACAAAAAATTACATAAACATGATATGTATACATAAGGTAAATTAGAAAAGAGCAAAATGGTGGTTTAGAAGAAAACTAAGTACTAAACCCTGAGTACTAAACTCTAGCAAAAAAATTAAATCCTATAGGAAAAAATTCCGACGTAATACTGTCACATTAAATTAATGGTGAACACATTTATGTTAATTTAATATCCATATTACACATGTTATTCACTTTATAAAGCTTGCAGTCATTTCATTTATTTATGCTTATCTCGTAATATGTGACTTTATAAGTTTATTGGAAGAATAAGAGATTATTATTTTATTATTTATTAATATTGAACTATTAAAACTTAATTTAAATCTTAGAGGAATATTCATCTACCCACCGTGAACATACTTAATATGCTCACAGATGATGTGGTGATAAAATATTTAAGGAAAATTATAATTAATATACTTTATATAAATAAACCCTACAAAAAAAACTACACCCTACCAAAAAAAATTAAACTCTAAATAAAAATATTATTGATATGGCACTGTCACGTAAGCAGTTAGCACATTAAGTGTGCCCACGATGGGTAGGGAACATTTCTATAAAATCCTATATGTGTTAGCAATTTCATAAAGTTGATGTCACAGTTCTTGTTGATTAATTTATTATTTTCTATAAATATATATATATATATAGGGAAGGGTTCACATGCAAATAAATCATAGTGTGAGAAGTGCGAATTATGGTTAAAACTATACAAAATCATGCTTACAGCTATACAGAATCATGCTTATTTTACAAAATTATGCTGATAGCTTATTTTATGCTTATAAGCACAAAATGCACCATAAACATGATTCTGTATAGCTTTAAGCATGATTTTGTATAGTTTTAAGCATAATTCGCACTTCTCACACTAGGACTTAAATATATATGAACCAAACTCTATATATATATATATATATATATATATACATATATATATATATATCTCGCATGCTAATATTATTATTTATTCAATTTTTATTGGATGGTTTCTGTTCTAATTATGTTTATTATATGCAAAATTTATATATTTTTTAACTGATATTCGTTTTGTTTGTTTTTGTTGGCATTAAACAATCTATAGATTGTCATTACTTGATTTTGTATGGTATTCATGGTAAGTGGGTTTCTATTAAATGCGGAGTAACAATTATTTTAATTTTTCTATGTTGTGTAATACAATAGTGTAGGCATATTGATAGATTTGATTTGAAATAAAATAATAATTTAATGGAGCAGTTAAAATAAAAGAGTTAATCTCTAAATAAAATAATGGATAATAACCGTACTTTTAAATATAACTTCCACTTATTGAATGACTAATATGCCCTTAATTTGGCGGCAAAAAAAACTTCAATTTTCATTTTATTATATATATATATATATATATATATATATATATATAGATTGGGAAGTGATCGATCTTATTTTTGCAAGATAGTTAATGCACGAAAACTAGGTTTTAACGAACACAAAAGTGAACGGAACACAAAGGGATTTACGTGGTTCGATCTATTGGAATAGATCTACGTCCACGGGCAGAAAGAGTATATATCTTTATTGCTTGTATGAGTAGTGATTACAAGATTGTTCTCCCCTCTCAACCTATTCTAAACCCCTATTTATAAGTGTTTACATATGGAATTCGACTAGGATTATAAGTCTTTTCCTATTAGGACTCTTGGCTTGATCTCCTCCTTTACTGGATAAACACCGAGCTTCTATATCTCTTGTGGAGCTTGAATTGTAGTCGATGTAGGAGTTGCCTTGGTGTAGAGATTCCTTTGAGGTAGGCCAAAGTGGATTCGGCCTAGGTGGGTTGTTTGGGCCGAGCCAAGTAAGGCTCTTAAGTGGGCCGAGCTGCATAGGCCGAGCTTGACAGTCGGAGCCCCAATTATATTGGGATCGATGCTTGGGCCTAGTAGCTAGGTCATATCCTATCACATCCCCCCCAAAAAGATATGGAAGTGAGGGTGTGAGCTGGGGTAGAAAGGTGAAGCATGAGTAGTGAAAGTTACATTGCCCCTTCGGAAATTGGATTTCGACAAAGTCGGAATGCTTGCCACCTCGTTAAAACGAGGTGGTCATAAAATTTGCATTGCCCCTTCGAAAATTGGATTTCGACGAAGTCGGAATGCTTGCCACCTCGTTAAAACGAGGTGGTTATAAAATTTGCATTGCCCCTTCGGAAATTGGATTTTGACGAAGTCGGAATGCGTGCCACCTCGTTAAGACGAGGTGGAATTGGAATTCACATTGCCCCTTCGGAAATAAAATTTCGACGAAGTCGGAATGCTTGCCACCTCGTTAAGACGAGGTGGAATTGGAATTCACATTGCCCCTTCGGAAATAAAATTTCGACGAAGTCGGAATGTGAACCGTCTCATTAGGATGAGGTCTAACACGTGATGTGTCAGTTACATTTAATGCACCATTTGGGGTCCCGATAAAGTAGGCGGAGAGTTAAATTTTTTTTTCAGACGCCACAATCAACATTTTTGAAATTTGGAACCCTAAATTTTTTGGCAATTCATTTTCTTCCTTCACGCTTGCAGTGCTGCCGTCAGTGTTACACCAGAATCCAGTGACCCATTCATTGTCATCACAGTCTTCCATTGCTTAAAAAGTAAGTCCATGGCTTCCTCTTCTTTTATGCACGAGTCTAGCGGTAGTGGTAGCCAGGATTCGGGCGACAGGTCTATGTCGCCGCCGGTATCTCATTCGCCGGAAAATATAGAGGTAGATGTATATACTGTAGAGTCGGACATTCCGTCGAATTGTAGGGTAGTTTTTGCTTCTCCCCGTGATTCGGTCGGAACAGTGTCAAAATTTTCTTCAACCCTAGATTCCTCTGCGATTTTGAAAATTGCAAAAAATTATTTATTTCCTGATTGGATAGAGATGTTAGTACCTCGGCCGGAGGATAGGGCGTCCAACCCTCCGGTTGGCTTCGTAACTATCTACGAAGATTGCTTATGCCATGGTCTTCGTCTTCCCCTCCCCCCTGTTTTTGCCGATCTTCTTCGGAAGTTCGGCATTCCTCTAGCGCAAATAACGCCGAACTCGTTTAGGCAGCTTACTACTTTAGGCATACTTAGTAGTCGTCACGGGGTCAACCTGTCAGTAGAGCTGATCCTGAAATATTTTCAATTTAATTCCTACAATGGGTGGTATTATCTGTCACTCCGTCTTGGCTTTCGAGTGAAGACGAAGTCAAAAATCCCGAACTGGCAGTCGAAGTTCTTCTTCTGTCGGTTCGGTGAGGTCCCACATTTCGTCTGGAATGTGGGTAAATTGAGGAACCAAGGCACCGAAGAAAAGTTCGGTGTGCTTGATGAAGTTTTGACTAGCCTAGTTGATGAAGAATTCACTGAGGCCGATCTTGCTATGACGGGGCTGAGCCCTTATGATCCAGACTCCATGGTTGAGCCGGTGAAGGGTGAGGCTCCACTTGGTCCGTTTCTTTGTTTTATGTGTTCTGTTTCATTGTGATGAGGCTCTTACTGTTTTTCTACAGTGAAACTTCTTGGTAAGAAGAGGACAAGGTCGACCACTACCGAAAAGTCAGCATCCGAGGTTTCTTCGGAACGAACAGAGAGCGGACTAGGTTCCTCACCAATGGGGTCCCCTCCGGAGCGACCTTTCGTTCGAAAAACAAAACAGCAGAAGTTGGTTGTTGCTGCTCCGACTGGAGAGGAGGATTGCACAGTTACTGCATTCCGGTTATCTGGCGGTGTTGGACGCCAGGGTTTTGGAGAACTGGTGAATCAGCCTCGGCCATTTCCGGAGGTAGTATCACACTTACAGATGTACTTCGGCATTTCATTATTATATATTTTTCAACGTTAATGTGTGTTTATATAGGGTGCCGAGGACACGGTGGCGAGGCTAAGCGACCTTACCTCGGAATTAAGCAGTTTCCTGACCGCTGGGGTCGACCGCTTCAACAAGGTGGTCCGAGTTCAGCGCGAGCTAGAGAATGAGAAGGGCGGCCTCGTCAACCGATTGGCATTGGCCGAAGCTAGGGTGTCGGTAGAACGGGCTGCGGTGGAATCGGCAAAGGACGCTGCTGAGTCAGCGAAGAGAGAGGCGGCCATGTGGAAGGCCGAGGCAGAGGCGGCGAAGCGACAGGAGGCCGAGGCGGTAGCCATGCAGGGGTCGCTGCTTCGGTCTTATACGGAGAGGCTCTTCCGCTCTGAAAGATTCTCGGAGCTGGCCGGGCAGGTCGCCACCATCTTAAACACTCGTGCAGTTAGCGACGTTATCGACAACATCACTTCTGATATTCCGAACTTGGACAAGGCCAAGTACGGATATCAGGAGATGTCAGATGCGGCTGTCAACCGCGCATATGCTGAGGCGCTGGTGGAAGGCCTCAAAAGCATTCCCGTGCTAGACAGCTTAGCCTCGTCGTCTACTGTGTTGACTGCCGAGGTGGTGGAGGGATGGCCAGTTGACAGGGATGAGGAGTTGGAAGGGCTGATTGCCGACCTCAGCCGTACTGCCGAGCCCGGGGCTGACGATGCTGGCCGAGGCAGAGAGGAGGCCGAGGAGGAAGGCGATGCTGACGGCGACAAGTCCCCTAGTCAGAATGAGGAGAATGCTGAAGTGGTCAGTTGATCACCTCTGTATATTCTCTTTTTTTTTTTTTTTTTTGTAAGGCTTTTGTACTGCGGCATCAGTAGGATGTCGCTTGACTTTCGCCTTTGTGGCATAATAAAATTTCAACATTTAATTGAAACTTTTTTTCTTTGCGTTGTAGTCTTCCCCCACTATTTTTGATGCAGCCCCGTACATAGCTCAAATCAACAACTTATTACGGGCTCTTGAAGCTAAGAATGTCGAAGCTCTTCATTTGAGAGACCAAGCTAACCATATCCAGGACGAGGCCGACGTGAGACTTAGAGCCGCTCAAATAAAAAATGACGAGCTTCAAGCTCGGCTCCTAGAGCTTGGAGATAAGTATGATGCCATGAAGGAAGAATCTATAAGGATCGCCGAGGAGCATGCTGAATACGAGGCCATCGTCCGCCGAAACGGCGGGAAAACCATTGCCGAAGTTGATGCAAAGGTAACAGAAATCACAGCCCGGTGTAAGGATTACCACGAAAGATACGGGCGGACTCCTGACAACTCAAAGATCAGATGGTTGAGCTGAAGCGAATAGCTGGTATGTACGATGTGATTCTAGCTAGGCGTCCGAAGTTGGCCGCTCGACTGGGAAAGGACTCTCATCCTTCAAGTTCGTCCACTACCGCTGATCACTCGAGATCGTCGACTCCCGCGGATCGATCAGACATGAGATATACGCGGCACTTTAAAGAGATTTATGAACAAGAACGGCAAAGATTGGCTCGACGAGGTCGAGGTCGGAGTCTTCAACCGGGCAGGGGTCGGAGTCGAGGTCGAGGCCGCTTTAATATAGATGATGTTTTAAATTTCAACTCCGACGGTGATTTTTCTACAAGATGGCTTAGTTTTAGCAAACCCAAGCCTTCGAGCTCGTCTTAATCACCATGTATTGTACTCTTCCATTTTTGAAATAAAAACGGAATTTTCTGTACCCATATTAGCCTTTTACCTTGTTTTAACATAGATATATTTCCTTGTATTATACAAAGGTAGGCTATAATGAGCATTACCTCGTCAAAAGACGAGGTTTAGGATTAAGTAGCCCGACTTCATCAAAGATGAAGTGTAGGCTTTAATTAGCACGACCTCGTCATCCGACGAGGTTTAGGCTTTGAGTAGCACGACTTCGTCAAAGGCGAAGTTTAGGCTTTAATTAGCACGACCTCGTCATTCGACGAGGTTTAGGCTTTGAGTAGCACGACTTCGTCAAAGGCGAAGTTTAGGCTTTAAGTAGCACGACCTCGTCATTCAACGAGGTTTAGGCTTTGAGTAGCACGACTTCGTCAAAGGCGAAGTTTAGGCTTTAAGTAGCACGACCTCGTCGTCCGACGAGGTTTAGGCTCTTCTCTGTTTTAAAGAAAGGCCGTATCTTTGTTTTTAACCGAGGTGGTGCTTCCTTGTTTTAAACAAAAGTACTTCTTCCTAGCTTTTAACAAAGGTGGTTCCTTCGTTTTAAGCTCAGGCAGTTTGAACTTCTATTTTTAACAAGGTTAGGTCGTTACGCGCGCGTTTAGAATTTACTCCCAATGTGGAGTTTATTAAATTACCCTCGTCAGGGTTTCAAAATACTAAGCATAAGTGGAATAGAGAGACATGCAATATATGATATGCAAGAATTTAAACGTATAATGAAGGAAAAATAAAACTTTATTGAAGAAAAAAAAACCGAAAAAAGAAAAATAGCTGACAAGACGACCTGACTCTTGACACCTACGACTTTAAATGAATTGATCCTAGACATTACTCTCCTCCACTTATACAAAGTATTTTTTTAAATGATTAATGTGCCATGTGCAGGGTAAGGGCTCACCGGATAAATGGGCAAGCTTGTACGACCCTTTGCCGAGGACTTCTTCAACTCGGTATGGTCCTTCCCATGTGGCTTCAAGCTTGCTGAGCCTTTCCGCTTTACTGACCTCGTTATTCCGAAGTACAAGGTCGCCTACTTGGAATTGTTGGTACTTCACCCTTTGGTTGTAGTACCGAGCTACTTGTTGCTTGTACTTAGCTTCTCTTATGTAGGCGAGCTCTCATTTTTCTTCCAGCAGATCCAGTTCGGTTCGGAGGTCTTCCTCGTTGACTTCGGCTGTGAAGTTGATAGTGCGCGGGCTCGGCAGGCCTATCTCTACCGGGATCACTGCTTCGGTTCCGTACACCAAACTATAAGGCATTTCACCGTTCGAGGTCCGAGGAGTTGTTCGGTACGACCATAGAACTTGGGGTAAATTTGCGGCCCAATCTCCTTTGGCTTTGTCGAGGCGGGTTTTGAGTCCCTTGACAATCGTTCTGTTCGTAACTTCAGTTTGGCCGTTTGCTTGAGGATGAGCTACCGAAGTGAACTTTTGGTGAATGTGAAGCCCTTCACACCATTCTCTGAATGTCCGATCGGTGAATTGCATTCCATTATCCGAAACGAGGATGCGAGGTACACCGAAGCGGCAAACCACATTCTTCCATACGAAGTTGAGGGCGTTCTTGCTTGTGATCTTTGCCAAGGGCTCAGCTTCGACCCACTTAGTGAAGTAGTCTATGGCTACGATGAGGAACTGGAGTTGTCCGGGAGCTTTATCAAATGGTCCGACGATGTCAATTCCCCATTGCACAAACGGCCACGGGCTTTGCATGCTTATGAGGTCGGTTTGAGGTAGTCTCGGTACCGTCCCATGGATTTGACATTTTGGGCACTTTTTGACTAGTTCGACTGCGTCTTGAAACATTGTAGGCCAATAGTAGCCCCAGCGCATGACCTTTTTTGACAGTGCTCGAGCTCCAATGTGACTTCCACATGACCCTTCATGAACTTCACTTAACGCATAGTTTGCTTGGTTCGGCCCGACACATCTTAGGAAAGGTTGAAGGTATGACTTTCTGTACAGAATTCCTTCTTGTAGAACGTACTTTGGTGACTTGCTTAAGATCTTTCTTGCCTCAAGCTTGTCACTGGGCAGTTCGCCCTTCTCCAAATAATTTCGAAGAGGAGTCATCCAATTTGGTGCTTCATCATCAATTACGAGGCCGACCTCGGCTTCTTCTATACTTCGGTGTTTGACTTCTTCCACTGGAGAGCTTGTTGACGAGGATGCCAATTTGCTCAAAGCATCAGCTCGGGTATTTGCTCCTCTTGGGATTCGTACCAACTCGAAGTAGGTGAAGCTTTCTTGCAGACTCTTAGCTTTTTGGAGATACTTCTTCATTCTGTCGCCCTTTGCCTCGTATATGCCAAGCATATGGCTAACTATGACTTGGGAGTCACAGTGGACTTGTACAGCTCGTACTTGAAGACTTTGAGCGAGGCGAAGTCCTGCAATTAGGGCTTCGTACTCCACCTCATTATTTGTGGTAGGGAAGTCGAACCGAAGTGTATAGGTTATCTCCTGCTCGTCTGGACTGAGAATTATGATGCCTGCACCGCTTCCTAATTTTCCAGAAGCCCCGTCCACATATACCTTCCAACAGTCTTTTGGTGGCTTACTTGTGGGTTCGGCTCTGACAATATCCGAGGCGGCATCGAGTGGCTTCGGTGATTCCGTAAATTTAGATTCCACAAGGAAGTCAGCTAAGGCTTGGCCTTCGATAGCACTGCGTGGACAGTAGCTGATGTCATGCTCACCTAGCTCTACTGCCCATTTCGCAATTCTCCCCGAAGCTTCAGGCTTCAATAGCACTTGCCGAAGTGGGAGGTCAGTGAGGACCTGAATAGGATGTGCCCGGAAATAAGGTCGTAGCCTCCTCGCTGCGTTTACTAACGCTAGTACGATCTTCTCTAATGGCTGATACCTCGTCTCTGGTCCTTTGAGTGATCGGCTGATGAAGTAGACCGGGAGTTGCCGATGTTTCTCTTCACGTACTAGGACTGCACTTATAGTCTCATCCGAAGCCGCGAGGTATAGGGATAGAATCTCACCTTCATGCGGGACTGACAAAGTTGGAAGCTTAGAGAGGTATTTTTTCAGGTCGGCAAACGCTAATTTCTGTTCCTCTTCCCATTTAAAAACTGGGTTCTTCTTAAGAATCTTGAAGAACGGGAGTTGCTTCTCTGCCGCTTTCGAGAGGAACCGACTAAGGGCAGCTAGGCAGCCTGTCAATTTGTGCACGTCGTGAATCTTCTCCGGAACTTTCATTTCTTGAACAGCTCGGACCTTGGACGGGTTAGCCTTTAATCCTTCTCGAGAAACCCAGCATCCTAAAAATTTTCCAGATCGGACCATAAAGGTGCACTTTTCAGGATTCAGCTTCAGGTTAGCTTTCCGAATGAGGCCGAGGACGATCTTGAGATCGTCGACACAGGTGGTTGGCTCTTTGCTTTTGACGACAATGTCATCCACATATACTTCCACATTGTTACCGATGTGGGGCTTAAATATCTTGTCCACCATTCTTTGATAAGTAGCTCCAGCATTCTTTAGTCAGAATGGCATTTTCTTATATGCAAAGACGCCGAAGTCAGTGATGAAAGCTGTCTTTGGTGCGTCTTCGTCACTCATCAAGACTTGGTGATATCCTTTATACAGATCTAAGAAACTGAAAACCTTGTGGCCGACCAAAGCCTCGACTTTCTTGTCGATGTTGGGAAGAGGATAACAGTCTTTGGGGCAGTGTTTATTTAGATCGGTGTAGTCAATACACATTCGCCAACCTCCTCCTTGTTTCTTCACCATCACCGGGTGAGCAATCCACGTCGGATACTTGACCTCGAAGAGTATTCGGGCCTCTAACAGTTGGTGCACTTCATCATGTATGACCTGGTTCCGGTCTGCTGCGAATACCCGCTGCTTTTGCCGGACTGGCTTTACTCCGGGGTCAATGTTCAGCCGGTGTGTGATAACATTTGGTGAAACTCCGGTCATGTCGAGTGGTGACCAGGCGAAGACATCTTTATATTCCCGAAGTAGTTGGACAACTTGCTTGCGAAGTTCGGCTCCTCCAACGAAGCCGACCTTAACAACCTTAGTGGGGTCATTTTCGTACATTACAACAGCTCCTACTGGCTCGTAGAATGCAGAGTTATCTTCTAACACTTCAGATTTCTGTAATTGCTATGCTTGCGGATGCTGAGGTGTCCCAACACCTCGTAGGGCGATCTGCATGCATTCCTTCGCCCTTTTCTGGTCACCGCGAATTATAATTACCCCATTCTTCGATGGAATTTTGATCGTTAGGTGGTACGCCGAGCATATTGCCTTCATTGCAACCAACCAATCTCTTCCTAGGATGATGTTATAGGGGGAGTTCGCCTTCACAATAAAAAAACTGACGAACTTGGTGGATGACAATGGGTGCTTACCCACTGTCACTGGGAGTTGAATTATCCCTTCAGTTTGCGTCTCTTGTTGGACGAAGCTTCCAAGGGGAATTGGTGCTGGTGTTAAACGAGCTTCTTTGACCCCTAACTTCTCAAAGCAATCCTTAAAGAGTACGCTTACTGAGGCCCCACTGTCAATGAAGATTCGATGGACGAGCTTATTAGCCACCACTGCCTCAATCACATAGCGTCTTGGTGAGGTATTATGGGCACTGGTCCTTCTCTGAGAAGGTAATGACCTCGTCTTTTGAACCTTTTCTGTAGAGGCTCATCTGTAGAGGGACTTCTGGCCTCGGCCTTGAGCGACGACTTCGTTGCTCCTTGTGGGAGCCCGGTAATAGCAGTGACGACTCCGTCGATCCGTGGTTGATCTTCGTCTCCCTCCTCGTCATCAGGCCTGGGCTTTTTGTCAACATGGGAGGCGCAATTGTTCCCTCCTCGGTTTCTGCGCTTTCCCCTACCCTGGGGTCGGGCATCATATTGGCCGCGACTTTCCGTCACGTACCAGGTGCTCGATATCCGCAGCTAGCTCCCTGCAGTCTTCTGTGTCATGACCGTAGTCCTCATGAAATCGGCAGTATTTATCCTTAGACCGGCGTCTTGACCCACCACGTGACATGGGCTGAGGTCTTTGAAACAGGTTTGTATGAAGCTCATAAATCTCCGTCCTCGGCTTTGTCAGTGGCGTGAATTGGGCCTTTTCCGAAGTTTGCCGAGGTCCAAGTCGGGATTCAAGGGGGCCTCGCTGCAGTCTATCTAAGGCACTTCGGCGGCCCTGACTTCGGTCATTGGGCTCTTCTTTCCTCCGATCGGATGGTTCAGGCTTATCAGCCTCGCGCTTCTTCCTATCCGCTTCATCTGCTCGTGCGAAACGATCCGCGATGCTCCACAGCTGCTTCGACGTCCGTGGCTCTTCCCTTATGATCTCCTTGTAGAGAGCACCAGATTGGATGGCATTCTGGAAGGCTGAGATAAGGACTTCGTCGGTCAAGCGATCGACTTTCAGGCTTTCCTCGTTAAACCTAGTCATAAAGTCACTTATTGATTCTCCTCGTCTCTGCCTAATGGAAAGAAGTTGGGCCGGGGTAGTTTTTGCCTCGGCTTTCTGGAAAAACCTGCGTTCGAAAGCTTCGAGTAGATCTGCATATGATCCGATACTGCATGGAGGCAGGCTATCGAACCAACTACGAGCGTTATCGACAAGCAGTTCAGGAAATACCTTACACATGTAGGTATCCTAGCTGAGACCTTGATTCATCATATTATATTGGTATTGGGACAGGAAATTGTTTGGATCGCATGAGCCGTTGTAAGGCTTGATTGGAGGTACTCGATACTTCTCACGGAGAGGAGTGTAGAGTATATAGTTGGTGAAGGGAGTAGAGATCTTACTGTAAACAGTAAATCTCCCTCCTCGGTGATCGTCGCCATGCCGATGTGAAGCAGTATGACGACGAGGTGGGGTGATGGTACGGCGAGGTGAAGGTCTGGAGTCTCCTCGGCGTTTATCATCGAACCTTCTTTGACGAGGTGCCGCGTCTCGTGCGCCCACAATCTGGATGCTTTGAGAATCGTGTTGCTGATGGGAACGGGGTGTAGCTCCACGTTCTCCATGATGTCCAGCTCTTTGTTAGTTGACGAATTGTAGGAATTCTGTGCCTTTATATGCAAGGAAACTCTTCACTGCATCTTCAAGTTCATGCGGCTGGAGCTTTGGGACCTCCTCTCCGTCACGACCGCTGCTGTGACCTTCTTGGCTGGGGTGGAGCGGTTTGCCGAATTAATCCACCGGGATATTTCCGATATGCCCTTCCGGAGTCAGCGCACGCTCCTTCCCGGGGCGTCTTTGATTAGAGCTGGGTGGATGGCTGGAGGCTTCGGTTTATTCATGAGCAATTTGTTGGGCGTCCTTCTCCTTAGCAGCGGCGGCGGCGGCGGCAAACTTATTAGCGGCAGCAGTAGATCGTGTTGATTTCCCGGCCATCGTGATTGTAGCAAACTTGCAAAATTTTGATCAAGATTCACAAATTTTCGATTTCCCACAGACGGCGCCAGTGATCGATCTTATTTTCGCAAGATAGTTAATGCACGAAAACTAGGTTTTAACGAACACAAAAGTGAACGGAACACAAAGGGATTTACGTGGTTCGATCTATTGGAATAGATCTACGTCCACGGGCGGAAAGAGTATATATCTTTATTGCTTGTATGAGTAGTGATTACAAGATTGTTCTCCCCTCTCAACCTATTCTAAACCCCTAGTTATAAGTGTTTACATATGGAATTCGACTAGGATTATAAGTCTTTTCCTATTAGGACTCTTTGGCTTGATCTCATCCTTTACTGGATAAACACCGAGCTTCTATATCTCTTGTGGAGCTTGAATTGTAGTCGATGTAGGAGTTGCCTTGGTGTAGAGATTCCTTTGAGGTGGGTCAAAGTGGATTCGGCCTAGGTGGGCTGTTTGGGCCGAGCCAAGTAAGGCTCTTAAGTGGGCCGAGCTGCATAGGCCGAGCTTGACAGTCGGAGCCCCAATTATATTGGGCTCGATGCTTGGGCCTAGTAGCTAGGCCATATCCTATCAGGAAGGAAGACCGAGTCAAGTCTAAATAAGACCCAATAATAGTGTTAAGACTTTGCAATTGTTTGGTTTGCAATTACCCAAGTTGTAGATAGAAAGATAAGAAAATATATGGCTTAGAATATTTTCCACTTGAAAATTGCAATTTCTTCGCTTATTTCTTTCACATACCGTCTGAATTCACGACTGTAGAATGAAAGTATGCAAATAATGTGAGATCTATTATGATTTATGATCTACGTAATTTAACAAGTTTAATGATGATTTGTAATTCGAGTAAAGATACTCAAATTGACAATAATCTAACTATATAAAGGAAAATATAAGGAATAATAAAAGTAGAAGATTATAGTAGAAATTCAGTAGATAATTAAGTTAATTGAATTCTCTTAAATCAACCAAAGGCATCAATATCTAACTTCTTGAACAAATCGTATACTTTGGATAAAGTCACCGTGGATCACAACTGCCCTTTTACTGTTCGACAAAATGCTCCAATGGGACGCTGCTGTAAATCGAGGAGATTTAGCACAGTAATCAGTCCTTATATGATTGCCCACAATTGCAGGTAATTAGCATCTTCATTTCAATCCGTCGATTTAAATTTTCAGTAATGGCGTGCCTATATGATTCTTATTCATTGTATTTTGCTTGAATTGTGTACACTTTGTTAGGCACGGCTGTGCATACTGTAACTTTCTTGGGATTGTGTTTTTTGGTAATTTTCAGCTCCTAAATTGTTTTATTAAATGTATGAGATTATATAGTTTTTTCTGACTGAAACTACTGTGTAGTTTGGTTTATGAGGTTGATAACAATTCCTAGTTGCTGTAAAAATATTTGACCGTCAAATATACTTAACGTAGAGGATTGAGTGAACCTATTATATGAAAGAAAATCCATCTTCGAAAAATAAAAGCGGCTGTTAACTACCGAAAATTCGGTAGTTAAAGCCTAATATTTGGTAGCTAAACTATTTTAGTACCGAATTGACTACCGAAATATCCGTAGTTAAAAAGTGCGTCGTAAAGTTTTTTACTACTGAGTTGTCGATCGTTAAAGCACAACTACCGAATTTTCGGTCACTAGCAGTCAACGGTCAATTTTGAGAATAACTACCAAATTTTCTGTAGTTAAATTTAACTACCGAAAATTCGGTAGTTAAATATGGTTTAACCGAAACTGACTACAGAATTTTCGGTAGTTATTTCGTAGTTAATTGAAAATATGACTGCACACAAGAAGTTATTTTCTAACTGCCATCAAGAATCTGTTTCCCACGCCTCAACAGATTGAGCCTCATAGGATGCCAGCGCCTAGAAACCATGACATTCCTGGAATTGCAATTGATTAAAGTAGCAGAGACAAATCTCATCATAGACGTGTTTCCATATCTTAATTAGATACCTCCTCCCTCAAAGATTGATGCAGAACAATTTTCCTCTACAAAGCTTAACAATAATGATAGAGGTCGTCTCCTCTATCACGGGTCCCTGGCGCCTTCGACATGAAGGTCGGCGTGCCCAATGATAGGTACCCAAGCCAGAAGCCCTAACTCCATCCAAAAGCTAGCCTATGAGTGGAGGTTTGACCCCTTACTTAAGTACCAATCCACACTTGTTTGTGAATCCGATGTGGGATCGTATCATTCGACCCCCCTTAAGAGCCGGACGCCCACGGACGGCTCTCACTCTAGGCGGCTCTCACTCTGGTCCCTACCAGGTAGCCTTTTCCCAAGTAGACGGCGCTCACTCTAAGCGGCTCTCACTCTGGTCCATCAGGTAGCCTTTTCCTAGGTAGCCTTTTCCCGTACCACGTCCCGACCTCTCAATGAAAGCACCAATGATAGAGGTCGTCTCCTCTATCACGGGTCCCCGGCGCCTTCGACATGAAGGTCAGCGTGCCCAATGATAGGTACCCAAGCCAGAAGCCCTAACTCCATCCAAAAGCTAGCCTATGAGTGGAGGTTTGACCCCTTACTTAAGTACCAATCCACACTTGTTTGTGAATCCGATGTGGGATCGTATCATACCTCTTGCCCAAAACTCCGTATCATTACCATGTAATTTACAAAATCTCAAAGTACCTAAAATTTCAAGGATTTAAAACCGTACAGTTTATGAATCGAACCCACTAACAGTAAACAAAAACAATTTTTTTGACCTCGGCATGACTATTTAAATGACTACACATACAACATCAAATATAAAAAGCGAAAGAATCATCTACACATACAACATCAAATATGTAACACTACGGGCTCCAATATTGATCCTCCATGATTGATGGACAAGCTTCGGTTCTTCATCTGGATAAGAACAGAACAAGGAGTTTTGGAGCCTTAACTGCTTGTAGTAGAGCACTTGGACTATTGATTGGATTAGAAGGCGGGGAAAAGAAAAATAAAATGAACAATATCTTTCATGATTCCTATACATGTTTATGAGTAATCTTGTACTCCCTCCGTTCCATCCAATTCACCCAATTTCTTGAATATATGTAAGAAATAAAATAAAAAATAGATGAAAAATTGGATGGGATGGAGGGACTACTATGTTTTTGCTTTGATCTACTAACTCTGAACATATAGTACTCCAATGAAGAATCTTTAATTATTTTAGCCTAGCATCTTTGTCTAATTTTAATATTTCATGGGAATTCACTTCCTAAACAAAACCAAAATAAATTTTTTCATCATGGAACCTTTTCATCACAAGTATGTGTAACGTGAATTTCACGTTGAATCTATAGATTTTATAAGTTTATAATTTTTTTAAAAAAATAATGGCTCACGAAAAAGCAAAATAATTTTTTTTTTTTAAAAAAAGAAGCAAAATTAGTACACAAAGAAATGAAAATACATTATCATGATTAAGAATATCATATGCAAGGCAATATATAAAAGAGTCACATGGAAAAGAATCATTAAATGCAAAAGAAGCCTAAAATATGGAATGTACTAAAATGAAATATGAATCTACCCCAAAAAACTATTGCGCACCAAAATATCATACGCAATCAAGTTTTTGCAAGTATGAAATGATAATATGCTAAATATGTAGATGTGATTTCACATTACTTTTCTTGTTTGATCTTTATCTTCGTCTTGCTTGCGGAGATAACCTTGGCCAACGGTTGATCATCATCATCACTTGGAATTTGAATGTAGTCCTCGTTTTTCTTCCTTGTGATTTTTCTTTTTTTTTCTTATCTTGCACTTCAACTTCAACAAACTGGAACTCTTTAGTTGTCCTTTTCTTTCTTCCCCGTTTTGGCTTTTCAATCAGTTTTTCCTCTTCTTCCTTTGAGTCTTGAAGTGAAGCAGTATCCGGCAACTTTATAGTTGTTTTTCTCTTTCTTCATCGTGTAGGCTTTTCAATCGGTTTTTTTCTTGTTTCTTCGAATTTTGATTTGAGTCTTCAACCGATTTAGTCACCGATTCATTTATTGCATCAACCTTGTGCATCTTTTCGAATCCGGTGACTATAATCTTTACAATCTCTTGTTCAGTTGTCACAAATCTTTTTGCAGTAATGAAACGCATATGGGTCGATGTTTATGTGCTCAGATCTCTATAGTAAGTAGAGTTATTTCCCTCCTGAAAAATAATAATTAATTACATTATACATGTCAATTTCTCAGCTACACTTTAAATGGCTGATCTAAATCATCCGGAAAACAATTTGCATATGTTCTTTTTTCATATTTTGGCATTCTTGTTTAGATTCTTTTACTAAATATGATATATTTTTGAACTTTTTGTCTGTCGATTCTATACACCTACAATTTTTGTATTTTTTTCCTGATTTAGTTAAACTTGATCTGATATTATGATTTAATAGATTGCTTGAAATTTTGATATTTTGTATTTATGGGATTAGGGTACCATTATTATTTTGTTGATGTAGAATATTTAAGTTATTGCATAGATTATTATGATGATTCATAGTTATTGATTAGGGGCTCCAATTTTTGTATTTTTTCCTGATTTAGTTAAACTTGATCTGATATTATGATTTAATAGATTGCTTGAAATTTTGATATTTTGTATTTATGGGATTAGGGTACCATTATTATTTTGTTGATGTAGAATATTTAAGTTATTGCATAGATTATTATGATGATTCATAGTTATTGATTAGGGGCTCCATTTTTTGTATTTTTTCCTGATTTAGTTAAACTTGATCTAATATTATGATTTAATAGATTGCTTGAAATTTTGATATTTTGTAGTTAAAATTTTGATTATTATTTTGTTGATGTAGAATATTTAAGTTATTGCATAGATTATTATGATGCTTCATAGTTATTGATTAGGGGCTCTACAGAATTTCATTCTAGATTAGGGTGATTTTGACTTAAAGTGCTTTTTTGTTCTCTATTATTTCCTAATATTTGAGGGGAGAAATGATCAACTGTTGTAGTATTCATAGACCTACTGAAGTTGTTAATTTGAGATTGCAGTTTTGATATCGAAAGGGTCTACTGGAAAATTGCTTTTATCTTTTTGTTTATAGTCTATAATCTTTTAAAGCATATTCAGATATGGAGAAAAGCATAAAGTCAAGTAAGGAACAACTTTTATGTACCAAGGAGGAGCATATTCATGTTTTTGCGTTGACTTAGCATTATGATTTCGCTGAAATGCAGGAGAAAGACCAATTGCCGATCAAAACAAATACGGAGTAAGTTTTTACCGGAGACATTCATCTAGCTAGAAGCATGCCAAATCAAAAGAAGCAAGATCGATCGAGATATCTATTGGTTTAACTATTATTTCAGAAAGAGTCATTGTGCCTACCCTCTTAATTAACAATAATGTATTAATTCGGATATAAACAATTGCAATTATCTTCCCTTCATTCGTGGGAACAATCTCTAAAATAGAAGTACAGTTTTGACTAAAGGACACATGATATATTCACACTTCATCTAGATATACTCCATGTCTCATAAAAAAATTTCTATAAATTAGCAAAATCATTATAATTAACAAAATGAAATTATCAAAAGCCTAAATATTACTCGAGCCCATTCAATGTGGCAATCATTATCGAACATGTGTGCCACCCCATATTTCAACTTTAAATTCCTTAATTTCAACTACTTTTTTTATGAATATTATTCCAATAAATAACTGAATGCAAGATCGATTGAGATATCCATCAGTTTAACTATTATTTCACAATCACAGTTTTATTCCTTAATCTTTTGTTGATGTCTTTCAAACCGATGATGGCATTTTTTGTCGACACCATTGTCTATTTAAAAAAAATACTATACAATATAAGATGACTTCATAAGAAAAGTTCACAAAATCTATAGACATTAATCTACAATTAATTAAACAGCTAAGACCAAGAGTGCATGCGCAAGTTTTAAATTCCAATCTTTATCCTTGATCGCGTGTCCTCAAACGTGCGGGTCAAACGACTATGAAAATTAAAATTCCAATAGTTTGTTTATCTTGTTAGTTTTGTACTTAAATTATTATCAAAGTGTTTTTAATACAGAAATTAAGTCAATGAAGATAAGTCCCCAGTACAAGTTTGAGTGCAAAAATATGCATTATCGTTTACTGCAGCTTGTTTCGAGTTATCTAATTGAAGACACAAATAGATTAAATTGAAGAAGTTCCCATCAAAGAAACCAGGTAAATCAACACGGTTAATTCAAAAGCAACCTACCATAATATTAATAAAAATCAAGAATACATATTATATCGAAAAATATGAACAGATGGAACTCACCGTAATCTATGGTACGATTTGATAGATTATTCGAGTGAATTTAAATGAATCGAGCCCCCCTCTTTAACCTTAATTTCTACGAATTTCTGGTCCAAAGCTTCCCAAATCTCAATATGAAGAAAACGATGGATTACGGTTATGAAGAACGACAGATTATCCATCATGAATAGGAAAAATATGAACAGATGGAACTCACCGTAATCTATGGTACAATTTGATAGATTATTCGAGTGAATTTAAATGAATCGTGCCCCCCTCTTTAACCTTAATCTCTACGAATTTCTAATCCAAAGCTTCCCAAATCTCAATATGAAGAAGAACGACATACGATAAGCAGACAATAGATTATGTTTTGAAGATGAACGACAGTTTGGTTATGAAGAAGGATGACAGATTATGGGAGGAAGAAGGACAGACGATAGATTATATTCTGATTAACTCAACTTTAGGTCAACTAAATTTATTAGATTATATTATTAGCTTATAATATATTAAATTACATTAATACATTAATACCCCTAATTTTAAATATATTATAAGGATATTTTTGGCGATATACATTTTTCCACAAAACTCTTTTATATATAATATATATATATATATATATATATATATAGGTAATAGGTAATAGATATGTTCGATGTTTATGTGCATCACATGAAATTGTTTTAGAATATCTGAATTAGAACCGTAGCATGTCTCAATATCAATTCCAAGAGCAATTTCAAGTTTCTACTCTAATTGCTATAGAAGTATATCTTTTAGCTTTAAGGGGGCGTTTAGTATCCATATACGTATATCAGCTATGGGTATCAAAATAGTCGATATTCATACCATGTGTTTAGTATATCAGTATATGGATATCAATATGATATCTTTGATATACCAATATCTCCATTTCTAACATCTCCTATATACTAATAATAGGGCCGGTATCTGATATCCCATTCTCCCTACACATAAAAAACGCAGACCTCTGAGAACCAAAAACCCCACCACGAAATCAGACTTCTTCTCCTTTCTTCCGGCACCGTTGCTGTTACGTTGCCAGCGTTGTGCTCTTGGTCTTTGCACCGTCAAACCATAACTGTAGGACAGAGGCACCTCCTCTGCCCTCGTCGTCATAGCTAAGAAATTTCTGGTAAAGAAGGGGGAAAGGAAAAATCTCACTCGATTCTAGATATGTTACGACTTCTCTTTTGCTTCCTAATAATTTGACTAATCTCGAAATCATGATATGGTGATTCTTGCCCATTCAAACTAATTACAGTACTTTAAGAAAAAATAACAGAGGGGAAAGTTCAGAAAGAGAGAAGGAGATCTAGAGAGAGAGAGTACCAAGTGATATGTTATTTATTGAGAATTCCGGCGGTGATGCCACTACCCCTTTCTCACCCATTTGTTTTTTTTTTTTTCCTTTTTTTTTCTTTTAAAAAATCAGGATTAGATATACCAAAATATAAGTATTAGATATCAATTTCATACCCATATGTACCTAATATTTGATACTCATACCTTTATTTGATATCTGATATACTAGTATATAGATACCATACGACCCCTAAATCTATATTAACTAACGCTGCCTTGCTAGTGAAATCTAATAGACAAAATTAATGTTGGCAAGAAAAAAAAGGAAAAAAGAAAAGAAAGAAACAAGACGCTATACTTTGTCATCTCCACTTGCCACCCCAGAAGCCTCTGCAACAAAACTCAAATTTTTTAGGTTTAGTTTTATCTTTATATTCACCAAAATTCGTCCAACTCTTGCTCGAGTTATGGCTCCTAATGATACGGGACTTCAACTCCCTAGGCAAGATTAAGGTAAATCTCTCTTCTCCTCCTTTGTTTCTTGCCATGGAATGACCAGTCAAATGCGATCGAGCGAACTTATCCCTCTCATTCTGTGCAGTGGTGGTGCTTGAACCCTCTTCGCCTCTATCTCTATCTTTATATCTATCTCTACTCGGATCTTCATGTTTTTTTCTTGTCATCTTCGTCTTTGTCATCATCCTTGATCGTGATGCTACAGCTCTCGCTATCGACCGCCGCCGTGTTCGCATCCACGGCAGCATCGATGGCGGCGTGTGTGGACGGGCGCGGCGATTTCAATACTCATAAAATTAGACAGGATATTACTTGATAGATTGGGTCAAAGATCCATCAACGAAATTTAAGAAGTGTTTAATTATATAAGGGAATAGTCCTTATAAAGAATATGAATAGAAATGCGGAATAAGTGGAAGAGTCGAGCCCTTCATCGCCTTCATAATGTAGAATACCTTACTCTTCTTCTTTAATTCGCCGGTGAGCTGCTTAATCCTGCAAAACAACACCGGAGGAGTGGGGGAGGTTCCTCCGGGAAGACACTCCGACGCTCAAGTCAGTTTATTGTATGAAAGCGATAAGAAATGCTCTATCAAGAGAATGTGAGATGTGCGTGTGTGTATTGCCTCAGCAAAGCTTGCAGCAACAATATGTTTGAGTGAAGAAGATGCCTCTTATTAAGCGTGGAACTTACATATTTATAGTAGTACAAGAGAGATGGGTGATGAGGTAATTATCTTAATTTTGGAGAGGGTAAAATAGTCTTTTAAAGGGGGACAATGCGGTTAACACCTAAGGCTGGTAATTTTTGACACGACACGATAACACGACATGAACACGCACGATATTAATGTGTTTGTGTTTAGGCTTATTGTGTTCGTGTCGTTATCGTGTCGACACGATAATGACCTGCATTTTGCGTGTCGTGTTCGTGTAACACGTTAAGATAAATATATTATTTTTTATTTATTTATTAATATATTATTTTAATCACATAATTCCAATTTAATCACATAATCACATAATTCCAATATCGTGTTCGTGTCGACACGAATTAAATCGTGTCAATATCGTGTTCGTGTTTGATTCAAGTGTGTTGTGTTCGTGTTCTTGTTGAGCATATCCTTAACAGATCGTGTTCGTGTTTGGGCTTATCGTGTCGTGTCGCTATCGTGTCGACACGATAACGACACGACACGCACGAATTGACAGCCCTATTAACACCCTCTCTCATCCTTAGGTATGATTGTTAATAGGATGGTCCCCGCCTATGGGGTCGACGATCACGCTTTCCACATGAATTCGAAGGTTCTGAAAGGTGGGAAGGGATCTGTTGTTTTATTACAAGTCTTTCCCTTTGATTCTGCTTTTGAGCAGAATTCCCCGCGGGGCCCAGGTTCACTTAGTCCGTGTGTTTACAAGGGTTCTGCTCAGGGAAGGAGGATCTGTATGTTCTATTACAGATCCTTCTTTCTGGTTCTATTTATCGAGAAGAACCTTCACTAGGATCTGCTTATATGACGAGCGTTCGGTTATTCTATCTGTTAGCTATCATTGAGCGGGTCTACTTCCTATCATTACTCTTTCCTTATCTCTTACGATTATCGTCCTGCCATCAATTACTGAGCAATGGGGGAGATAAAGTCCAAAACGAAAGAATGTAATAAAAAGTCAAAAACCCGTAGTGGAGGCCTGGAGGGGCGTCGGCGTCAATATTTTTCAACATGGAGAGAGAAAATTAAACAAACAAAACATGTGTTGCAATCTAAGTTTTACTTTCTTTCTTCTTTCTGGTTAGTTCTTTATAACTTATAATATATTACATTACATTATTACCCTTAATTTGAAACATATTAAAAGAATATTATAGGCGATATACATTTTGTAAAAGAAAGCTCTTTTATATAAAGTTATAGATATAGATAAAGAAACAGTCTCTTTAAAGCCCAGTTAGATAATTTCATTGTTCTTATCATACATTTTTACCAGATTTAGAGAGTGTTTGGCTAAGCTTATAAGCTAGCTTATAAGCTGTTTGACTGCTTATAAGTTATTTGACTGCTTATAAGCTACTTAAAAGTGTTTGGCAAAATAAGCTAGTCAATAGCTTATAAGATGCAAAAATAAGCTACATTAGCTTATAAGCTCTCAAAAAAAAAAGCTCCTCCACCCCAGCTTATTTTTGCTTAAATTTCACATCTTATAAGCTCTTTAAACATCTTAAAGCACTTGGAGTTTATAAGCACTTTCAAATAAGCTTAGCCAAACACCCTCTTAGTATGGAATGGTATTTGATCGATGAAGATCGTCCGAAAGAAAAATGTCAGGGTAGTTTTATCATAACTTTAGGTAACATACCATTCTCATAACAGAGTTTCTTCTTTACCTTACATTTCAATTCAAGTAGACACGCAAATATGAAAGGATATACCATAAATAATAACAAAAGACGAACAAGTAACCTTGCAAGATAGGAGAAAGCAAACACACACACACACATTATGGTTTCTTTTCCTCTGCTACCAATCCAAACTGAATAGTTTTACACCGTTACCGTCTTCTTACCTCATTCCTCACAGCTCTTCTTCTTCTTCTGTCTTTTCTCTTGTTGTGCTGGTGACGATAGAATATATTGTCAAAAAAATCATCAACTTTCTCAAAGTATTTGTACCTGAAGCTTCTGCAAAATAAAAGCAACCACGAAAAGCTTCCTAAACCCACAGCATAACCGGCAGAAACAAACACGTACTCCCACTCAATTTCCCTCCCTGATTCCTCGTTTCCTTGTGGTGGTGGTGGTGGAACAGGATTATTTGAGCAGCTAACGTTGAGAGGGAGGCCACATAATCCTAAATTTCCTTCAAAGAAATCAGCAGGGAATGATTGAATTTGAGTGCTTACGGGAATCTTTCCTTTAAGCTCGTTGTGGGATACATTCATTAGTACAAGGAGTGTGAAGCGTGCAATCTCCTCTGGTATCTTCCCTGTTAGCCGGTTCACTGAGAGGTCGAGTGATTCGAGCTGTCTCAACTTACCGAATGATTTAGGGACAGTTCCCGTGAGAACATTGTGGGATAAGTTGAGAAGATAGAGTGCGTCCAGCCCACCGATAGAGTCTGGGATACCTCCATGGAAGTTATTGTTGGAGAAGTCGATGGAGGTAAAGTCTGGCCAAATTTTGACAAGCTTCCGCTCCACCCCTTTGATGGTTAGTGTCACCTCTTCCGTATAGTACCCCGGAAGCGAACCATGACCAGACTTTTTTTGGCCACCACCACTCGAAGGCTGACCCGTCATACTAACCGTTACGTCAGGATATTCACGCTCCATACTAATCGTTTTGACCTGACCTCTCACCATTCCTCTCGTACCATTCCGTGTAGTAACCCCTAAGGTTTTGTAACTCAACTTCGTGACAGTATCTCTCATCATTCCTCTCAGAGTTGAGAAGTTAAAAGGATTGAGAGAGCCGCTGAAATTATTGGAAGTTATGTCAATGATTTGAAGACTTGGCCAACTCTTGTTGTGGCATGTGATATCTCCATGGAATTTGTTGGAGCGTAACACAAGTACACGCAAGCTAGATGGCAACATGCATGGGAAACCACCGTCTATGTGGTTGCCTCCAACATTCATCACCTCTAAAACTTTGCAATTTGCCAGAGACGCAGGAACTTCCCCTATGAAATTGTTGTCATTGAGAACCAAATATTGCAGGGGACAATCAGCTGCAAAGTTTGGGATATGACCAGTGATGTTATTTCTCCCCAAATTTAGCGCTGCAAGTTTCCCAAGCAGAGGGAGGTTGGTTGGAACCATTCCACCTAGCTTGTTTCCCGACAAATTTAAGACTTCTAACGATGTGCAATTCGACATGGAAAGTGGAACTTCCCCAACTAAATTGTTGTCGCTCAAATCCAATGATGCTAGGTAGCAATATGTAGAAAATTTATCAGGGATGTAACCACTGATTCTGTTTCTCCCTAGATTAAGCACATCAAGAGATTCAAGGTTTTGAAATAGACAAGGAGGTATAGTACCACTCAAGTTATTGCCAGACAAGTCGAGGTATTGAAGGTTTGTAGTGTTGCAAATGGAGTTTGGAAATGATCCAGACAGACTATTATTAGACAAATCTGCATACTGAGTTCTCAGTATGAGTGAGGAGGGTAACTCATCTTGTAGTTTGTTCGAGTGTAAGTCCAGAAGTTCAATGTGGAAAGAAGGAGGAATACTGTAAGGCTTTTGCAGACCCACCAGCATATTACAAGAAAGGTTCAAATAGGAATTTTCTCCGGAAACTATTTCCCAAATCCAACTAGGAATTTCCCCAGCAATCTTGTTATTTGAGAGATCAAAATGTTTCAAGGAGATTTTTTCCGAACTCGAAGGGATGCTAGTTGAATCATCAAGTGACAAGTTGTTGCTAGAAAGATCGAGATTTTGAAGGTTTGGAAGGCTTAGGATCTTTTCTAGCCGGAAAGTGTCATTGAAAAAGTTGTGGGAAAGCATGAGATCTGTGAGACTATGAAGGCTGAAGAGAGAGTTAGGAATAGGGCTCTCCAATCGATTACTACTCAAATCCAAAAAAGAAAGCTGGGTAGAGATATTTACAACAGGAAATTCACTGACATGCCCACTAAATTGGTTGTTGGAAAGATCAAGTTGCCGGAGTGAAGGTAGAGTAGTAAAGAGAGATGTGGGAATGGTTCCACTTAGTGAATTATTGCTCAAATTTATATACTCAATGTTGGAAAGAGGTTGGAAGTGGAAGGAAGAAATTGAACCAGTGAAGAAGTTGTGTGACAGTATCACTTGTTCCAGTCGTGTCAAATTACCGAGCGTGGGAGGAATTAAGCCTGTGAATTTGCAGTCGGACAGTTGTAGAAAAGATAATCTTTTCAGATTGCCAACAGAATCTGGTAAAGAACCGGAGAAGTTTGTAACTGCGAGGTTTATTCTCTGAAATGAGTTATTTTGAGAAAATTGAGGTATAGCGCCTCCGAGCAATGGATTATTAGATAAATCAAGATCTTGGAGAGTTGGTAAGTGAAAGATCACTTCTGGGAAATAACCTTTTAAAGAGCAGTAGCTGAGATCCAAGGAAGTCAAATGCGTGAGCTTGTGAAACTCCCTTGGAATCTCAGATTCATTCAAGACATTGTTGGACAAGTCCAGCTCCTCCAGGTACTCGAGGCCGAAAAGGCTCGACGACTCGTTAAGTCCGCCTGAAATTCCCTCGGAGTTGAGATTCAGGCTGATAACATGGCCCCGGTCATCACATCCCACACCTACCCAACTGCAACAATCTTCACTTTGATTCCATCGCACCAATGTTGAATAAAATGAATAGAATACCAATTGCTTCCTCAATTCGAGCAACAGGGTTTGTTCATGCCCTAGGCATTGTGCTTGAGCACGAATAACATTTTTATTGGTAATTGTTGATGGTGAAAGTAGGATTATGACAAATAATTGTATAAACAAAGAGATCCCCATTGAATTTATATAGTGGATTGTTGAGTGAGTTTTGAAGGTACGTGGATTTATATTTATAGAGACTTCATTCAAGTCTACGTTAGTCATTCTTATAATAATGTATAGTATTAGTTTTGAGAGTCTTTGTGCGTGGAAGATTATTATAGTAGAATGATATGTGCTTGTGTTCTTGGCTTCTTCCACACGTTGAAAAATTAAAAGAGGTAATTCCTACAATACACGCGCTTGATCAGTCAATTTGTTTGTAAAATAAATCTGCAAAATTAAAATATTTGCCGAAGTTTCGTGCTTCTTACAATTTTAGTGTCTAATCGATCTAAATATAATTGATGTAGACTCAAGAGATACTCCGTAATCAATTGCAGGGGAATTGAAAAGAAAGAAAATTGTTGAAATTTTGAAAAAGTGTTTGGCGTGTTAATTAGTAAAAGTGAATACATATTTTCCACGTACTTTCTTCAACCTTTCTTGCTGATCATGAAAAGAGCCATTGGTTGACTGAGGCATCTTTCTTCTCTCAGACTGTTGAAATAAGTGCAGTTGTATTTTATTTGTTGAACATCAAGATCTCACCGTCCACTTGTCAAGTTTGTTTTTCTGCTTTTTAATTTTTGTGTTTTGTCTTTTAAGTTTTTGTTTTGGGCACTAATCTCTAATTTATACGATTTGCAGATTTCCGTGTCACCAACAGTTGAGTTGCTATTTGTTTGGGGGCCTCGTTCACAAACCCAACTTTTCAATTTGGGGATTTTAAACATAGCCATCATTTTTCTCACTATAGCCCCCTTTTTTAATATAATAATAAAAATAATTATTAATGTACGTTTTTACCCTTTAGTCCCAATTTAAAATTATGATTAAAAGAAAATTTTTACTACCCCATAACCCCTCCCCCTTCACGGCGTTGGGGCTATACATTTCCATTACCTTCTTCTCCAAAAGGCAAAAATCGGACTTCTACTCCCAAAAAAAAAAAAAAAAACACAGAATTTGATTACTCTTCTCAAGACAGGCTTTATTCATGATATAATAATCTATAAAATTATTAGATAAGTCTACGATAAAACACACATATATACTATTGTTTGATCCCAACATGAGAAGCAATTTTAGAATGCCCATACAATTACTCAGAAAAACTTTTTGGAATAAAAAACTTCGATAGCACGTACATCTTGGGTTTGATATAGATTGGAGAAATTTAAATCCAAAGACTAGCAATTTGCTTCGAAAAAAATCTGACATCATATCTTTCCTTGTGCGTAGATTGTTCTTGTCTTTCATAAAAATATTTGAATTCGTTTTGTCTTCACACACAATTTTATTATTCAATTTCGAGAATTGAGTATCAATGGAGTTCTGGCAAATAACTTTTTGGTTTTCTTTTCTCCAATATTACGGTAATGGCGTGGTGTCATGTATAATAAGATTTTTTATAATGAGGGCTAAAACTCTAAAAGGGTATAGATGTACACTTTTTTATATTATATTTATTATTTTAAATGAGAGGCTATAGTGAAAAAAAAGGTGGCTATGTTTAAAATCACCCTTTCAATTTTTGTTACATTATCATTTTGGACTCGCTCAATTTTCATTATTTTTTTTTCAAACAATAAACCCAACTTTTTAACTTTTTTAGAACCCACTATATATAAACCACTTATTATATATATATACTATATGCTATATAACCATTTTATTTGTATAGATTATTCATATATTACTTTTATAATATTCAAAATATAGAAGTAAATTTAATACTCCCTCCGTCCACAATCTGTAGACCTTATTACTATATCGAAACATCCACCATCTTTAGACAATTTTTTTATGGTAGTAGGCCCACAATATACAAACACTTAACACTTTACACTTTAACAACTTTAACACACACAAAAATATTAGAGGAACTCACAATTATGCTACTTTAACACTTTAACTCTTTAATTTACTAATATATCATCACAACGCATTAAATGCCGTGCCATAATTTTTTTGTCTACTCTTCATGAATGGAGGGAGTAATAAATTTAAAGCTGAAAGTTGAAAGTTGAATTGCCAACTTTCAACGTTGGAGATACCCTACTATCTCTCATCCATGTACAATAAGCTGATGATTGATGGAGCAATATATTATTCCCTCTGTCCCACTTCATTTGCATGCCCTGTTACTTTTTGGCAACGAATTTTAGAATAGCGTGTTCAAAGATAAAGTGTAGTATTTGATATATTAATGCAAATTTTATTATTTTAAAACTAGAACATCATAAATGCATAAAAATATATTAATGTTTGATCTTAAATAAAAGACATTTGATCTTAAATAAAAGATAGTATCAAGAGTTTTAATTTGATATAAAATTCGTAAAAATCGGAGAACAAACGGGCAAGTTATTATTATTTAAAGTTTACAATTTAAATTATTTAACTGGGACGACCCAATATGGTATACAAGACTACTGAATTGAGACGGAGGGAATAAATGTTATTTTGGGAACATCAAAGATCTTCCAAATCTTCATTAATTATTCCTTATAAATAGTCCCTTTGTCCCACCTAAATTGTTTTTAAGGGAAATGGCACAGTTACCAATGCCAGAAGAGATAAAAAGATTTTAAGAGCCTTATTGTGTGTATAATTCTTACAATATTAGGTAATGAAACAATTATATGGAACGTCTCAATAAGAAAAGAAGGACAATTAGAGTGGGACGGAGAGAGTATAATATTATACTACTTCCATCATTTTCAAGTTGTTATACTTTTTTTAACAATTTTTTCAAGCGTTTTCGAGCATCTTGATGATGAGTTTGAAAATAACTTTTTAAAGAATTTTTTCTTTTACGGGATACAACAAGTTGTAGTATCTCGTAAAAGAATTTTTTTTTAAAAAGTTATTTTCACGTAAAAGAAAAAATTCTTTAAAAATTATTTTAAAACTTATCATCAAGACGCTCAAAAACACTTGAAAAAATTACTAAAAAAAATATAATAATTTGAAAAGAACGAAGGTAGTAATATTTTTACTGTAGTTAGTATTGGTGGCTGCAATGACAAATTTTGTAATCTAAAAGTATGTTGAAAGTGTTTTTATGTATAGTTGAGTATTGTACTGTTGGGACGTCCGAACAAGGCAATCCAGACTATTTTTATAGGGAGGGGCAGTTATAAATACATGAGGATTGTATTTTATTGTATTTTGATTTTTGCTTTTTTTTTTTCGCAAACTAAATTCAACGATAATAATTCCAGCTGTGTGCAACTGATATAGATTTGGGTGACCGAGTCTAACTAAAAACATTACCATAAAATCCACACCTTTCTTTTCTTTTCTTTTTCTTTTTTCTTTTTCTTTTTCTTTTACTTTTCTTTTTCTTTTTTTCTTTTCTTTTTTTTTTTCTTTTTTTTGGCCTTTGTTATGATGACCTTGGACAAGACCTAAAGGGTGACAGTGCAGAACACGTCAGGGCCAATTCCCTGTATATCTTGTTCACATAGCACTTGGTCTTGGTCTTCAAAGTTGGAGTTTTCTCGTGAGGACCATTTTCTTTGAAAAGTGTTGGTAAAATTAGAGTGATGAAATATGATTGTAGAACGAAAGGAACTCATCTTCTGCTTTTTAATTGCATAACTTGTACATGCATTTTTTTGATATGCTTGTATAGGCAGGGGCGGAGTCAGAAATTATTATTTAAAGGGCTACATTATATGTTTTTTTTTTAATGAATGACTACACTATTATATTTAATTATAGTTAAAAATAGCTATACTATGTAACGAATATAAAATCAAAACACATACAAGTAATAAAATGTACATTTATTTATGATTAAAGTTGTTCTACATTGAAAATGATCTAAGAAGTGATGACAACACATATTTGAGTGTTTTGGTCGATTGATAATGCGTAAAAAATTTTCATTGTCAATTGTGACAAAAATTTCCTTCTCAATATAAATAATTAAACTATCATTCATCCACTCATCTCTCATTCGATTGCGCAAATCAAGCTTGACAATTTTCAACGCAGAAAATGCTCTCTCAACAAAAGCAGTAGCAACAAGTAAAACCAAGTCTAACTCAATCATCCGAAAAAACCAGTTGAAAAACGAAATGATACCAGTTTTCACTGTTTCTTGAGCAAGACCACCCAAATTGCTAATTGTAGAAAATCGAGCGTCCCCTGACATTAACAATGAAATTCCATTTTGGTATGTCCCATCAATAAAGAGATACTCCCTCCATCCACACTCAACTTGTCTGTTTTTATTCAAGATGGGTGATATAAAATAATCAAACAGGTCAAGTCGAGTGGGGATAGAGGGATATTTAATAAAATAGAAATTTTTAGCATAATTAAAGAAAATAATAATTTAAGCAAAAAATATATTATCAGAAAATAAATTATTAAATTTAGATTATAGATCATTAAATAATATTATCCAAAAATTTCAAATAAAAAAACTAAATTTAAATCATCAAATAATGAGTAACCACCCCCGTCTTAATTCTCGTACCACAAAAATATTATCCCAATATAAACAGGACGGAGGGAGTATATTACATCCATTTTATCCCAATAATGTACTAGCTCCATCCACGATCTATAGACCTTATTACTATATCGGGATGTCCAACATCTATAGAGTATTTTCTTTTTTGGTAGTAGGTCCAACAATACACTTTAAACACTTCAATATTTTTACACTTTAACACTTTAACACTTTAATATACTAAAAAATATTAGATGTAGGGGCGATCCAGAATCTTTTGAGTGGGGGCTGTATATTATAAATTTTGAGTTCGATTAAACTTTCTTGTTATTTGATTTTGAGTGGGAACTTTTACACTACATTTTACTTAAATTAACAAATAATTTAACTTTTTTAAGTTATTATTATTATTATTTATTAATTTATTTTTTAGCTAAGTAGGGGCTTAAGCCCTCCCACCATACTTACTAGATTCGCCCCTGATTAGATGAGCATAATTATTTCACTTTAACACTTTAATTTATTAATATATCATCAAAATATATTAAAATCCGTACCGAAACTTTGATCTATAAATTATGGATGGAGGGAGTACATAAAATTTCATTGTTCAAGATCCGCGATCAAGTTAGGAGTTGAAAGGAAAATACCTGGCGTGTCCGGTTGGAATTTAATTTGAAAAGTGTTAATGCATGCATGCATCACATGTTGATAATTTCAACGTGAAGTACATTATTAATTATTTTCTTTGTTCAAATTATAATTCCAATGACGAAAAAAGCTGCATGTATAGGTTGAATTAAGCAACACTATGAGCTGTTGGCCGTGGTCGGTGGGCCACGCCACTTGAATAAAGGTGCGAACATGTGAGTTGTAAAAGGATTTATTGCTAGAAAATGTACCAATATTTGGAAAAAACATGAGCCAAGCATTCACATAATATAGTTTTGTACTCCCACTGTCCCATTTATAAAGGATTAAGTTTCATTTTAATATGTCCCATTAATAAAACAATATTTAATAAAATTGAAATTTTTAGTGTAATTAAAAAAATAGTAGTTTAGCAAAAAAAAATGATACTAATAAAAATAAATTATTAAAATTTGATTATAGATCATTTAATAATGTTATCCAAAAAATTTCAAAATAAAAAAAAACTAAATTTAAATGATCAAATAATGAGTAATCACATATGTCTTGTAACACCCTAAATATCTAATTTAAAATGTTACTCTTTTCTTTACACAATAACGCGGAAAACTTTAAAATAAAGCAAATTAAGAAATTTCTAACATAAATATGTTTTTCTTCTCATAAAAATAATTAGAGTCGAACTCAATTAAAAACCAAAAGACATAAATATGACCAATGATTGTTGCAATTTAAAAATTACAATTGAAAAGCTCATCCAAGAGAAGAGCTGCTGGAATATGTCTGGCGAGAGAGAGGATAGCCTAAAAGGCGAAAGGAAGACAAGGAAGATAGAATTCCAGAAAAAGAATCACCCGGAGAAGCATCTGGGAAAAGAGGAATAATTACCATAATATATGGATGTCCTACAGGAGGAGACTCCAATCGGAGCCGTAAAGCATATGCCAGAGAAATTCAGATGCTAGGAAGGCACGAAGTGTTGAAAGTAGAAAAAGATTACCCCCTCCAGAAATATCTTTCGGAATAAAGGACGACATATCCTTAATCCATCCCCATGAAGATGCTTTACCTCATCTAAGTTGAGTTAGAAAGATACGAGGTTAAAAGAGTGTTTGTTGACACTGGAGCAGCTGTCAATGTTATATTTGAAGATTGTTTCAATCAAATGGCTATTTCAGAAGCCATTGGATGGAGTGGTCACCGCATTACATAGTTTTGCGGGAGATTTAGTGATGTCCTTAGGATCTGTTGATCTTATGTTGACTCTTGGCGAGGAAGATCTATAAATCTCCAAGCCTGTCACCTTTCTAGTGGTATGACAAAAATAATCGTATAATATGATCTTAGGAAAGACTGTTTTGAATCTTTTTCAAGCAGTAGTATCCACATATTATCTGATGATGAAATCCCCGGTGGGGAACCAAATTGGTCATGCTTCTGATGATCAGGTGTTATCACGAAAATGTTATATACAATCTGTAAAGGCTGGAGAAGCCATGAAAAGAGCTATGCCAGAACCAGGAAATCCCAGAACCAACCTGGGTTCTGAAGAAAAGAAAATCAGATCCTCTTGAAGAGGATAGCACATATCAGATGCAGCTTATTGAGGAATTGCTATCAGTAGAGCTATCCCCTAAGAAACCTGGCTTCACAACAAGGATAGGCACACATATGCCTAATCCTATTTCTAAACAGTTAATAGAATGTTTGAGGCGAAATGTAGATGTCTTTGCATTCTCGTCATCTGACTTGGTGGGGATAGAGCCTGATGTGGCCCTACATTATCTGATCGTGGACCCCAAAGCAAAACTAATCAAGCAAAAGTTGAGGCAGTTTGGCCCAAAAAATGATAAAGTCATCAGAGAAGAAGTGGCGAAGCTCCTGGAAGCTAACCATATTAGGAAAATCTAATTCCCAGAATGGCTATCCAATGTCATAATGGTAGCTAAGGGAAACACTGGTACTTGGTGCATGTGTATAGATTTTTGGGATCTGAACAAGGCATGCCCCAAAGATCATTACCCTCTACCAAGAATCGACCAATTGGTGGACTCCACGTTGGGGTGTGAGTTACTATCAATGATGGATGCATACCAGGGATATCATCAAGTGAAGATGAACCCTTCAGATGTACCAAAAGCAACTTTTGGTGTATATGCCAGGACTTTCAGATTCCAAAGCATGACATTTGGCTTGAAGAGTGCATGAGCCACCTATCAAAGGATGATGGACAAAAGATTAAAAAACCAGATTGGAAGAAATATGGAAGCCTATGTAGATGATATTCTGGAAAAAAGCCTAAAAGCTACAGATCACGTTAAGGATCTGAAAGAAGTCTTCACGGTAGCTAGGTTTTACCACCTTAAGTTAAATCTAGCCAAATGCTCATCTGGAGTACAATCTGGAAAATTCTTAAGGTACATGGTAACTCCTCGAGGAATTGAGGTCAATCAAGCCAAAGTACAGGCCGTACTAGATATGGCTCCTCCAAGGAACATAAGAGAAATCCAAAGGCTTAATGGCAGAATAACGGCTCTGAGTCGTTTCATTACCAGATTTGCAGACAAAAGCCTTCACTTCTTTAAAATATTAAGAAAATGAAGCAAATTCAAATGGATAGTGGAATTGCAAAGAGCATTTGAGGACTTGAAAAGCATCTGGCTACGTTGCCATTGCTAACCCAGCATCTGCCTAAGGAAACATTGTACTTATACTTTGCGATAGGAGATGAATCTATCAGTTCTGTACTCATCAGGGAAGAAGGATTTATATAGAAGTCTATCTACTATACCAGCAAGATGATACAAGGGCCGGAGATGCGTTATGCTGATATAAAAAAGGCAGCCCTAAGTATCATGGTAACCTCAAGAAAACTATGGCCATACTTTTTATCTCACAAAGTAATAGTGAGAACCATTAAAAAAAACAAGTGCTTGGAAAACCTGATTTGTCGGGTAGAATGGTGAAATGAGCCATTGAACTCAGTGAATACGATGTGGAATTCAAAACAAGAACAACCATCAAGGCACAAGCCTTGGTTGATTTCTTGCAAGAAACCACGAGAGCTTCTGGAGATAAGCAAGAAATTTGAAAAGCTTATGTAGATGGCTCAGTCACAAAAGAAGGATCTGGAGTAGGCATCTACATACAAGCTCCCGGAGATCATGAATATCGATTTGCCATCAAGGCCATTCCCAGGCCAATGGGCAAGTGGAAGTAACCAATCGAACCATTGTGGATGGCATCAAGGCCAAATTAAGCAAAGCTAAAGGAAATTGGGTAGACGAGCTTGACTCGGTTCTATGGGCTTATTGAACTAGTCCCAAGACAGCAACCGGAGAAGCACCCTTCAACTTGGTGTATAGATCTACCGCAGTAACTCCTGCAAAAATAAGCATGGATTCCCATAGAATACTAACTTACAATGAGAAGCAGAATCTAGAGTTGATGAGGGAAAATTTGGATCTGATAGGAGAATTACAAACAAATGCTCGTAATAGATCCTACTGGTATGATCAGCAAATATGAGATGCTTATGATAAGAAAGTGCAGACTCGTAGGTTCATCAAAGGAGATTTGGTTCTGAAAAGGGCAGATGCCCTCAAACCAACTGGAAAACTTGATCCCAAATAGGAGGGTCCCTACATAATAGAAGAAGCACTCAGAGGAGGAGCATATGAATTGAAGGACCTGGAAGGGAGGGTTCTACCCAGACCTTGGAACGCCAACAATCTGAAGAAGTGTTTATGTTTAAATTTCTCACATTTCCACTAGCATTTGAGACTTTGTAATGATCTTCCTTATTCCCATTTTCATTTTAATAAAATGAAATTCATGTTTCCCGTTTTCAATCAATGAGTTATAATTCCTTTGATTTCTTATAACTCACTTGGTGGGGGGAGGAGTAGGGTATATCCCCCACATCACACCTACAATAAATATCTATTTGGGAAAATTGATTATTTTTTGAAAGAACAAATTTTTTAGAAACAAGTAAGAAATAAGTAATTTGGAAAAGTAAATGGACAAGTTAAAAACCCTTAATTATAGCAAAACATCAAATGCTACACAGTCAGAAATAAAAAGCATCATAAGTAATGTAGCAAAGCATAATTACAAATTAAGGGTAATAATTCCTAAGTGGAGCCGAACCCGCACACGACAGAGAAAAATTCTAAGATTGAGCCTTTGTGGCATCCCCATCCTCAAGGTTGGAAATTTCGAGAACCGTGCCCTCGCCAAGACCCGAAGTACCTCTCGGGATGTCGGTTGGGGAAGCCTCTCTATCGGGAGGGATGGTCCCCGCCATGCTCCGACTTTAGAAATTCTCTCTTGAATAGAAGCTACGTCTGCCTAGTTGGAAAAAGGGAAAGTCTTGAAACCTATCGATGGGACGAACTCAGGGTTCTGTTCTAGACCCGGGACTTACAGTTGATCTGGGTCTTGATTGAGATCTATTGAGACATCTGGAAGGGCACTGTGGAGTCTCCACCTTCGCTGCTCTTCTTGAGCTCGTTCCACATGCTCCTCTGCTAGAAATGAAGAAAAGGCGATTCCTCCAATCTCGATGAATCCCTGATCTATTGGAAGGAATCGCCGGTCTGAAAGACAAAGTTATAAGCTCTGTCAAAAGCTTAAAATACTTTCAAAATGAATAATAAGGCAAAGGGTAGGACGTTTACCTGCTGCATGTTACCATAACATAGGTAAGAAACCAATGATAAAGAGAGAGAAAATTCGAAAGAACAAACATACCACAGTAAAGGCCATCCGCAGAAGCTCATACATCCCGGTTCTGCTGGGAGAATCCCATAAGAAAACTTCTCCCATTCTAACAGATCCTCTTTGAAGTCATCCGGCTTATAAAGGATTTGAGCCGCATCCTTTAAACACTCGATGAGGGTCTAGCTTGAGTGTAGGAGTCTCTTATTTCAGGATCCCCAGAATATGATCTATATCCATCTCCACCACGCGATGCTCTAAACTTCAACTGAACACAACAGTTGTGTACTATGGCGCAATCCAGTCAGTCAGAGGTTCCTCTATGCGCTCCCAAAAGTCAGGAGAGTGGAGATAGGCTTCTGGGAGACCTTTTACTAGGGCATCCACAAATGTCTGCCCATGGGGAGTCATAAGCATATAGGACCTAATCTATGAACACCTACCATGGAGCCCAACTCCAAGCTCTCTTTCTGTCCAAGGGCTTTCCCATTCTGCATTGAGGTTTCCATCACTCGATCCATCTCTAGCTTGCGTTCCTCTTTGAAGCGGGACAGTCTAGCTAAGGAATTCTCATGGGCTCACTGCAGATCCTCTGCATGTGCCTTGTAGCTGACCAAATCCTTCTCCAGCCCATCGACATAATTCTCCCTTTCCCGGAGATATGTCTCTCGCGCCCTATCTCTCTGCGTGAGATTAGCCATGGCTTTCTCCATGGTCACCATTTTTTGCAGAGCCTTCATCTTAGAAGCGCTCTATTCTTGAATGGTCAACTTAAGTTGATGAATCTCCTCTTTTAGATGATCATTAGAAGTTTCTAACTCGGAGACACATTTCTTTAAAGGATCATACGCTATTGAGCATAGACTCTGTATGGATCTGCAAGCTGAAGCCTATAATAGAACACCATTATTAAGAATTTGAGCATGACGAAAGATGTCAATCATGAAAAGTACGAAACCTTACCTGAAGTTCAAAAGTAGTTGCCCTCTTGGTCAGATCTTTAGAAGAGAGTTGATTCAGAAGCCTCCAATCTTCCATGCGAGGAATACTGTCTATAACTTTAGCGGCTAATGCCCTGTCAATACCCGCCACCACATTGGGAAGTTTACACCTACTTCATTCACTGAATAAGAAGCTGAAGGAGCATCTAGACCCTTGACATGGAGAGAATGAAGCATGGCCAATGTAGAATCGATGCCACCCCTTCCATAACCGGAGGGTGAGGAGTTGTGTCACGCCCCAGTTCCCAAGGGAAGGCACGTGTGCCGGGACATGGCAAGGGGTTGGAATTAAGAAGCGGGGATAGAAAGGGGCTCATGGCTTGGGATAATATAATATTATTTATTAAGAAATTAAATACGGGATCGGGACGCACAACATGAACTACGAGATAGGTAATAAGAAACCATACCACTCGTATTGGCCGCCTATGTCTGAATACCCATAGACATGAATAGTAAATACGGGATCGGGACATACAGCTCAAACTATGGGGTTGACTAAGCCAAACAACCCATGCTGGCCGACTTATCTAAATACCCGTAATATATATATATATAATCAATGGTGTAAGAGGAACGTAGAGATTTATATCAAAATACGAATTAACTTAGGATATTATATATATGGAGATGAACTTTATTTATAGGCGTAGCAGAAGCCTTTCTTCTTTTTATACAAGCAACAACACAGTCATCTCCAGCTTCGTCTGCTCCACTAGCTCCCTAATTCTGCAAAACATTTGGAAAGGAATTGCAGGGCTAAGTACTAATGTACCCAGTGGGCTTGTGCAAAAACATTTTTTATCATAAAAAGAATATCCATGATAATAAAGTATACATAGAAGGGTTTGAAATTTAATTTACTTCCATCATACCAAACCTCGATTTTCATGATTGTGCGCACATGTGTTATTACCCTGTTACTCTTATACTAATCCAGGGACATTGCCACAACCGGATCTCTTTTATGATGGAGCCATATTTTGGAGGCAATGGAATATTTTATCCAGAGATTCTCCCCTTGAAGTTAGAATCAATTGGTGATCAACCCAACGATTTCTAACTGTGCGCACAGCCTCCCGATTAGTGTGTGAGACCAACCGAAAGACCCGATCACATACATTATAAGAGCATTAAACATGTAATAACACATTAAAATATCTTCATGGATAATCTCATTTTATCAGAGCTTACTAACTCAAATAATAATTTGTAAGAATAAAGCCCCACATGATAAATCTTAAGATAATAACCCTTGATCTCTAACTGTTATGAATCCTCTTCTGTCGTGACCTCTTGATGCTTCTACTACTAGTATTTTGACTCTAGGTATTTGACTATAATTTTGATTGAATATTTTAAAGATAGTAGGAGGTATTTTGATTGAAGCTTTTTAGTTACTATACAATGAAGACCTCCCATTAGCTATTTATAGGCAAGAAAATCTAATTAGTCATC
>CM038117.1:29833819-29927617 GCA_001642375.2 Mentha longifolia | reverse complement strand
TTCATTTATTTATGCTTATCTCGTAATATGTGACTTTATAAGTTTATTGGAAGAATAAGAGATTATTATTTTATTATTTATTAATATTGAACTATTAAAACTTAATTTAAATCTTAGAGGAATATTCATCTACCCACCGTGAACATACTTAATATGCTCACAGATGATGTGGCGATAAAATATTTAAGGAAATTAAATTAATATACTTTAATAAATAAACCCTACAAAAAAAAACTACACCCTACCAAAAAAAATTAAACTCTAAATAAAAATATTATGATATGGCACTGTCACGTAAGCAGTTAGCACATTAAGTGTGCCACGATGGGTAGGGAATATTCTATAAAATCCTATATGTGTTAGCAATTTCATAAAGTTGATGTCACAGTTCTTGTTGATTAATTTATTATTTTCTATAAATATATATATATATAGGGAAGGGTTCACATGTAAATAAATCATAGTGTGAGAAGTGCGAATTATGGTTAAAACTATACAAAATCATGCTTACAGCTATACAGAATCATGCTTATTTTACAAAATGCTGATAGCTTATTTTATGCTTATAAGCACAAAATGCACCATAAACATGATTCTGTATAGCTTTAAGCATGATTTTGTATAGTTTTAAGCATAATTCGCACTTCTCACACTAGGACTTAAATATATATGACCAAACTCTATATATATATATATATATATATATATATATATATATATATATATCTCGCATGCTAATATTATTATTTATTCAATTTTATTGGATGGTTTCTGTTCTAATTATGTTTATTATATGCAAAATTTATATATTTTTTAACCTGATATTCGTTTTGTTGTTTTTGTTGGCATTAAACAATCTATAGATTGTCATTACTTGATTTTGTATGGTATTCATGGTAAGTGGGTTTCTATTAAATGCGGAGTAACAATTATTTTAATTTTTCTATGTTGTGTAATACAATAGTGTAGGCATATTGATAGATTTGATTTGAAATAAAATAATAATTTAATGGAGCAGTTAAAATAAAAGAGTTAATCTCTAAATAAAATAATGGATAATAACCGTACTTTTAAATATAACTTCCACTTATTGAATGACTAATATGCCCTTAATTTGGCGGCAAAAAAACTTCAATTTTCATTTTATTTATATATATATATATATATATATAGATTGGGAAGTGATCGATCTTATTTTTGCAAGATAGTTAATGCACGAAAACTAGGTTTTAACGAACACAAAAGTGAACGGAACACAAAGGGATTTACGTGGTTCGATCTATTGGAATAGATCTACGTCCACGGGCGGAAAAGAGTATATATCTTTATTGCTTGTATGAGTAGTGATTACAAGATTGTTCTCCCCTCTCAACCTATTCTAAACCCCTATTTATAAGTGTTTACATATGGAATTCGACTAGGATTATAAGTCTTTTCCTATTAGGACTCATTGGCTTGATCTCTTCCTTTACTGGATAAACACCGAGCTTCTATATCTCTTGTGGAGCTTGAATTGTAGTCGATGTAGGAGTTGCCTTGGTGTAGAGATTCCTTTGAGGTAGGCCAAAGTGGATTCGGCCTAGGTGGGTTGTTTGGGCCGAGCAAGTAAGGCTCTTAAGTGGGCCGAGCTGCATAGGCCGAGCTTGACAGTCGGAGCCCCAATTATATTGGGATCGATGTTTGGGCCTAGTAGCTAGGCCATATCCTATCACATCCCCCCAAAAAGATATGGAAGTGAGGGTGTGAGCTGGGGTAGAAAGGTGAAGCATGAGTAGTGAAAGTTACATTGCCCCTTCGGAAATTGGATTTCGACGAAGTCGGAATGCTTGCCACCTCGTTAAAACGAGGTGGTGGTTATAAAATTTGCATTGCCCCTTCGAAAATTGGATTTCGACGAAGTCGAATGCTTGCCACCTCGTTAAAACGAGGTGGTTATAAAATTTGCATTGCCCCTTCGGAAATTGGATTTCGACGAAGTCGGAATGCGTGCCACCTCGTTAAGACGAGGTGGAATTGGAATTCACATTGCCCCTTCGGAAATAAATTTCGACGAAGTCGGAATGCTTGCCACCTCGTTAAGACGAGGTGGAATTGGAATTCACATTGCCCCTTCGGAAATAAAATTTCGACGAAGTCGGAATGTGAACCGTCTCATTAGGATGAGGTCTAACACGTGATGTGTCAGTTACATTTAATGCACCATTTGGGGTCCGATAAAGTAGGCGGAGAGTTACTAAAACTTTTTTCAGACGCCACAATCAACATTTTTGAAATTTGGAACCCTAAAATTTTTCGGCAATTCATCTTCTTCCTTCACGCTTGCAGTGCTGCCGTCAGTGTTACACCAGAATCCAGTGACCCATTCATTGTCATCACAGTCTTCCATTGCTTAAAAAGTAAGTCCATGGCTTCCTCTTCTTTTATGCGCGAGTCTAGCGGTAGTGGTAGCCAGGATTCGGGCGACAGGTCTATGTCGCCGCCGGTATCTCATTCGCCGGAAAATATAGAGGTAGATGTATATACTGTAGAGTCGGACATTCCGTCGAATTGTAGGGTAGTTTTTGCTTCTCCCCGTGATTCGGTCGGAACAGTGTCAAAATTTTCTTCAACCCTAGATTCCTCTGCGATTTTGAAAATTGTAAAAAATTATTTATTTCCTGATTGGATAGAGATGTTAGTACCTCGGCCGGAGGATAGGTCGTCCAACCCTCCGGTTGGCTTCGTAACTATCTACGAAGATTGCTTATGCCATGGTCTTCGTCTTCCCCTCCCCCCTGTTTTTGCCGATCTTCTTCGGAAGTTCGGCATTCCTCTAGCGCAAATAACGCCGAACTCGTTTAGGCAGCTTACTACTTTAGGCATACTTAGTAGTCGTCACGGGGTCAGCCTGTCAGTAGAGCTGATCTTGAAATATTTTCAATTTAATTCCTACAATGGGTGGTATTATCTGTCACTCCGTCTTGGCTTTCGAGTGAAGACGAAGTCAAAATCCCGAACTGGCAGTCGAAGTTCTTCTTCTGTCGGTTCGGTGAGGTCCCACATTTCGTCTGGAATGTGGGTAAATTGAGGAACCAAGGCACCGAAGAAAAGTTCGGTGTGCTTGATGAAGTGTTGACTAGCCTAGTTGATGAAGAATTCACTGAGGCCGATCTTGCTATGACGGGGCTGAGCCCTTATGATCCAGACTCCATGGTTGAGCCGGTGAAGGGTGAGGCTCCACTTGGTCCGTTTCTTTGTTTTATGTGTTCTGTTTCATTGTGATGAGGCTCTTACTGTTTTTCTACAGTGAAACTTCTTGGTAAGAAGAGGGCAAGGTCGACCACTACCGAAAAGTCAGCATCCGAGGTTTCTTCGGAACGAACAGAGAGCGGACTAGGTTCCTCACCAATGGGGTCCCCTCCGGAGCGACCTTTCGTTCGAAAAACAAAACAGCAGAAGTTGGTTGTTGCTGCTCCGACTGGAGAGGAGGATTGCACAGTTACTGCATTCCGGTTATCTGGCGGTGTTGGACGCCAGGGTTTTGGAGAACTGGTGAATCAGCCTCGGCCATTTCCGGAGGTAGTATCACACTTACAGATGTACTTCGGCATTTCATTATTATATATTTTTTAATGTTAATGTGTGTTTATATAGGGTGCCGAGGACATGGTGGCGAGGCTAAGCGACCTTACCTCGGAATTAAGCAGTTTCCTGACCGCTGGGGTCGACCGCTTCAACAAGGTGGTCCGAGTTCAGCGCGAGCTAGAGAATGAGAAGGGCGGCCTCGTCAACCGATTGGCATTGGCCGAAGCTAGGGTGTCGGTAGAAACGGGCTGCGGTGGAATCGGCAAAGGACGCTGCTGAGTCAGCGAAGAGAGAGGCGGCCATGTGGAAGGCCGAGGCAGAGGCGGCGAAGCGATAGGAGGCCGAGGCGGTAGCCATGCAGGGGTCGCTGCTTCGGTCTTATACGGAGAGGCTCTTCCGCTCTGAAAGATTCTCGGAGCTGGCCGGGCAGGTCGCCACCATCTTAAACACTCGTGCAGTTAGCGACGTTATCGACAACATCACTTCTGATATTCCGAACTTGGACAAGGCCAAGTACGGATATCAGGAGATGTCAGATGCGGCTGTCAACCACGCATATGCTGAGGCGCTAGTGGAAGGCCTCAAAAGCATTCCCGTGCTGGACAGCTTAGCCTCGTCGTCTACTGTGTTGACTGCCGAGGTGGTGGAGGGATGGCCAGTTGACAGGGATGAGGAGTTGGAAGGGAAGATTGCCGACCTCAGCCGTACTGCCGAGCCCGGGGCTGACGATGCTGGCCGAGGCAGAGAGGAGGCCGAGGAGGAAGGCGATGCTGACGGCGACAAGTCCCCTAGTCAGAATGAGGAGAATGCTGAAGTGGTCAGTTGATCACCTCTGTATATTCTCTCTTTTTTTTTTTTTTTTTTTTTTTTTTGTAAGGCTTTTGTACTGCGGCATCAGTAGGATGTCGCTTGACTTTCGCCTTTGTGGCATAATAAAATTTCAACATTTAATTGAAACTTTTTTTCTTTGCGTTGTAGTCTTCCCCCACTATTTTTGATGCAGCCCCGTACATAGCTCAAATCAACAACTTATTACGGGCTCTTGAAGCTAAGAATGTCGAAGCTCTTCATTTGAGAGACCAAGCTAACCATATCCAGGACGAGGCCGACGTGAGACTTAGAGCCGCTCAAATAAAAAATGACGAGCTTCAAGCTCGGCTCCTAGAGCTTGGAAATAAGTATGATGCCATGAAGGAAGAATCTATAAGGATCGCCGAGGAGCATGCTGAATACGAGGCCATCGTCCGCCGAAATGGCGGGAAAACCATTGCCGAAGTTGATGCAAAGGTAACAGAAATCGCAGCCCGGTGTAAGGATTACCACGAAAGATACGGGGCGGACTCCTGGCAACTCAAAGATCAGATGGTTGAGCTGAAGCGAATAGCTGGTATGTACGATGTGATTCTAGCTAGGCGTCCGAAGTTGGCCGCTCGACTGGGAAAGGACTCTCATCCTTCAAGTTCGTCCACTACCGCTGATCCCTCGAGATCGTCGACTCCCGCGGATCGATCAGACATGAGATATACGCGGCACTCTAAAGAGATTTATGAACAAGAACGGCAAAGATTGGCTCGACGAGGTCGAGGTCGGAGTCTTCAACCGGGCAGGGGTCGGAGTCGAGGTCGAGGCCGCTTTAATATAGATGATGTTTTAAATTTCAACTCCGACGGTGATTTTTCTACAAGATGGCTTAGTTTTAGCAAACCCAAGCCTTCGAGCTCGTCTTAATCACCATGTATTGTACTCTTCCATTTTTGAAATAAAAACGGAATTTTCTGTACCCATATTAGCCTTTTACCTTGTTTTAACATAGATATATTTCCTTGTATTATACAAAGGTAGGCTATAATGAGCATTACCTCGTCAAAAGACGAGGTTTAGGATTAAGTAGCCCGACTTCATCAAAGATGAAGTGTAGGCTTTAATTAGCACGACCTCGTCATCCGACGAGGTTTAGGCTTTGAGTAGCACGACTTCGTCAAAGGCGAAGTTTAGGCTTTAATTAGCACGACCTCGTCATTCGACGAGGTTTAGGCTTTGAGTAGCACGACTTCGTCAAAGGCGAAGTTTAGGCTTTAAGTAGCACGACCTCGTCATTCAACGAGGTTTAGGCTTTGAGTAGCACGACTTCGTCAAAGGCGAAGTTTAGGCTTTAAGTAGCACGACCTCGTCGTCCGACGAGGTTTAGGCTCTTCTCTGTTTTAAAGAAAGGCCGTATCTTTGTTTTTAACCGAGGTGGTGCTTCCTTGTTTTAAACAAAAGTACTTCTTCCTAGCTTTTAACAAAGGTGGTTCCTTCGTTTTAAGCTCAGGCAGTTTGAACTTCTATTTTTAACAAGGTTAGGTCGTTACGCGCGCGTTTAGAATTTACTCCCAATGTGGAGTTTATTAAATTACCCTCGTCAGGGTTTCAAAATACTAAGCATAAGTGGAATAGAGAGACATGCAAGATATGATATGCAAGAATTTAAACGTATAATGAAGGAAAAATAAAACTTTATTGAAGAAAAAAAAACCGAAAAAAGAAAAATAGCTGACAAGACGACCTGACTCTTGACACCTACGACTTTAAATGAATTGATCCTAGACATTACTCTCCTCCACTTATACAAAGTATTTTTTTAAATGATTAATGTGCCATGTGCGGGGTAAGGGCTCACCGGATAAATGGGCAAGCTTGTACGACCCTTTGCCGAGGACTTCTTCAACTCGGTATGGTCCTTCCCATGTGGCTTCAAGCTTGCCGAGCCTTTCCGCTTTACTGACCTCGTTATTCCGAAGTACAAGGTCGCCTACTTGGAATTGTTGGTACTTCACCCTTTGGTTGTAGTACCGAGCTACTTGTTGCTTGTACTTAGCTTCTCTTATGTAGGCGAGCTCTCATTTTTCTTCCAGCAGATCCAGTTCGGTTCGGAGGTCTTCCTCGTTGACTTCGGCTGTGAAGTTGATAGTGCGCGGGCTCGGCAGGCCTATCTCTACCGGGATCACTGCTTCGGTTCCGTACACCAAACTATAAGGCATTTCACCGTTCGAGGTCCGGGGAGTTGTTCGACGACCATAGGACTTGGGGTAAATTTGCGGCCCAATCTCCTTTGGCTTTGTCGAGGCGGGTTTTGAGTCCCTTGACAATCGTTATGTTCATAACTTCGGTTTGGCCGTTCGCTTGAGGATGAGCTACCGAAGTGAACTTTTGGTGAATGTGAAGCCCTTCACACCATTCTCTGAATGTCCGATCGGTGAATTGCGTTCCATTATCCGAAACGAGGATGCGAGGTACACCGAAGCGGCAAACCACATTCTTCCATACGAAGTTGAGGGCGTTCTTGCTTGTGATCTTTGCCAAGGGCTCAGCTTCGACCCACTTAGTGAAGTAGTCTATGGCTACGATGAGGAACTGGAGTTGTCCGGGAGCTTTATCAAATGGTCCAACGATGTCAATTCCCCATTGCACAAACGGCCACGGGCTTTGCATGCTTATGAGGTCGGTTTGAGGTAGTCTCGGTACCGTCCCATGGATTTGACATTTTGGGCACTTTTTGACTAGTTCGACTGCGTCTTGAAACATTGTAGGCCAATAGTAGCCCCAGCGCATGACCTTTTTTGACAGTGCTCGAGCTCCAATGTGGCTTCCACATGACCCTTCATGAACTTCGCTTAACGCATAGTTTGCTTGGTTCGGCCCGACACATCTTAGGAAAGGTTGAAGGTATGACTTTCTGTACAGAATTCCTTCTTGTAGAACGTACTTTGGTGACTTGCTTAAGATCTTTCTTGCCTCAAGCTTGTCACTGGGCAGTTCGCCCTTCTCCAAATAATTTCGAAGAGGAGTCATCCAATTTGGTGCTTCATCATCAATTACGAGGCCGACCTCGGCTTCTTCTATACTTCGGTGTTTGACTTCTTCCACTGGAGAGCATGTTGACGAGGACGCCAATTTGCTCAAAGCATCAGCTCGGGTATTTGCTCCTCTTGGGATTCGTACCAACTCGAAGTAGGTGAAGCTTTCTTGCAGACTCTTAGCTTTTTGGAGATACTTCTTCATTCTGTCGCCCTTTGCCTCGTATGTGCCAAGCATATGGCTAACTATGACTTGAGAGTCACAGTGGACTTGTACAGCTCGTACTTGAAGACTTTGAGCGAGGCGAAGTCCTGCAATTAGGGCTTCGTACTCCACCTCATTATTTATGGTAGGGAAGTCGAACCGAAGTGCATAGGTTATCTCCTGCTCGTCTGGACTGAGAAGTATGATGCCTGCACCGCTTCCTAATTTTCCAGAAGCCCCGTCCACATATACCTTCCAACAGTCTTTTGGTGGCTTACTTGTGGGTTCGGCTCTGACAATATCCGAGGCGGCATCGAGTGGCTTCGGTGATTCCGTAAATTTAGATTCCACAAGGAAGTCAGCTAAGGCTTGGCCTTCGATAGCACTGCGTGGACAGTAGCTGATGTCATGCTCACCTAGCTCTACTGCCCATTTCGCAATTCTCCCCGAAGCTTCAGGCTTCAATAGCACTTGCCGAAGTGGGAGGTCAGTGAGGACCTGAATAGGATGTGCCTGGAAATAAGGTCGTAGCCTCCTCGCTGCGTTTACTAACGCTAGTACGATCTTCTCTAATGGCTGATACCTCGTCTCTGGTCCTTTGAGTGCTCTGCTGATGAAGTAGACCGGGAGTTGCCGATGTTTCTCTTCACGTACTAGGACTGCACTTATAGTCTCATCCGAAGCCGCGAGGTATAGGGATAGAATCTCACCTTCATGCGGGACCGACAAAGTTGGAAGCTTAGAGAGGTATTTTTTCATGTCGGCAAACGCTAATTTCTGTTCCTCTTCCCATTTAAAAACTGGGTTCTTCTTAAGAATCTTGAAGAACGGAAGTTGCTTCTCTGCTGCTTTCGAGAGGAACCGACTAAGGGCAGCTAGGCAGCCTGTCAATTTGTGCACGTCGTGAATCTTCTCCGGAACTTTTATTTCTTGAACAGCTCGGACCTTGGACGGGTTAGCCTTTAATCCTTCTCGAGAAACCCAGCATCCTAAAAATTTTCCAGATCGGACCATAAAGGTGCACTTTTCAGGATTCAGCTTCAGGTTAGCTTTCCGAAGGAGGCCGAGGACGATCTTGAGATCGTCGACACAGGTGGTTGGCTCTTTGCTTTTGACGATAATGTCATCCACATATACTTCCACATTGTTACCGATGTGGGGCTTAAATATCTTGTCCACCATTCTTTGATAAGTAGCTCCAGCATTCTTTAGTCCGAATGACATTTTCTTATATGCAAAGACGCCGAAGTCAGTGATGAAAGCTGTCTTTGGTGCGTCTTCGTCACTCATCAAGACTTGGTGATATCCTTTATACAGATCTAAGAAACTGAAAACCTTGTGGCCGACCAGAGCCTCGACTTTCTTGTCGATGTTGGGAAGAGGATAACAGTCTTTGGGGCAGTGTTTATTTAGATCGGTGTAGTCAATACACATTCGCCAACCTCCTCCTCCTTGTTTCTTCACCATCACCGGGTTAGCAATCCACGTCGGATACTTGACCTCGAAGAGTATTCGGGCCTCTAACAGTTGGTGCACTTCATCATGTATGACCTGGTTCCGGTCTGCTGCGAATACCCGCTGCTTTTGCCGGACTGGCTTTACTCCGGGGTCAATGTTCAGCCGGTGTGTGATAACATTTGGTGAAACTCCGGTCATGTCGAGTGGTGACCAGGCGAAGACATCTTTATATTCCCGAAGTAGTTGGACAACTTGCTTGCGAAGTTCGGCTCCTCCAGCGAAGCCGACCTTAACAACCTTAGTGGGGTTGTTTTCGTACATTACAACAGCTCCTACTGGCTCGTAGAATGCAGAGTTATCTTCTAACACTTCGGATTTCTATAATTGCTATGCTTGCGGATGCTGAGGTGTCCCAACACCTCGTAGGGCGATCTACATGCATTCCTTCGCCCTTTTCTGGTCACCGCGAATTATAATTACCCCATTCTTCGATGGAATTTTGATCGTTAGGTGGTACGCCGAGCATATTGCCTTCATTGCAACCAACCAATCTCTTCCTAGGATGATGTTATAGGGGGAGTTCGCCTTCACAATAAAAAAACTGACGAACTTGGTGGATGACAATGGGTGCTTACCCACTGTCACTGGGAGTTGAATTATCCCTTCAGTTTGCGTCTCTTGTTGGACGAAGCTTCCAAGGGGAATTGGTGCTGGTGTTAAACGAGCTTCTTTGACCCCTAACTTCTCAAAGCAATCCTTAAAGAGTACGCTTACTGAGGCCCCACTGTCAATGAAGATTCGATGGACGAGCTTATTAGCCACCACTGCCTCAATCACAATAGCGTCTTGGTGAGGTATTATTGGTGGCACTGGGTCCTTCTCTGAGAAGGTAATGACCTCGTCTTTTTTGAACCTTTTCTGTAGAGGCTCATCTGTAGAGGGACTTCTGGCCTCGGCCTTGAGCGACGACTTCGTTGCTCCTTGTGGGAGCCCGGTAATAGCAGTGACGACTCCGTCGATCCGTGGTTGATCTTCGTCTCCCTCCTCGTCATCAGGCCTGGGCTTTTTGTCAACATGGGGGGCGCAATTGTTCCTTCCTCGGTTTCTGCGCTTTCCCCTACCCTGGGGTCGGGCATCATATTGGCCGCGACTTTGGTACTTTCTAAACGTACCGTCACGTACCAGGTGCTCGATATCCGCAGCTAGCTCCCTGCAGTCTTCTGTGTCATGACCGTAGTCCTCATGAAATTGGCAGTATTTATCCTTAGACCGGCGTCTTGACCCACCACGTGACATGGGTTGAGGTCTTTGAAACAGGTTTGTATGAAGCTCATAAATTTCCGTCCTCGGCTTTGTCAGTGGCGTGAATTGGGCCTTTTCTGAAGTTTATCGAGGTCCAAGTCGGGATTCAAGGGGGCCTCGCTGCAGTCTATCTAAGGCACTTCGGCGGCCCTGACTTCGGTCATTGCGCTCTTCTTTCCTCCGATCGGAGGTTCAGGCTTATCAGCCTCGCGCTTCTTCCTATCCGCTTCATCTGCTCGTGCGAAACGATCCGCGATGCTCCACAGCTGCTTCGACGTCCGTGGCTCTTCCCTTATGATCTCCTTGTAGAGAGCACCAGATTGGATGGCATTCTGGAAGGCTGAGATAAGTACTTCATCGGTCAAGCGATCGACTTTCAGGCTTTCCTCGTTAAACCTAGTCATAAAGTCACTTATTGATTCTCCTCGTCTCTGCCTAATGGAAAGAAGTTGGGCCGGGGTAGTTTTTGCCTCGGCTTTCTGGAAAAACCTGCGTTCGAAAGCTTCGAGTAGATCTGCATATGATCCGATACTGCATGGAGGCAGGCTATCGAACCAACTACGAGCGTTATCGACAAGCAGTTCAGGAAATACCTTACACATGTAGGTATCCTCGCTGAGACCTTGATTCATCATATTATATTGGTATTGGGACAGGAAATTGCTCGGATCGCATGAGCCGTTGTAAGGCTTGATAGGAGGTACTCGATACTTCTCAGGGAGAGGAGTGTAGAGTATATAGTTGGTGAAGGGAGTAGAGATCTTACTATAAACAGTAAATCTCCCTCCTCGGTGATCGTCGCCATGCCGATGTGAAGCAGTATGACGACGAGGTGGGGTGATGGTACGGCAAGGTGAAGGTCTGGAGTCTCCTCGGCGTTTATCATCGAACCTTCTTTGACGAGGTGCCGCGTCTCGTGCGCCCACAATCTGGATGCTTTGAGAATCGTGTTGCTGATGGGAACGGGGTGTAGCTCCACGTTCTCCATGATGTCCAGCTCTTTGTTGGTTGACGAATTGTAGGAATTCTGTGCCTTTATATGCAAGGAAACTCTTCACTGCATCTTCAAGTTCATGCGGCTGGAGCTTTGGGACCTTCTCTCCGTCACGACCGCTGTTGTGACCTTCTTGGCTGGGGTGGAGCGGTTTGCCGAACTGATCCACCGGGATATTTCCGATATGCCCTTCCGGAGTCAGCGCACGCTCCTTCCCGGGGCGTCTTTGATTAGAGCTGGGTGGATGGCTGGAGGCTTCGGTTTATTCATGAGCGATTTGTTGGGCGTCCTTCTCCTTAGCAGCGGCGGCGGCGGCGGCAAACTTATTAGCGGCAGCAGTAGATCGTGTTGATTTCCCGGCCATCGTGATTGTAGCAAACTTGCAAAATTTTGATCAAGATTCACAAATTTTCGATTTCCCACAAACGGCGCCAGTGATCGATCTTATTTTCGCAAGATAGTTAATGCACGAAAACTGGGTTTTAACGAACACAAAAATGAACGGAACACAAAGGGATTTACGTGGTTCGATCTATTGGAATAGATCTACGTCCACGGGCGGAAAGAGTATATATCTTTATTGCTTGTATGAGTAGTGATTACAAGATTGTTCTCCCCTCTCAACCTATTCTAAACCCCTATTTATAAGTGTTTACATATGGAATTCGATTAGGATTATAAGTCTTTTCCTATTAGGACTCTTTGGCTTGATCTCATCCTTTACTGGATAAACACCGAGCTTCTATATCTCTTGTGGAGCTTGAATTGTAGTCGATGTAGGAGTTGCCTTGGTGTAGAGATTCCTTTGAGGTGGGTCAAAGTGGATTCGGCCTAGGTGGGCTGTTTGGGCCGAGCCAAGTAAGGCTCTTAAGTGGGCCGAGCTGCATAGGCCGAGCTTGACAGTCGGAGCCCCAATTATATTGGGCTCGATGCTTGGGCCTAGTAGCTAGGCCATATCCTATCAAGAAGGAAGACCGAGTCAAGTCTAAATAAGACCCAATAATACTGTTAAGGCTTTGCAATTGTTTGGTTTGCAATTACCCAAGTTGTAGATAGAAAGATAAGAAAATATATGCCTTAGAATATTTTCCACTTGAAAATTGCAATTTCTTCGCTTATTTCTTTCACATACCGTCTGAATTCACGACTGTAGAATGAAAGTATGCAAATAATGTGAGATCTATTATGATTTATGATCTACGTAATTTAACAAGTTTAATGATGATTTGTAATTCGAGTAAAGATACTCAAATTGACAATAATCTAACTATATAAAGGAAAATATAAGGAATAATAAAAGTAGAAGATTATAGTAGAAATTCAGTAGATAATTAAGTTAATTGAATTCTCTTAAATCAACCAAAGGCATCAATATCTAACTTCTTGAACAAATCGTATACTTTGGATAAAGTCACCGTGGATCACAACTGCCCTTTTACTGTTCGAAAAAATGCTCCAATGGGACGCTGCTGTAAATCGAGGAGATTTAGCACAGTAATCAGTCCTTATATGATTGCCCACAATTGCAGGTAATTAGCATCTTCATTTCAATCCGTCGATTTAAATTTTCAGTAATGGCGTGCCTATATGATTCTTATTCATTGTATTTTGCTTGAATTGTGTACACTTTGTTAGGCACGGCTGTGCATACTGTAACTTTCTTGGGATTGTGTTTTTTGGTAATTTTCAGCTCCTAAATTGTTTTATTAAATGTATGAGATTATATAGTTTTTTCTGACTGAAACTACTGTGTAGTTTGGTTTATGAGGTTGATAACAATTCCTAGTTGCTGTAAAAATATTTGACCGTCAAATATACTTAACGTAGAGGATTGAGTGAACCTATTATATGAAAGAAAATCCATCTTCGAAAAGTAAAAGCGGCTGTTAACTACCGAAAATTCGGTAGTTAAAGCCTAATATTTGGTAGCTAAACTATTTTAGTACCGAATTGACTACCGAAAATATCCGTAGTTAAAAAGTGCGTCGTAAAGTTTTTTACTACTGAGTTGTCGATCGTTAAAGCACAACTACCGAATTTTTAGTCGCTAGCAGTCAACGGTCAATTTTGAGAATAACTACTAAATTTTTTGTAGTTAAATTTAACTACCGAAAATTCGGTAGTTAAATATGGTTTAACCGAAACTGACTACAGAATTTTCGGTAGTTATTTCGTAGTTAATTGAAAATATGACTGCACACAAGAAGTTATTTTCTAACTGCCATCAAGAATCTGTTTCCCACGCCTCAACAGATTGAGCCTCATAGGATGCCAGCGCCTAGAAACCATGACATTCCTGGAATTGCAATTGATTAAAGTAGCAGAGACAAATCTCATCATAGACGTGTTTCCATATCTTAATTAGATACCTCCTCCCTCAAAGATTGATGCAGAACAATTTTCCTCTACAAAGCTTAACAATACCTCTTGCCCAAAACTCCGTATCATTACCATGTAATTTACAAAATCTCAAAGTACCTAAAATTTCAAGGATTTAAAACCGTACAGTTTATGAATCGAACCCACTAACAGTAAACAAAAACAATTTTTTTGACCTCGGCATGACTATTTAAATGACTACACATACAACATCAAATATAGAAAGCGAAAGAATCATCTACACATACAACATCAAATATGTAACACTACGGGCTCCAATATTGATCCTCCATGATTGATGGACAAGCTTCGGTTCTTCATCTGGATAAGAACAGAACAAGGAGTTTTGGAGCCTTAACTGCTTGTAGTAGAGCACTTGGACTATTGATTGGATTAGAAGGCGGGGAAAAGAAAAATAAAATGAACAATATCTTTCATGATTCCTATACATGTTTATGAGTAATCTTGTACTCCCTCCGTTCCATCCAATTCACCCAATTTCTTGAATATATGTAAGAAATAAAATAAAAAATAGATGAAAAATTGGATGGGATGGAGGGACTACTATGTTTTTGCTTTGATCTACTAACTCTGAACATATAGTACTCCAATGAAGAATCTTTAATTATTTTAGCCTAGCATCTTTGTCTAATTTTAATATTTCATGGGAATTCACTTCCTAAACAAAACCAAAATAAATTTTTTCATCATGGAACCTTTTCATCACAAGTATGTGTAACGTGAATTTCACGTTGAATCTATAGATTTTATAAGTTTATAATTTTTTTAAAAAATAATGGCTCACGAAAAAGCAAAATATTTTTTTTTTTAAAAAAAATAAGCAAAATTAGTACACAAAGAAATGAAAATACATTATCATGATTAAGAATATCATATGCAAGGCAATATATAAAAGAGTCACATGGAAAAGAATCATTAAATGCAAAAGAAGCCTAAAATATGGAATGTACTAAAATGAAATATGAATCTACCCCAAAAAACTATTGCGCACCAAAATATCATACGCAATCAAGTTTTTGCAAGTATGAAATGATAATATGCTAAACATGTAGATGTGATTTCACATTACTTTTCTTGTTTGATCTTTATCTTCGTCTTGCTTGCGGAGATAACCTTGGCCAACGGTTGATCATCATCATCACTTGGAATTTGAATGTAGTCCTCGTTTTTCTTCCTTGTGATTTTTCTTTTTTTTTCTTATCTTGCACTTCAACTTCAACAAACTGAAACTCTTTAGTTGTCCTTTTCTTTCTTCCCCGTTTTGGCTTTTCAATCAGTTTTTCCTCTTCTTCCTTTGAGTCTTGAAGTGAAGCAGTATCCGGCAACTTTATAGTTGTTTTTCTCTTTCTTCATCGTGTAGGCTTTTCAATCGGTTTTTTTTCTTGTTTCTTCGAATTTTGATTTGAGTCTTCAACCGATTTAGTCACCGATTCATTTATTGCATCAACCTTGTGCATCTTTTCGAATCCGGTGACTATAATCTTTACAATCTCTTGTTCAGTTGTCACAAATCTTTTTGCAGTAATGAAACGCATATGGGTCGATGTCTATGTGCTCAGATCTCTATAGTAAGTAGAGTTATTTCCCTCCTGAAAAATAATAATTAATTACATTATACATGTCAATTTCTCAGCTACACTTTAAATGGCTGATCTAAATCATCCGGAAAACAATATGCATATGTTCTTTTTTCATATTTTGGCATTCTTGTTTAGATTCTTTTACTAAATATGATATATTTTTGAACTTTTTGTCTGTCGATTCTATACACCTACAATTTTTGTATTTTTTTCCTGATTTAGTTAAACTTGATCTGATATTATGATTTAATAGATTGCTTGAAATTTTGATATTTTGTATTTATGGGATTAGGGTACCATTATTATTTTGTTGATGTAGAATATTTAAGTTATTGCATAGATTATTATGATGATTCATAGTTATTGATTAGGGGCTCCAATTTTTGTATTTTTTCCTGATTTAGTTAAACTTGATCTGATATTATGATTTAATAGATTGCTTGAAATTTTGATATTTTGTATTTATGGGATTAGGGTACCATTATTATTTTGTTGATGTAGAATATTTAAGTTATTGCATAGATTATTATGATGATTCATAGTTATTGATTAGGGGCTCCATTTTTTGTATTTTTTCCTGATTTAGTTAAACTTGATCTAATATTATGATTTAATAGATTGCTTGAAATTTTGATATTTTGTAGTTAAATTTTGATTATTATTTTGTTGATGTAGAATATTTAAGTTATTGCATAGATTATTATGATGCTTCATAGTTATTGATTAGGGGCTCTACAGAATTTCATTCTAGATTAGGGTGATTTTGACTTAAAGTGCTTTTTTGTTCTCTATTATTTCCTAATATTTGAGGGGAGAAATGATCAACTGTTGTAGTATTCATAGACCTACTGAAGTTGTTAATTTGAGATTGCAGTTTTGATATCGAAAGGGTCTACTGGAAAATTGCTTTTATCTTTTTGTTTATAGTCTATAATCTTTTAAAGCATATTCAGATATGGAGAAAAGCATAAAGTCAAGTAAGGAACAACTTTTATGTACCAAGGAGGAGCATATTCATGTTTTTGCGTTGACTTAGCATTATGATTTCGCTGAAATGCAGGAGAAAGACCAATTGCCGATCAAAACAAATACGGAGTAAGTTTTTACCGGAGACATTCATCTAGCTAGAAGCATGCCAAATCAAAAGAAGCAAGATCGATCGAGATATCTATTGGTTTAACAATAATGTATTATTTCAGAAAGAGTCATTGTGCCTACCCTCTTAATTAACAATAATGTATTAATTCGGATATAAACAATTGCAATTATCTTCCCTTCATTCGTGGGAACAATCTCTAAAATAGAAGTACAGTTTTGACTAAAGGACACATGATATATTCACACTTCATCTAGATATACTCCATGTCTCATAAAAAAATTACTCTAAATTAGCAAAATCATTATAATTAACAAAATGAAATTATCAAAAGCCTAAATATTACTCGAGCCCATTCAATGTGGCAATCATTATCGAACATGTGTGCCACCCCATATTTCAACTTTAAATTCCTTAATTTCAACTACTTTTTTTATGAATATTATTCCAATAAATAACTGAATGCAAGATCGATTGAGATATCCATCAGTTTAACTATTATTTCACAATCACAGTTTTATTCCTTAATCTTTTGTTGATGTCTTTCAAACCGATGATGTCATTTTTTGTCGACACCATTGTCTATTTAAAAAAATACTATACAATATAAGATGACTTCATAAGAAAAGTTCACAAAATCTATAGACATTAATCTACAATTAATTAAACAGCTAAGACCAAGAGTGCATGCGCAAGTTTTAAATTCCAATCTTTATCCTTGATCGCGTGTCCTCAAACGTGCGGGTCAAACGACTATGAAAATTAAAATTCCAATAGTTTGTTTATCTTGTTAGTTTTGTACTTAAATTATTATCAAAGTGTTTTTAATACAGAAATTAAGTCAATGAAGATAAGTCCCCAGTACAAGTTTGAGTGCAAAAATATGCATTATCGTTTACTGCAGCTTGTTTCGAGTTATCTAATTGAAGACACAAATAGATTAAATTGAAGAAGTTCCCATCAAAGAAACCAGGTAAATCAACACGGTTAATTCAAAAGCAACCTACCATAATATTAATAAAAATCAAGAATACATATTATATCGAAAAATATGAACAGATGGAACTCACCGTAATCTATGGTACGATTTGATAGATTATTAGAGTGAATTTAAATGAATCGAGCCCCCCTCTTTAACCTTAATTTCTACGAATTTCTGGTCCAAAGCTTCCCAAATCTCAATATGAAGAAAACGATGGATTACGGTTATGAAGAACGACAGATTATCCATCATGAATAGGAAAAATATGAACAGATGGAACTCACCGTAATCTATGGTACAATTTGATAGATTATTCGAGTGAATTTAAATGAATCGTGCCCCCCTCTTTAACCTTAGTCTCTACGAATTTCTAATCCAAAGCTTCCCAAATCTCAATATGAAGAAGAACGACATACGATAAGCAGACAATAGATTATGTTTTGAAGATGAACGACAGTTTGGTTATGAAGAAGGATGACAGATTATGGGAGGAAGAAGGACAGACGATAGATTATATTCTGATTAACTCAACTTTAGGTCAACTAAATTTATTAGATATATTATTAGCTTATAATATATTAAATTACATTAATACATTAATACCCCTAATTTTAAATATATTATAAGGATAATTTTGGCGATATACATTTTTCCACAAAACTCTTTTATATATATATATATATATATATATATATATATATATAGGTAATAGGTAATAGATATGTTCGATGTTTATGTGCATCACATGAAATTGTTTTAGAATATCTGAATTAGAACCGTAGCATGTCTCAATATCAATTCCAAGAGCAATTTCAAGTTTCTACTCTAATTGCTATAGAAGTATATCTTTTAGCTTTAAGGGGCGTTTAGTATCCATATACGTATATCAGCTATGGGTATCAAAATAGTCGATATTCATACCATGTGTTTAGTATATCAGTATATGGATATCAATATGATACCTTTGATATACCAATATCTCCATTTCTAACATCTCCTATATACTAATAATAGGGCCGGTATCTGATATCCCATTCTCCCTACACATAAAAAACGCAGACCTCTGAGAACCAAAAACCCCCCACCACGAAATCAGACTTCTTCTCCTTTCTTCCGGCACCGTTGCTGTTACGTTGCCAGCGTTGTGCTCTTGGTCTTTGCACCGTCAAACCATAACTGTAGGACAGAGGCACCTCCTCTGCCCTCGTCGTCATAGCTAAGAAATTTCTGGTAAAGAAGGGGGAAAGGAAAAATCTCACTCGATTCTAGATATGTTACGACTTCTCTTTTGCTTCCTAATAATTTGACTAATCTCGAAATCATGATATGGTGATTCTTGCCCATTCAAACTAATTACAGTACTTTAAGAAAAAATAACAGAGGGGAAAGTTCAGAGAGAGAGAAGGAGATCTAGAGAGAGAGAGTACCAAGTGATATGTTATTTATTGAGAATTCCGGCGGTAATGCCACTACCCCTTTCTCACCCATTTGTTTTTTTTTTTTTCCTTTTTTTTTCTTTTAAAAAATCAGGATTAGATATACCAAAATATAAGTATTAGATATCAATTTCATACCCATATGTACCTAATATTTGATACTCATACCTTTATTTGATATCTGATATACTAGTATATAGATACCATATGACCCCTAAATCTATATTAACTAACGCTGCCTTGCTAGTGAAATCTAATAGACAAAATTAATGTTGGCAAGAAAAAAAAGGAAAAAAGAAAAGAAAGAAACAAGACGCTATACTTTGTCATCTCCACTTGCCACCCCAGAAGCCTCTGCAACAAAACTCAAATTTTTTAGGTTTAGTTTTATCTTTATATTCACCAAAATTCGTCCAACTCTTGCTCGAGTTATGGCTCCTAATGATACGGGACTTCAACTCCCTAGGCAAGATTAAGGTAAATCTCTCTTCTCCTCCTTTGTTTCTTGCCATGGAATGACCAGTCAAATGCGATCGAGCGAACTTATCCCTCTCATTCTGTGCAGTGGTGGTGCTTGAACCCTCTTCGCCTCTATCTCTATCTTTATATCTATCTCTACTCGGATCTTCATGTTTTTTTCTTGTCATCTTCGTCTTTGTCATCATCCTTGATCGTGATGCTACAGCTCTCGCTATCGACCGCCGCCGTGTTCGCATCCACGGCAGCATCGATGGCGGCGTGTGTGGACGGGCGCGGCGATTTCAATACTCATAAAATTAGACAGGATATTACTTGATAGATTGGGTCAAAGATCCATCAACGAAATTTAAGAAGTGTTTAATTATATAAGGGAATAGTCCTTATAAAGAATATGAATAGAAATGCGGAATAAGTGGAAGAGTCGAGCCCTTCATCGCCTTCATAATGTAGAATACCTTACTCTTCTTCTTTAATTCGCCGGTGAGCTGCTTAATCCTGCAAAACAACACCGGAGGAGTGGGGGAGGTTCCTCCGGGAAGACACTCCGACGCTCAAGTCAGTTTATTGTATGAAAGCGATAAGAAATGCTCTATCAAGAGAATGTGAGATGTGCGTGTGTGTATTGCCTCAGCAAAGCTTGCAGCAACAATATGTTTGAGTGAAGAAGATGCCTCTTATTAAGCGTGGAACTTACATATTTATAGTAGTACAAGAGAGATGGGTGATGAGGTAATTTTCTTAATTTTGGAGAGGGTAAAATAGTCTTTTAAAGGGGGACAATGCGGTTAACACCTAAGGCTGGTAATTTTTGACACGACACGATAACACGACATGAACACGCACGATATTAATGTGTTTGTGTTTAGGCTTATTGTGTTCGTGTCGGTATCGTGTCGACACGATAATGACCTGTATTTTGCGTGTCGTGTTCGTGTAACACGTTAAGATAAATATATTATTTTTTATTTATTTATTAATATATTATTTTAATCACATAATTCCAATTTAATCACATAATCACATAATTCCAATATCGTGTTCGTGTCGACACGAATTAAATCGTGTCAATATCGTGTTCGTGTCGTGTTCGTGTTTGATTCAAGTGTGTTGTGTTCGTGTTCTTGTTGAGCATATCCTTAACAGATCGTGTTCGTGTTTGGGCTTATCGTGTCGTGTCGCTATCGTGTCGACACGATAACGACACGACACGCACGAATTGACAGCCCTATGAACACCCTCTCTCATCCTTAGGTATGATTGTTAATAGGATGGTCCCCGCCTATGGGGTCGACGATCACGCTTTCCACATGAATTCGAAGGTTCTGAAAGGTGGGAAGGGATCTGTTGTTTTATTACAAGTCTTTCCCTTTGATTCTGCTTTTGAGCAGAATTCCCCGCGGGGCCCAGGTTCACTTAGTCCGTGTGTTTACAAGGGTTCTGCTCAGGGAAGGAGGATATGTATGTTCTATTACAGATCCTTCTTTCTGGTTCTATTTATCGAGAAGAACCTTCACTAGGATCTGCTTATATGATGAGCGTTCGGTTATTCTATCTGTTAGCTATCATTGAGCGGGTCTACTTCCTATCATTACTCTTTCCTTATCTCTTACGATTATCGTCCTGCCATCAATTACTGAGCAATGGGGGAGATAAAAGTCCAAAACGAAAGAATGTAATAAAAAGTCAAAAACCCGTAGTGGAGGCCTGGAGGGGCGTCGGCGTCAATATTTTTCAACATGGAGAGAGAAAATTAAACAAACAAAACATGTGTTGCAATCTAAGTTTTACTTTCTTTCTTCTTTCTGGTTAGTTCTTTATAACTTATAATATATTACATTACATTATTACCCTTAATTTGAAACATATTAAAAGAATATTATAGGCGATATACATTTTGTAAAAGAAAGCTCTTTTATATAAAGTTATAGATATAGATAAAGAAACAGTCTCTTTAAAGCCCAGTTAGATAATTTCATTGTTCTTATCATACATTTTTACCAGATTTAGAGAGTGTTTGGCTAAGCTTATAAGCTAGCTTATAAGCTGTTTGACTGCTTATAAGTTATTTGACTGCTTATAAGCTACTTAAAAGTGTTTGGCAAAATAAGCTAGTCAATAGCTTATAAGATGCAAAAATAAGCTACATTAGCTTATAAGCTCTCAAAAAAAAAGCTCCTCCACCCCAGCTTATTTTTGCTTAAATTTCACATCTTATAAGCTCTTTAAACATCTTAAAGCACTTGGAGTTTATAAGCACTTTCAAATAAGCTTAGCCAAACACCCTCTTAGTATGGAATGGTATTTGATCGATGAAGATCGTCCGAAAGAAAAATGTCAGGGTAGTTTTATCATAACTTTAGGTAACATACCATTCTCATAACAGAGTTTCTTCTTTACCTTACATTTCAATTCAAGTAGACACGCAAATATGAAAGGATATACCATAAATAATAACAAAAGACGAACAAGTAACCTTGCAAGATAGGAGAAAGCAAACACACACACACACATTATGGTTTCTTTTCCTCTGCTACCAATCCAAACTGAATAGTTTTACACCGTTACCGTCTTCTTACCTCATTCCTCACAGCTCTTCTTCTTCTTCTGTCTTTTCTCTTGTTGTGCTGGTGACGATAGAATATATTGTCAAAAAAATCATCAACTTTCTCAAAGTATTTGTACCTGAAGCTTCTGCAAAATAAAAGCAACCACGAAAAGCTTCCTAAACCCACAGCATAACCGGCAGAAACAAACACGTACTCCCACTCAATTTCCCTCCCTGATTCCTCGTTTCCTTGTGGTGGTGGTGGTGGAACAGGATTATTTGAGCAGCTAACGTTGAGAGGGAGGCCACATAATCCTAAATTTCCTTCAAAGAAATCAGCAGGGAATGATTGAATTTGAGTGCTTACGGGAATCTTTCCTTTAAGCTCGTTGTGGGATACATTCATTAGTACAAGGAGTGTGAAGCGTGCAATCTCCTCTGGTATCTTCCCTGTTAGCCGGTTCACTGAGAGGTCGAGTGATTCGAGCTGTCTCAACTTACCGAATGATTTAGGGACAGTTCCCGTGAGACCATTGTGGGATAAGTTGAGAAGATAGAGTGCGTCCAGCCCACCGATAGAGTCTGGGATACCTCCATGGAAGTTATTGTTGGAGAAGTCGATGGAGGTAAAGTCTGGCCAAATTTTGACAAGCTTCCGCTCCACCCCTTTGATGGTTAGTGTCACCTCTTCCGTATAGTACCCCGGAAGCGAACCATGACCAGACTTTTTTTGGCCACCACCACTCGAAGGCTGACCCGTCGTACTAACCGTTACGTCAGGATATTCACGCTCCATACTAATCGTTTTGACCTGACCTCTCACCATTCCTCTCGTACCATTCCGTGTAGTAACCCCTAAGGTTTTGTAACTCAACTTCGTGACAGTATCTCTCATCATTCCTCTCAGAGTTGAGAAGTTAAATGGATTGAGAGAGCCGCTGAAATTATTGGAAGTTATGTCAATGATTTGAAGACTTGGCCAACTCTTGTTGTGGCATGTGATATCTCCATGGAATTTGTTGGAGCGTAACACAAGTACACGCAAGCTAGATGGCAACATGCATGGGAAACCACCGTCTATGTGGTTGCCTCCAACATTCATCACCTCTAAAACTTTGCAATTTGCCAGAGACGCAGGAACTTCCCCTATGAAATTGTTGTCATTGAGAACCAAATATTGCAGGGGACAATCAGCTGCAAAGTTTGGGATATGACCAGTGATGTTATTTCTCCCCAAATTTAGCGCTGCAAGTTTCCCAAGCAGAGGGAGGTTGGTTGGAACCATTCCACCTAGCTTGTTTCCCGACAAATTTAAGACTTCTAACGATGTGCAATTCGACATGGAAAGTGGAACTTCCCCAACTAAATTGTTGTCGCTCAAATCCAATGATGCTAGGTAGCAATATGTAGAAAATTTATCAGGGATGTAACCACTGATTCTGTTTCTCCCTAGATTAAGCACATCAAGAGATTCAAGGTTTTGAAATAGACAAGGAGGTATAGTACCACTCAAGTTATTGCCAGACAAGTCGAGGTATTGAAGGTTTGTAGTGTTGCAAATGGAGGTTGGAAATGATCCAGACAGACTATTATTAGACAAATCTGCATACTGAGTTCTCAGTATGAGTGAGGAGGGTAACTCATCTTGTAGTTTGTTCGAGTGTAAGTCCAGAAGTTCAATGTGGAAAGAAGGAGGAATACTGTAAGGCTTTTGCAGACCCACCAGCATATTACAAGAAAGGTTCAAATAGGAATTTTCTCCGGAAACTATTTCCCAAATCCAACTAGGAATTTCCCCAGCAATCTTGTTATTTGAGAGATCAAAATGTTTCAAGGAGATTTTTTCCGAACTCGAAGGGATGCTAGTTGAATCATCAAGTGACAAGTTGTTGCTAGAAAGATCGAGATTTTGAAGGTTTGGAAGGCTTAGGATCTTTTCTAGCCGGAAAGTGTCATTGAAAAAGTTGTGGGAAAGCATGAGATCTGTGAGACTATGAAGGCTGAAGAGAGAGTTAGGAATAGGGCTCTCCAATCGATTACTACTCAAATCCAAAAAGAAAGCTGGGTAGAGATATTTACAACAGGAAATTCACTGACATGCCCACTAAATTGGTTGTTGGAAAGATCAAGTTGCCGGAGTGAAGGTAGAGTAGTAAAGAGAGATGTGGGAATGGTTCCACTTAGTGAATTATTGCTCAAATTTATATACTCAATGTTGGAAAGAGGTTGGAAGTGGAAGGAAGAAATTGAACCAGTGAAGAAGTTGTGTGACAGTATCACTTGTTCCAGTCGTGTCAAATTACCGAGCGTGGGAGGAATTAAGCCTGTGAATTTGCAGTCGGACAGTTGTAGAAAAGATAATCTTTTCAGATTGCCAACAGAATCTGGTAAAGAACCGGAGAAGTTTGTAACTGCGAGGTTTATTCTCTGAAATGAGTTATTTTGAGAAAATTGAGGTATAGCGCCTCCGAGCAATGGATTATTAGATAAATCAAGATCTTGGAGAGTTGGTAAGTGAAAGATCACTTCTGGGAAATAACCTTTTAAAGAGCAGTAGCTGAGATCCAAGGAAGTCAAATGCGTGAGCTTGTGAAACTCCCTTGGAATCTCAGATTCATTCAAGACATTGTTGGACAAGTCCAGCTCCTCCAGGTACTCGAGGCCGAAAAGGCTCGACGACTCGTTAAGTCCGCCTGAAATTCCCTCGGAGTTGAGATTCAGGCTGATAACATGGCCCCGGTCATCACATCCCACACCTACCCAACTGCAACAATCTTCACTTTGATTCCATCGCACCAATGTTGAATAAAATGAATAGAATACCAATTGCTTCCTCAATTCGAGCAACAGGGTTTGTTCATGCCCTAGGCATTGTGCTTGAGCACGAATAACATTTTTATTGGTAATTGTTGATGGTGAAAGTAGGATTATGACAAATAATTGTATAAACAAAGAGATCCCCATTGAATTTATATAGTGGATTGTTGAGTGAGTTTTGAAGGTACGTGGATTTATATTTATAGAGACTTCATTCAAGTCTACGTTAGTCATTCTTATAATAATGTATAGTATTAGTTTTGAGAGTCTTTGTGCGTGGAAGATTATTATAGTAGAATGATATGTGCTTGTGTTCTTGGCTTCTTCCACACGTTGAAAAATTAAAAGAGGTAATTCCTACAATACACGCGCTTGATCAGTCAATTTGTTTGTAAAATAAATCTGCAAAATTAAAATATTTGCCGAAGTTTCGTGCTTCTTACAATTTTAGTGTCTAATCGATCTAAATATAATTGATGTAGACTCAAGAGATACTCCGTAATCAATTGCAGGGGAATTGAAAAGAAAGAAAATTGTTGAAATTTTGAAAAAGTGTTTGGCGTGTTAATTAGTAAAAGTGAATACATATTTTCCACGTACTTTCTTCAACCTTTCTTGCTGATCATGAAAAGAGCCATTGGTTGACTGAGGCATCTTTCTTCTCTCAGACTGTTGAAATAAGTGCAGTTGTATTTTATTTGTTGAACATCAAGATCTCACCGTCCACTTGTCAAGTTTGTTTTTCTGCTTTTTAATTTTTTGTGTTTTGTCTTTTAAGTTTTTGTTTTGGGCACTAATCTCTAATTTATACGATTTGCAGATTTCCGTGTCACCAACAGTTGAGTTGCTATTTGTTTGGGGGCCTCGTTCACAAACCCAACTTTTCAATTTGGGGGATTTTAAACATAGCCATCATTTTTCTCACTATAGCCCCCTTTTTTAATATAATAATAAAAATAATTATTAATGTACGTTTTTACCCTTTAGTCCCAATTTAAAATTATGATTAAAAGAAAATTTTTACTACCCCATAACCCCTCCCCCTTCACGGCGTTGGGGCTATACATTTCCATTACCTTCTTCTCCAAAAGGCAAAAATCGGACTTCTACTCCAAAAAAAAAAAAAAAACACAGAATTTGATTACTCTTCTCAAGACAGGCTTTATTCATGATATAATAATCTATAAAATTATTAGATAAGTCTACGATAAAACACACATATATACTATTGTTTGATCCCAACATGAGAAGCAATTTTAGAATGCCCATACAATTACTCAGAAAAACTTTTTGGAATAAAAAACTTCGATAGCACGTACATCTTGGGTTTGATATAGATTGGAGAAATTTAAATCCAAAGACTAGCAATTTGCTTCGAAAAAAATCTGACATCATATCTTTCCTTGTGCGTAGATTGTTCTTGTCTTTCATAAAAATATTTGAATTCGTTTTGTCTTCACACACAATTTTATTATTCAATTTCGAGAATTGAGTATCAATGGAGTTCTGGCAAATAACTTTTTTGGTTTTCTTTTCTCCAATATTACGGTAATGGCGTGGTGTCATGTATAATAAGATTTTTTATAATGAGGGCTAAAACTCTAAAAGGGTATAGATGTACACTTTTTTATATTATATTTATTATTTTAAATGAGAGGCTATAGTGAAAAAAAAGGTGGCTATGTTTAAAATCACCCTTTCAATTTTTGTTACATTATCATTTTGGACTCGCTCAATTTTCATTATTTTTTTTTTCAAACAATAAACCCAACTTTTTAACTTTTTTTAGAACCCACTATATATAAACCACTTATTATATATATATACTATATGCTATATAACCATTTTATTTGTATAGATTATTCATATATTACTTTTATAATATTCAAAATATAGAAGTAAATTTAATACTCCCTCCGTCCACAATCTGTAGACCTTATTACTATATCGAAACATCCACCATCTTTAGACAATTTTTTTTTATGGTAGTAGGCCCACAATATACAAACACTTTAACACTTTACACTTTAACAACTTTAACACACACAAAAATATTAGAGGAACTCACAATTATGCTACTTTAACACTTTAACTCTTTAATTTACTAATATATCATCACAACGCATTAAATGCCGTGCCATAATTTTTTTGTCTACTCTTCATGAATGGAGGGAGTAATAAATTTAAAGCTGAAAGTTGAAAGCTGAATTGCCAACTTTCAACGTTGGAGATACCCTACTATCTCTCATCCATGTACAATAAGCTGATGATTGATGGAGCAATATATTATTCCCTCTGTCCCACTTCATTTGCATGCCCTGTTACTTTTTGGCACGAATTTTAGAATAGCGTGTTCAAAGATAAAGTGTAGTATTTGATATATTAATGCAAATTTTATTATTTTAAAACTAGAACATCATAGATGCATAAAAATATATTAATGTTTGATCTTAAATAAAAGACATTTGATTTTAAATAAAAGATAGTATCAAGAGTTTTAATTTGATATAAAATTCGTAAAAATCGGAGAACAAACGGGCAAGTTATTATTATTTAAAGTTTTACAATTTAAATTATTTAACTGGGACGACCCAATATGGTATACAAGACTACTGAATTGAGACGGAGGGAATAAATGTTATTTTGGGAACATCAAAGATCTTCCAAATCTTCATTAATTATTCCTTATAAATAGTCCCTTTGTCCCACCTAAATTGTTTTTAAGGGAAATGGCACAGTTACCAATGCCAGAAGAGATAAAAAGATTTTAAGAGCCTTATTGTGTGTATAATTCTTACAATATTAGGTAATGAGACAATTATATGGAACGTCTCAATAAGAAAAGAAGGACAATTAGAGTGAGACGGAGAGAGTATAATATTATACTACCTCCATCATTTTCAAGTTGTTATACTTTTTTTAACAATTTTTTCAAGCGTTTTCGAGCATCTTGATGATGAGTTTGAAAATAACTTTTTAAAGAATTTTTTCTTTTACGGGATACAACAAGTTGTAGTATCTCGTAAAAGAATTTTTTTTTAAGAAAGTTATTTTCACGTAAAAGAAAAAATTCTTTAAAAATATTTTAAAACTTATCATCAAGACGCTCAAAAACACTTGAAAAAATTACTAAAAAAAATATAATAATTTGAAAAGAAGGAAGGTAGTAATATTTTTACTGTAGTTAGTATTGGTGGCTGCAATGACAAATTTTGTAATCTAAAAGTATGTTGAAAGTGTTTTTATGTATAGTTGAGTATTGTACTGTTGGGACGTCCGAACAAGGCAATCCAGACTATTTTTATAGGGAGGGGCAGTTATAAATACATGAGGATTGTATTTTATTGTATTTTGATTTTTGCTTTTTTTTTTTCGCAAACTAAATTCAACGATAATAATTCCAGCTGTGTGCAACTGTGATAGATTTGGGTGACCGAGTCTAACTAAAAACATTACCATAAAATCCACACCTTTCTTTTTCTTTTCTTTTTCTTTTTTTCTTTTTCTTTTTCTTTTACTTTTTCTTTTTCTTTTTTTCTTTTCTTTTTTTTTTTTCTTTTTTTTTGGCCTTTGTTATGATGACCTTGGACAAGACCTAAAGGGTGACAGTGCAGAACACGTCAGGGCCAATTCCCTGTATATCTTGTTCACATAGCAACTTGGTCTTGGTCTTCCAAAGTTGGAGTTTTCTCGTGAGGACCATTTTCTTTGAAAAGTGTTGGTAAAATTAGAGTGATGAAATATGATTGTAGAACGAAAGGAACTCATCTTCTGCTTTTTTAATTGCATAACTTGTACATGCATTTTTTTTGATATGCTTGTATAGGCAGGGGCGGAGTCAGAAATTATTATTTAAAGGGCTACATTATATGTTTTTTTTTTAATGAATGACTACACTATTATATTTAATTATAGTTAAAAATAGCTATACTATGTAACGAATATAAAATCAAAACACATACAAGTAATAAAATGTACATTTATTTATGATTAAAGTTGTTCTACATTGAAAATGATCTAAGAAAGTGATGACAACACATATTTGAGTGTTTTGGTCGATTGATAATGCCGTAAAAAATTTCATTGTCAATTGTGACAAAAATTTCCTTCTCAATATAAATAATTAAACTATCATTCATCCACTCATCTCTCATTCGATTGCGCAAATCAAGCTTGACAATTTTCAACGCAGAAAATGCTCTCTCAACAAAAGCAGTAGCAACAAGTAAAACCAAGTCTAACTCAATCATCCGAAAAACCAGTTGAAAAACGAAATAATTACCAGTTTTCACTGTTTCTTGAGCAAGACCACCCAAATTGCTAATTGTAGAAAATCGAGCGTCCCCTGAACATTAACAATGAAATTCCATTTTGGTATGTCCCATCAATAAAGAGATACTCCCTCCATCACACTCAACTTGGTCTGTTTTTATTCAAGATGGGTGATATAAAATAATCAAACAGGTCAAGTCGAGTGGGATAGAGGGAATATTTAATAAAATAGAAATTTTTAGCATAATTAAAGAAAATAATAATTTAAGCAAAAAATATATTATCAGAAAATAAATTATTAAATTTAGATTATAGATCATTAAATAATATTATCCAAAAAATTTCAAAATAAAAAAACTAAATTTAAATCATCAAATAATGAGTAACCACCCCGTCTTAATTCTCGTACCACAAAAATATTATCCCAATATAAACAGGACGGAGGGAGTATATTACATCCATTTTATCCCAATAATGTACTAGCTCCATCTACGATCTATAGACCTTATTACTATATCGGGATGTCCAACATCTATAGAGTATTTTCTTTTTTGGTAGTAGGTCCAACAATACACTTTAACACTTCAATATTTTACACTTTAACACTTTAACTTATACTAAAAAATATTAGATGTAGGGGCGGATCCAGAATCTTTTGAGTGGGGGCTGTATATTATAAATTTTGAGTTCGATTAAACTTTCTTGTTATTTGATTTTGAGTGGGAACTTTTACACTACATTTTACTTAAATTAACAAATAATTTAACTTTTTTTAAGTTATTATTATTATTATTTATTAATTTATTTTTTAGCTAAGTAGGGGCTTAAGCCCTCCCACCATACTTACTAGATTCGCCCCTGATTAGATGGGCATAATTATTTCACTTTAACACTTTAATTTATTAATATATCATCAAAATATATTAAAATCCGTACCCGAAACTTTTGATCTATAAATTATGGATGGAGGGAGTACATAAAATTTCATTGTTCAAGATCCGCGATCAAGTTAGGAGTTGAAAGGAAAATACCTGGCCTGTCCGGTTGGAATTTAATTTGAAAAGTGTTAATGCATGCATGCATCACATGTTGATAATTTCAACGTGAAGTACATTATTAATTATTTTCTTTGTTCAAATTATAATTCCAATGACGAAAAAAGCTGCATGTAAAGGTTGAATTAAGCAACACTATGAGCTGTTGGCCGTGGTCGGTGGGCCACGCCACTTGAATAAAGGTGCGAACATGTGAGTTGTAAAAGGATTTATTGCTAGAAAATGTACCAATATTTGGAAAAAACATGAGCCAAGCATTCACATAATATAGTTTTGTACTCCCACTGTCCCATTTATAAAGGAATAAGTTTCATTTTAATATGTCCCATTAATAAAACAATATTTAATAAAATTGAAATTTTTAGTGTAATTAAAAAAAATAGTAGTTTAGCAAAAAAAAAATGATACTAATAAAAATAAATTATTAAAATTTGATTATAGATCATTTAATAATGTTATCCAAAAAATTTCAAAATAAAAAAAAACTAAATTTAAATGATCAAATAATGAGTAATCACATATGTCTTGTAACACCCTAAATATCTAATTTAAAATGTTACTCTTTTCTTTACACAATAACGCGGAAAACTTTAAAATAAAGCAAATTAAGAAATTTCTAACATAAATATGTTTTTCTTCTCATAAAAATAATAAGAGTCGAACTCAATTAAAAACCAAAAGACATAAATATGACCAATGATTGTTGCAATTTAAAAATTACAATTGAAAAGCTCATCCAAGAGAAGAGCTGCTGGAATATGTCTGGCGAGAGAGAGGATAGCCTAAAAGGCGAAAGGAAGACAAGGAAGATAGAATTCCAGAAAAAGAATCACCCGGAGAAGCATCTGGGAAAAGAGGAATAATTACCATAATATATGGATGTCCTACAGGAGGAGACTCCAATCGGAGCCGTAAAGCATATGCCAGAGAAATTCAGATGCTAGGAAGGCACGAAGTGTTGAAAGTAGAAAAAGATTACCCCCTCCAGAAATATCTTTCGGAATAAAGGACGACAGATCCTTAATCCATCCCCATGAAGATGCTTTACTCATCTAAGTTGAGTTAGAAAGATACGAGGTTAAAAGAGTGTTTGTTGACACTGGAGCAGCTGTCAATGTTATATTTGAAGATTGTTTCAATCAAATGGCTATTCAGAAGCCATTGGATGGAGTGGTCACCGCATTACATAGTTTTGCGGGAGATTTAGTGATGTCCTTAGGATCTGTTGATCTTATGTTGACTCTTGGCGAGGAAGATCTATAAATCTCCAAGCCTGTCACCTTTCTAGTGGTATGACAAAAATAATCGTATAATATGATCTTAGGAAAGACTGTTTTGAATCTTTTTCAAGCAGTAGTATCCACATATTATCTGATGATGAAATCCCCGGTGGGGAACCAAATTGGTCATGCTTCTGATGATCAGGTGTTATCACGAAAATGTTATATACAATCTGTAAAGGCTGGAGAAGCCATGAAAAGAGCTATGCCAGAACCAGGAAATCCCAGAACCAACCTGGGTTCTGAAGAAAAGAAAATCAGATCCTCTTGAAGAGGATAGCACATATCAGATGCAGCTTATTGAGGAATTGCTATCAGTAGAGCTATCCCCTAAGAAACCTGGCTTCACAACAAGGATAGGCACACATATGCCTAATCCTATTTCTAAACAGTTAATAGAATGTTTGAGGCGAAATGTAGATGTCTTTGCATTCTCGTCATCTGACTTGGTGGGGATAGAGCCTGATGTGGCCCTACATTATCTGATCGTGGACCCCAAAGCAAAACTAATCAAGCAAAAGTTGAGGCAGTTTGGCCCAAAAAATGATAAAGTCATCAGAGAAGAAGTGGCGAAGCTCCTGGAAGCTAACCATATTAGGAAAATCTAATTCCCAGAATGGCTATCCAATGTCATAATGGTAGCTAAGGGAAACACTGGTACTTGGTGCATGTGTATAGATTTTTGGGATCTGAACAAGGCATGCCCCAAAGATCATTACCCTCTACCAAGAATCGACCAATTGGTGGACTCCACGTTGGGGTGTGAGTTACTATCAATGATGGATGCATACCAGGGATATCATCAAGTGAAGATGAACCCTTCAGATGTACCAAAAGCAACTTTTGGTGTATATGCCAGGACTTTCAGATTCCAAAGCATGACATTTGGCTTGAAGAGTGCATGAGCCACCTATCAAAGGATGATGGACAAAAGATTAAAAAACCAGATTGGAAGAAATATGGAAGCCTATGTAGATGATATTCTGGAAAAAAGCCTAAAAGCTACAGATCACGTTAAGGATCTGAAAGAAGTCTTCACGGTAGCTAGGTTTTACCACCTTAAGTTAAATCTAGCCAAATGCTCATCTGGAGTACAATCTGGAAAATTCTTAAGGTACATGGTAACTCCTCGAGGAATTGAGGTCAATCAAGCCAAAGTACAGGCCGTACTAGATATGGCTCCTCCAAGGAACATAAGAGAAATCCAAAGGCTTAATGGCAGAATAACGGCTCTGAGTCGTTTCATTACCAGATTTGCAGACAAAAGCCTTCACTTCTTTAAAATATTAAGAAAATGAAGCAAATTCAAATGGATAGTGGAATTGCAAAGAGCATTTGAGGACTTGAAAAGCATCTGGCTACATTGTCATTGCTAACCCAGCATCTGCCTAAGGAAACATTGTACTTATACTTTGCGATAGGAGATGAAACTATCAGTTCTGTACTCATCAGGGAAGAAGGATTTGTATAGAAGTCTATCTACTATACCAGCAAGATGATACAAGGGCCGGAGATGCGTTATGCTGATATAAAAAAGGCAGCCCTAAGTATCATGGTAACCTCAAGAAAACTATGGCCTTACTTTTTATCTCACAAAGTAATAGTGAGAACCATTAAAAAAAACAAGTGCTTGGAAAACCTGATTTGTCGGGTAGAATGGTGAAATGAGCCATTGAACTCAGTGAATATGATGTGGAATTCAAAACAAGAACAACCATCAAGGCACAAGCCTTGGTTGATTTCTTGCAAGAAACCACGAGAGCTTCTGGAGATAAGCAAGAAATTTGAAAAGCTTATGTAGATGGCTCAGTCACAAAAGAAGGATCTGGAGTAGGCATCTACATACAAGCTCCCGGAGATCATGAATATCGATTTGCCATCAAGGCCATTCCCAGGCCAATGGGCAAGTGGAAGTAACCAATCGAACCATTGTGGATGGCATCAAGGCCAAATTAAGCAAAGCTAAAGGAAATTGGGTAGACGAGCTTGACTCGGTTCTATGGGCTTATTGAACTAGTCCCAAGACAGCAACCGGAGAAGCACCCTTCAACTTGGTGTATAGATCTACCGCAGTAACTCCTGCAAAAATAAGCATGGATTCCCATAGAATACTAACTTACAATGAGAAGCAGAATCCAGAGTTGATGAGGGAAAATTTGGATCTGATAGGAGAATTACAAACAAATGCTCGTAATAGATCCTACTGGTATGATCAGCAAATATGAGATGCTTATGATAAGAAAGTGCAGACTCGTAGGTTCATCAAAGGAGATTTGGTTCTGAAAAGGGCAGATGCCCTCAAACCAACTGGAAAACTTGATCCCAAATAGGAGGGTCCCTACATAATAGAAGAAGCACTCAGAGGAGGAGCATATGAATTGAAGGACCTGGAAGGAAGGGTTCTACCCAGACCTTGGAACGCCAACAATCTGAAGAAGTGTTATGTTTAAAATTTCTCACATTTCCACTAGCATTTGAGACTTTGTAATGATCTTCCTTATTCCCATTTTCATTTTAATAAAATGAAATTCATGTTTCCCGTTTTCAATCAATGAGTTATAATTCCTTTGATTTCTTATAACTCACTTGGTGGGGGGAGGAGTAGGGGTATATCCCCCACATCACCACCTACAATAAATATCTATTTGGGAAAATTGATTATTTTTTGAAAGAACAAATTTTTTAGAAACAAGTAAGAAATAAGTAATTTGGAAAAGTAAATGGACAAGTTAAAAACCCTTAATTATAGCAAAACATCAAATGCTACACAGTCAGAAATAAAAAGCATCATAAGTAATGTAGCAAAGCATAATTACAAATTAAGGGTAATAATTCCTAAGTGGAGCCGAACCCGCACACGACAGAGAAAAATTCTAAGATTGAGCCTTTGTGGCATCCCCATCCTCAAGGTTGGAAATTTCGAGAACCGTGCCCTCGCCAAGACCCGAAGTACCTCTCGGGATGTCGGTTGGGGAAGCCTCTCTATCGGGAGGGATGGTCCCCGCCATGCTCTGACTTTAGAAATTCTCTCTTGAATAGAAGCTACGTCTGCCTAGTTGGAAAAAGGGAAAGTCTTGAAACCTATCGATGGGACGAACTCAGGGTTCTGTTCTAGACCCGGGACTTACAGTTGATCTGGGTCTTGATTGAGATCTATTTGAGACATCTGGAAGGGCACTGTGGAGTCTCCACCTTCGCTGCTCTTCTTGAGCTCGTTCCACATGCTCCTCTGCTAGAAATGAAGAAAAGACGCTTCTTCCAATCTCGATGAATCCCTGATCTATTGGAAGGAATCGCCGGTCTGAAAGACAAAGTTATAAGCTCTGTCAGAAGCTTAAAATACTTTCAAAATGAATAATAAGGCAAAGGGTAGGACGTTTACCTGCCGCATGTTACAATAACATAGGTAAGAAACCAATGATAAAGAGAGAGAAAATTCGAAAGAAACAAACATACCACAGTAAAGGCCATCCGCAGAAGCTCATACATCCCCGATTCTGCTGGGAGAATCCCATAAGAAAACTTCTCCCATTCTAACAGATCCTCTTTGAAGTCATCCGGCTTATAAAGGATTTGAGCCGCATCCTTTAAACACTCGATGAGGGTCTAGCTCGAGTGTAGGAGTCTCTTATTTCAGGATCCCCAGAATATGATCTATATCCATCTCCACCACGCGATGCTCTAACTTCAACTGAACACAACAGTTGTGTACTATGGCCGCAATCCAGTCAGTCAGAGGTTCCTCTATGCGCTCCCAAAAGTCAGGAGAGTGGAGATAGGCTTCTGGGAGACCTTTTACTAGGGCATCCACAAATGTCTGCCCATGGGGAGTCATAAGCATATAGGACCTACATCTATGAACACCTACCATGGAGCCCAACTCCAAGCTCTCTTTCTGTCCAAGGGCTTTCCCATTCTGCATTGAGGTTTCCATCACTCGATCCATCTCTAGCTTGCGTTCCTCTTTGAAGCGGGACAGTCTAGCTAAGGAATTCTCATGGGCTCACTGCAGATCCTCTGCATGTGCCTTGTAGCTGACCAAATCCTTCTCCAGCCCATCGACATAATTCTCCCTTTCCCGGAGATATGTCTCTCGCGCCCTATCTCTCTGCTTGAGATTAGCCATGGCTTTCTCCATGGTCACCATTTTTTTGCAGAGCCTTCATCTTAGAAGCGCTCTATTCTTGAATGGTCAACTTAAGTTGATGAATCTCCTCTTTTAGATGATCATTAGAAGTTTCTAACTCGGAGACACATTTCTTTAAAGGATCATACGCTATTGAGCATAGACTCTGTATGGATCTGCAAGCTGAAGCCTATAATAGAACACCATTATTAAGAATTTGAGCATGACGTAAAGATGTCAAATCATGAAAAAGTACGAAACCTTACCTGAAGTTCAAAAGTAGTTGCCCTCTTGGTCAGATCTTTAGAAGAGAGTTGATTCAGAAGCCTCCAATCTTCCATGCGAGGAATATTGTCTATAACCTTAGCGGCTAATGCCCTGTCAATACCCGCCACCACATTGGGGAAGTTTACACCTACTTCATTCACTGAATAAGAAGCTGAAGGAGCATCTAGACCCTTGACATGGAGAGAATGAAGTATGGCCAATGTAGAATTCGATGCCACCCCTTCCATAACCGGAGGGTGAGGAGTTGTGTCACGCCCCAGTTCCCAAGGGAAGGCACGTGTGCCGGGACATGGCAAGGGGTTGGAATTAAGAAGCGGGGATAGAAAGGGGCTCATGGCTTGGGATAATATAATATTATTTATTAAGAAATTAAATACGGGATCGGGACGCATAACACGAACTACGAGATAGGTAATAAGAAAACCATACCACTCGTATTGGCCGCCTATGTCTGAATACCCATAGACATAAATAGTAAAATACGGGATCGGGACATACAGCTCAAACTATGGGGTTAGCTAAGCCAAACAACCCATGCTGGCCGACTTATCTGAATACCCGTAATATATACATATATATAATCAATGGTGTAAGATGAACGTAGAGATTTTATATCAAAATACGAAATTAACTTAAGATATTATATATATGGAGATGAACTTTATTTATAGGCGTAGCAGAAGCCTTTCTTCTTTTATACAGCAACATCAACAGTCATCTCCAGCTTCGTCTGCTCCACTAGCTCCCTAATCTGCAAAACATTTGGAAAGGAATTGCAGGGCTAAGTACTAATGTACCCAGTGGGCTTGTGCCAAAAACATTTTATCATAAAAAGAATATCCATGATAATAAAGTATACATAGAAGGGTTTTGAAATTTAATTTACTTCCATGCATACCAAACCTCGATTTTCATGATTGTGCGCACATGTGTATCACCCTGTTACTCTTATACTAATCCAGGGACATTGCCACAGCCGGATCTCTTTTTATGATGGAGCCATATTTTGGAGGCAATGAAATATTTTATCCAGAGATTCTCCCCTTGAAGTTAGAATCAATTGGTGATCAACCCAACGATTTCTAACTGTGCGCACAGCCTCCCGATTAGTGTGTGAGACCAACCGAAAGACCCGATCACATACATTATAAGAGCATTAAACATGTAATAACACATTAAAATATCTTCATGGATAATCTCATTTTATCAGAGCTTACTAACTCAAATAATAATTTGTAAGAATAAAGCCCCACATGATAAATCTTAAGATAATAACCCTTGATCTCTAACTGTTATGAATCCTCTTCTGTCGTGACCTCGTGATGCTTCTACTACTAGTATTTTGACTCTAGGTATTTGACTATAATTTTGATTGAATATTTTAAAGATAGTAGGAGGTATTTTGATTGAAGCTTTTTAGTTACTATACAATGAAGACCTCCCATTAGCTATTTATAGGCAAGAAAATCTAATTAGTCATCAGTCTAGGCTTGACACGTTTGTAGCCTATTGTCTTATTCATCAAAGCTATGACAATTGGAAGAGTGACACATGTGAATATATGTTGCAAGTTGCAACTATCTGTTTTGATAAAGCCAATTTACAAGTAATTCATACTAGTGATACATATATGTATGTATACGTAAATGCATGTTATTCTTTTGATTTCTAGTGTGTGTGCATGAAGTATATATATAATATTATTTGGTACAATCCCTATATACCTATATATTAGCCATGCATGCAAGTAAGAATATATACGCATGTACATTAAAACTATGAACTAGCAATATCCTATCATTATACATATATATAGAAATTATATGTAGATATTAATATCTTATTTTATGTATACATATATACGTATACTATTTACTAAATATTAATATTATAATATATCTAATTCATTACAAGTAAATTATTATTATATTATATTCTTAAATATCAAAATTAATCTTAATAGAGTATATCATCTCATTCTAAATTTCTCAAAACTTTTAAATTCATATATATATATATATAACTTATTTTAATTACCTAAATTAAATAAAAATTTCGGGATATTACAAGTTGCAACCGGCTGATAAGGGTTTGCGGTTGTGTAAGTAGCAAGGCTACTAGACTAGGGTGGAGGTCCTGAAACGGTTCTCGCAGGGACAGAAGGCAGTCTGATAGCAAGTGTGGAAGGCACGGGTGCTCCAGAAGGAGATTGGCTCACCTCTCGAGGCTCCTGCCCTTGAGGAAGGGTAGAGCTCACCTTGCTCTTCTTGGGATCTCGAGAAGAAGAGCGTGTGTTGTTCCTCTTATGAGAAGGAGGCATAGGGTCTTCAGTCACACTGGCCAAATCTGACACAAACGTGGAAGAAGCCTCAAGGAGAGTGAGATTATCAATAGTATTGGAATAATGGTCCTTGAGAGGAGCTTCCAAACCCCGGTCCACACCATCGACTAAATGATGGCGAGGTTTCTCCCGTGCGGAAAATGAACCTGCTTGGGCAGCAGAAGAACCAGAGACATGCTCATGGGGAGAAGAAGATGGTTACTTCTGAGCAGAAGCGGATATGGGCACCTGCACTGTGGCTGATGATGGGTCCGCCAAGGTTGGTGGGACCTATCCCTACTGAGCCTACTTTGAATCTGCTATTCTTTGCAGAAGCTCAGCCCTGACCATGTTGCTCAAATTTTGCTTAGCTGTCACCATAGCTATAAAAATACCAAAACAACACATATAAAAACCATGGCAAAATCTATCCGCCAGAAAGTGTTAGATGTTTAAAGGCATCTGTGATATTAAAAACAACCAGAAATAAGATAATTACCCATCACAGGGGTCCAAGGGGTCCCATGTTTGAGACCGAAAAAAGAAAGAGCTTCTTCACTTTCTACCAAAGGCTTCAACATAGTATGACTTTCGGGAAAATCCGAGCGGAGACTTTGTAATAAAGTATCCTCCCATTCTTCTAATTCAGGTAATTGATGAGAGGGCTTATCAGTAGTAGGGACACTATACAGAGGGATATTAGCTATCTCCCAAGAACTACCAAGTGGAGGGGTGACCACTAAATACTAGGCATGCCAACTTCTATCTAGAGACTCATACTATCTATAAAAATCTGCAAACCATACTATGGGGGAAAAATACAAATGAAAACCCCTGTGATTTAGTTCGTGGGTTCTGTAAAACAAGGTTGTTGTATCCTCCACACCCTCTAAGGTCAGAATCATATGAAATAAAATGACTTTACAAAAAGAGGTACGATTTACTTAGTTCAAAGGAATCCTATACAGTTGGGACAATTTTATGAAGAAAGGGGGGGATAGGAAACCGAAGACCCGCTTTCAACTGGAAAAACTAAAAGGTTCTTCCAGTAGGCCTAGGAGTCAAGGGTCACTCAATTTTTATTGGGGATTTCTACAAAATAACCCCTAGTATCACCTAATCGCCTCTTAAAATGGTCAAAAGCATAAGCGTTGACTGAAGAACGATCGTAAAATACAAAGAGAAGAGGCGGCTCTGGGGTTTTCTTAGTTTTCTTCTTTTCCTCTGCTTGGGAAGGAGGATTAGTGGAAGAAGAAGAAGAGGGCTTCATAGGTTTTAAAATTAAAATTGATAGGTTAAAAGTAAGAAAGGTGGGATCAAATATACCTACAAAAGGGGAAAAAAATGAGTCGGAGATGACGACTGGAAATGGTAAAGACAACGAGATAGAAACTCTAAAGGTTTCTCTAAGAACAACCTTTCAATGGAATTTCCTTTTCAATTTTGCAAGTAAATGAAGAGTTTTACTCTTCCTAGAGAAGATAAAAGTAATGAGGGTGAAAAACGGCGGTGGTTCATGTCTTGAGAAAAAAGAAAAGTGGGTATTTAATACCCAATAAAAATAAACTTCCACATCCACAAAAGGGATCTGAAAAGGAACATAGCCCACACATAGAGGGATCTAAAAGATAACCACCGCCCAGAAGGGATCTGGTGAAGGAAAGATCCCCAGATGGTAAAACTACCAACATCAAATTCAATAAAAAAGAAAGAAGAACATTGTATGTTACTACAATGTATCTTCTATGGAAAGATCATGTAATCATAATTCATAAAGAGGAAAGATACTGTATGTCACTACAGTATATTTTCCAAGACAAAAAAAAAAAACCCTTAAGATATTCGAATGCTCATCTCAGACTAAGAGTAAATCTTTCATTAAGGAAAGAAAAATCTCTAAGAATCATCATTGATGATCGAGACGTGATCAATGGCCTCAATTAGATGCATAAAATTACATCATTGTGCTTCAATGAACACTAAGAAGGATGAAAATTTCTTCTTTGCTTTCATTAAAAACAAAGATTCACTAGCATAATCTGAAGAATTAGAAATGAGAAATATGAAGAAAATCATCTAAAAGCTTTCACGCACACACACAAACACACACACACACACACACACACACAGATATATATATATATATATCTGTGTGTGTGTGTGTGTGTGTGTGTTTCCACGCATATAAGAAGGGGATCAACGGTCAAGATGTGCATGCATTGAATTCCCATCGATTGATAGGGACTAGTAACTCAACACCTCCCCACTTTGAGTAGTGTAAATATATCATTACACTTCATGTAAACCGATAAAATGCTGATAAGACATAAAAGTAAAAATGACAATTCAGTGGTTTTTACAAAATAACCTCCCGTGCTTATGGACCTAGGGGGAGGAGTAGTTATAGGGATAATATACCCATCACTTGCCACGTAAATAGGCCCAAGGATTAAAGTAAAATAGGTCCTAGCGAACATCAAATGCCTAATCCCAAGCACAATGGATTTGTTCTGTGAAGAAGGGTTCTGCTATCAAAAAAATAGAACCCAAACCACACAAAAAGCGTAACCTACAGACCCCTCGAGGGGACCACCCTATTGATATCGACAGTTACCCGAATCTTCACTCCTTAAACGATCTTGTCCCCCTCAAAAAGGCTAAAATACCCTTTCAATCAAAATAATATCACTTCTCATGCCACTGCATCATCCGCAACTATAAATAAGTGATTCTACTCATAAAAATGGTGCGCTCTTGTAACGCCCCGACTCCCAGGGCATGTAAAAGTGGGCCTCGGTGACCGGTGCACTACAGGTCAAATGCTTAAGGGTTCGTGGATCTAGAAGGGATTGGACTTGACTTATGAATAATCGAGGATAAGACGAAGTGGTGAAGGAGAATTCATATTAATAAAGTAACTTGGTAATTAGAAAGAATGATGGGAGTGATGTCGAAGAAGGACTAAGAGGCCATTCGATTGATTACATATGATCACAGGGGTCTTGGTTACAAACATCAACTTAAGGAAACATTACTCATTTAAATATTTCATGAAGAACTTGAAATTATTACATTTGATAGCGGAAACATGGTTGTGACACATGTGTGGAGACACGTGTCACGGGCTACAACCATAATATCCCAAATCCTTGGCTCGCCTCCCTTTCATCACATCACTTCTAGTTAACCTACACGTTTAGAAATACGTACAGGGTATCAGTACATTGATTGTACCCAGTGAGCTCGTCGCCCAAAAGCAATGCCACTTAGGGCTATAAAAATAGACTTGCCCAACTTATGTATACTCGGGGGTTTTATGAAAGAACCCAAGTTGCTCTTTAGAAATCATCTTTGCATGCTCTTATATTTCTACATGCTCATGCATCATCATGTGTCGCGACAAAATAGATATGACATACCCAAGTCTACAGTTTAGAGATTGTGCCGAGAGGTTGGCCACCCTCTCGAGCACCTTACCGTTCTTATGCGCACACCCAACTGATATCTTCATCAGGAGGGCTGATATCGTTCTGGGCAACCGATACCTTCATCATGCTGCAAGTAGACTGATAATGCATGTTAAAAAGAGGCAAGTCTAACATTTCATCAACATATCTTTTATGCATCGTAAAACATGTGAGCTTTCATAAAACATTTCATATATTCAAAAGTAGAGCTCACGCTTTATAGGTGCTCAAGCAATCAAGCAAGTAAGGAAGCAATCGACTCCGACTCTCTTCGTCGCCTTGTCTCCGAAGCTAGCACCTATTTACATATATAACATCAATACTAGTTCATAAGCACTTATATACTTGTATTTATCCCTTTAATAACTTAGTATTCTCAGATACTTAGTCTTAATCTTGTATCTTTAGTCTAAGTATACTTAGGCCATTTCATTGTTAATCTTTACTTAGTTAATTCTTATACTTAGACAACTTGATCACTATTTAATTGCTCTATAGCTTAGCTTATCTTATACCCAACTACCTACCCTCATTGGATGCAAGGGTATAGGAGTGACATGAGGGTATTTATGGAACATCATTGAACTTGGATAATCGATAAATCAAGTGTAATTCGACAGATTTGTCACTCGTGAAAGGTTAGATTATAATTTAAATACTTGAACATCAATGAAGGTGTAATACACATGGATGGAAAGTTAAGACAATGATCTTCCCAATGGTATCAATTTCAAGTGCTAAAGATATGTGGATCATGAGCTATAAGTCAATCATTGGCTCAGTTCCATTGGAGAAGATGACTCTGCGTCACTTTAGAGAATAATTTATTTCTCATGAATGGCTAGGTGAGACAAGATAAATTGGTAGCCAAGAAGATAAGACATGTGGCTACAAGCATATTTAAATTCCAGAATTAGTGCACTTAGGTATTAGGGAGAAACAATGAATTCTTAGAGCAGTTTATGTTCTGAAAACTGGGAAGGAGCAGTTTCAAACAAGTAACTTTGAGCTAAGATATCTCCCTCGTTACTTGGCGATTCGAGATGCAACACATATCAATAGAAAGCTTGAACAATGGGGAACAACTTTCATGTGTGGCTCGAAGTAAGATAAACAAAGGATCATAATAAAAAATGACATTCAAAATAGTTGGTCACATATTTTTCCAGATTTCGGCAGAATCGTCACATCAATTTCAAATCAACATTGCGAGCACATATGAACTTGTATAAGAGCGTGTGACCTATCATTAGAAATCTAAGACAATGAAATTCATCATAGAAAACATTTGAGCTTGAAAGATCAATGAATCGTTTGGAATCGGGCTCGCAAGTACAAGGGTATTTTCTGGAAAATCTAGAAAGTATGTTCTTGATGAAGAACGGGTTGGATCAACATTATAAGAGCTCTATATCTATCAAATGAAGCTCAGAACAACAAGAATAAATCAATGACATCAATATATGCAAGAGGCTGAAGCTCATTCAAGGAGGATCTTAAGTTTCAACCGATTAATTCTCATGATTTCTACATCAAAACATTCACAAGGTGATGATGAGTCTAAATATGAAGGAATTAACATGTTTGATCAACTTTTGATCCTAAGGCTGAATGTATATCATGAATTATTGAGTTCATATCAACCTATATCATTAAGATCTAAGCTCATAACATCATGGATAAGAGTTTTACTAATTGTTCTACAAGGAAATTCAAAGTTGAAGCTTGATCACATTTTCGGCCCTTGCATGGAGGGGTTGCAGCTTCTTGATCATGAAATGAAGTTAGTATTTGGATTTAGGAGGTCAAAAAATGGGGGAGGGGAGATTTTGGAAGTGATCGGAGAGGTTGAATGTCGCCGGAGGTGATTTCTGGCGGTGGTCTTGCGGCGGCGGTTGGCCGGAGAAGAAGGAGGAGGAGGCCGGTTCTTAGAGAAAAGGAGGAGATTCTCTCTCTAAGTTTAAATAGGGAGGTGAAGAAATGAAGACCATGTTGACCATCTCTCTATTTATACTTAGTTCTTTTCCTCTCTTAATGTGACACTTGTGCATTTGTGCATAAGTGTATTTTCTTACACTATTTCTATTACTTGATGCCTACTCATACACTAATACGTCATTCTATATATTCAATCTTAATCCTAGTAATGTATAAAAATATATATGGTGTCAATTAATTGATCACCATGCACACATTTGATCACTTGGTCACATAATTCACACTTCACATTTGATCACATAAACATTTAATCACATTCTTCATAATCATATGGTAGAGCACATAGTTACATAATTCATCTTATGCTCATCATCATATCATGCTCATGTACTCATGCTCATAGAATAGCACCGTGTGCCATTTTCTCAAAATTAATTAATTGCTATCGCTGTGCGACATAGATCTATATCGTTGTTAAGCTTTCCCGAGCTTGCTAGACTTAGTCATTAGCTCGTACCTTGACATACTAAAGCCTTAGGCTAATTATAAAATAGTATAAGGTTGCCAGAATAATTAGCAAGCTCGAATTATAGTAATAATAATAATAAGTTGGCCCTTAATGATAATCGTGGCTTGAATGATATGAGGCTGCTAAATAATTGCCGAGCTTAAATCCTTAATTAGCTAAATAGCCACTTCATAAATCGTCGAGCTAATCATCAGTAACTAGATAATTAATTCACTAATAATAATAATAGTAGAACAAGCTCGACGCCTTCATAAATATAATAAGATTTTGAAAAGCTCGAAATTTTCAAGTACAGATTTTTACAGGTTGTTAAAGCTCTTCATACTCCTTCAATTCATCACTTAGCTACGTGCATTTTGCACGAGCTCACACACCACACTAAGAGGTTTCTTCTCCAAGGAACCTCGAATTCTTCAATACTTAATATTGACTTGAGCATCGGAGGTTCTTTCCGTAGGAGCCCCACCTCCTCCTGCGGTCTTGTTTTGCAGGATTCTTGCAATTTCCGGTGAGGCGAGGTTGAAATCCAAAGTAGACTACAAGAGGCGTGAAGAGGTAGACTCTTCTTTACATTTTCCTTTTTTCCTCAATGTGAAGGGCTTGACCCTTATTTTTTTTTCTATATTGTTCGTATTTATTAGAGATCTCTTAACCCGGATCTATCAGACTAGTATTACAAATATCTAATTCTTGTCTCTATCTCTAGACCAAATAAAAAAATCAACAAGACTGATTATTTGTAGTTGTGTGTGTGAAGTAATATTTGCAATGCTACTTATTTTTATCTCTCTTTCTGTTTTTGGACTTTAAATTTTTCAAAATGAAGCCTTGAAATTTGATAATATTAGTAGTTCCGATTGCAAGAAGGACAATACTCAACCACAAGCTTTGAGAATGCAGAATTAGTCTCCATTATCTTTGAAGGTTCTTCATACTCCACTACTTTCCCTGCAAATATTCAAGCAGTAAAAAATGGCAGTTACAGTTTTTAGGATTTACCAATTTCAATTCCATATCTCAATTCATATTACACATTACACACAAACACTCACACTTACCATAAGACAACACCTATGACAGTTGGAACTATGTGTGCCACAGTTATTACTGTGCTCTCTGCAAACTCTTCTCTGATTATCCTCTACAAAATTGCATCCGTGTTCGAGTTGATTGAGGCCGTGGCCTCGTCTAGAACCAAGATCTTGTTCCGCCTTAGAAGGACTCTTCCTAGGCAGAATAGCTGCCTCTGCCCCATGCTTCAGTTCTCCCCTTCATCACTCACTGCATCTCAAAAGCATTATCAATCAACTTCAATGCTTCCATTACTTAATTAATTCTCATGATTATTAGACTTACAAGAAGATTCAAGTAATTTTGGCAGTTTATTGATTGTGGACTTAAGTTGGCATTTCTCAAGTGCCTAATAAAAAATCAAGAATCATGTTCATATTCATGAAAGAATTAAATAATGCAGCTGCCTCCAAATTATACATATAGAACTCACCTCCCATATCTCAGCATCTGAGTGAAGGCCTAATGGATCAAGATTTGTTCTAACACTTCCTCTTAACAATGTTGGCTCTTAAGGGATAATGCTGAGTTTCATTCTCAAATCCTTCAGTCCTATTGAGCTAAAATCAACTCCATTGACAAGAATTCTCCCACCGTGAGGCTCGACAAGATGAAACAGCGCACTAATCAATGTCATTTTTCCACTTCTAGTCCTGCCTACCACTTCTACTCTTGTCTCTTCTCTGAAGGTTCAGGTAATTCCCTTGAGGACTAATGGCGTATCTGAACACATAACGATTTGGGTTTACACAAAATCTTGTATATTTTTTCTAGTTAATACATACAATCAAGTATAGTAAATTTCTCACCTTCAAGTGAAGCAACTATATTCTACCTTCATGAGGCCATGAAGTTGGAGGCCTATTATCTGCTATAACTGAAGGAGGTTGTGGTGGCACTTTCATATACTGCTTAATCCTTTCGACACAGACGATATAGTTAGCTAAGCTACTATAAATTTGAGAAAAGAACACCTGGATGCCGGTTAATGCAAATGCATAGGAAATACATAATCCCACAAGTCCTGTAACATTAAAAAAAAAAAAAACAAGTATAAAAAACTAATTTTTTTTTGAAAAATTCGAGTTAGCAGCATCTCTACCTGGAGAAATATAATTATTAGGAAAGAAAACCAAGCAGATAGCAGCTATGAAAATAGTTAGGATTCTGAAGCGATTCACTTCTCAACGCGAGCCATTCCATGGCGGCGTTTGAGGAAAGAAAAACTCTTGCACCTGCATCCACCAATTCCAAATATCTCGAGAAAAACATGTTGGTTACTCTGAACGCTCTTACTGTTGCAGCTCCAAGTGTTGACTCAGACGCATAGTTCATCACTAGCGCCTTTGTTGTTCCATTCATTCTCATAAGCTGATCAGCACTTCTTTGATAGTATCACTTCATCCAAAACCAAAAATTTAAGAAATTCTTTATTCATCTTAATTTAATAAGATTTATGGACTAGAATTTGAGTTTACAATAATCATATACTTGGACATAATATGAGGAAACTAAATCAAAAATTCCCACAAAGAAGACTTGCTATACAACAGAAGCCATGATCCCTATAGCTGCAAGAATCTCAGTCGTGGCGAACATAACTAACCCTAATGTAGTTGAAATTTCAAAGTTGAGTAAGCTCAAATCCGACGAGGCCTGATGAAAAATGAGCAAAAACATGAATTTCAACCATAGGGTCATTCAACATTATAGTAAACAAAGAATGAGCATTTTTCTTACACGCGTTAGTATCCTTCCAACTAGGGTGGAATCGAAGAAGAGCATTGGAGCATTGAAGATGGAGTTCGTGAAGCCATGGAAGAACGCTTTGGATGCTTTTAATCCTAACAGTACAACAAAGAGTGATCTCAAATACACAAACACAGTGCTAAGAAGTGAGATCATGGTGTAAATTCCGATGACAACGAGACTATTTTGATCTGTTTTGAAACTGAGATGGCTAGCCAGAAGCTTGTAGCAACTTGAAAAGCAACAAAACTGCACTGGGCTGCTATACAGGAACAAAAGAAGACGAATCCCTTCGAAATAAAAATGTAGTCCAAAATAGATCTCTATCCAATTTCATCTACTCCCTTCTCCTCTTCCTCTGTCAACTGATTTCTTGAGGTGACTGTGATGTCACCTTCCCTTTCTTCTTCTTCATCAGTCTTATCATCGAGCTTCACCAGAGGCTCGCGCCTATTCAAACCAGACGTAAAGGCATTCGTTTCCCGAGAAGACACAAGCTGATCAAATGTTGTTCCTGTAATAAGAGTTCTTGATAGTTTCCTGATTAGGTAATTTTCCCTCCTTCCACAACCCTAAAGCATTAAAATAGCTAGATTTTGAAAGTTTTTAAGATCAAAGTGTTCATAAAAAATTTCATTACCAGAATCTTATCAACATTATTGAGAAAATCAACTTGATAAGTGACAAGAACTACTGTCTTCTTTGCTAAGGCCATCATCACACAGTCCTAAAAAAGAAAAATTACAACTAAATTCATTACATTCCAAGAAAAGAAAAAGAAAATCAAGATGAAATATGATTATATATAATTCTTACTTTGAAAAGGGATGCTGCTCTGTGTGAATCTACTGCACTAAAAGGATCATCAAGCAAGTAAATATCGGCATCGTTATATACGGCTCGAGCTAGCTGAACTCGCTGCTTCTGCCATCTGCTCAGATTCAGCCCTCTTTGTCCTATCTCAGTGAGATCTCCATAGACGAAACTCTTGATATCTTTGTCTAAAGAGCACACTCGGATTGCTTCTTCGTACTTTGCCTTCTCCATCACCTTCCCAAAGACTATAATCTCACGTATGGTCCCACTTTGGATCCAAGAAGCTTGAGAAACATAAGCCACTGATCTAAGAACTCTCACCTTAATTAAAACATAAAACAACAAAATCAACATATCATACTCATGTTCAAGCATAAATTCTGCTGCAGGATAACTTACATTTCCTGATACTTTGTGTATTTCTCCGAGTATAGCATGCAAGAGCGAAGACTTCCCTCTACCAACTGGCCCACAAATCGCGATCTTCTGTCCTTCCTTTACTTCCATTCCAATATCTTGCAAGGTTGGAGCTGCAGATTCTGCATCCCAACTGAAAGAACCACTCAGTGAACTAATAATGTGGTCTGAATCGTGCGTTGGATTAACAACCACGCCTAAGACATTGAGATCGTCTTCAAGAAGAAACGAGTTAATCCGAGCAAGAGAGACCTTAACTTGAATCAAAAAGGAAAGGGCCTCAGGTATGAACCTGAAAGGCTCAGACATCAGACATAGTCCTCAGAGCAGCCATAACTGTAAAAACCACCCAAAGAAGATGACCGAAGAAACAACAGTAGGAGACATCCAATACAACACTACGTTATAAGTTTTCAAGAACTGAATATCAGTCGACCATTTGAACTCACTCATCCTCAATGATTCATTCAAGTTCTTGAACTTCTCCTCCCATGATTGCAACTTGATTATCTTAATATTGTTGAGAATTTCTGATGATTTTTTTGCATTCGATAGTTAAAACTTTAAAAATCATAAACAAAAATATTTGCATATATAATTGGACATGGATTCATGGATTAACAAAAATATAAAACCCTTTTCATAATTGGAAAAAAAAAAACAAACAGAAATATAAATGCCTGGATAAGCAAAATAGTAAAAGTAGGGGTCTTCGATAAGCAAAAATATACCACATCCTAAAAAAATTAGGGATGAGAATTTGGGTTCGGGTTTTTAAGTAGGGACAAAAATACTCGATCCCGAATGGATTTTTAGGTATCCAAAACCCAAAAATTTGGGTTTGAGTTCAGGTTTGGGTAGTGAGATTTAAAAATTTCGGGTATCGAGTTTCCTGAACCCAAAAAAAAAATTAGCTGAAATCCCGAAAACCCAAAATTTATATTTTAATTAATTAATAAATCAAATAATTAGAAAAAATAGTTAAATAAATAATTAACTTAGCAAGTTATCACTTCATACACTCATTTCTCATTTTTTTTCATTTGATGTATTATTAATTATGCATTTACATAATATCTTCATTAGCTAGCTACTGGCATCATATAAAATAGGAAAAAAAAAAAAAGGGGGCATTTTTTTTCCTTCTAAATTTCTGGATTTTTTCAGGTACCCGAATACCCAATGGGATACACCCGAACGGGTATTTGGATACTCAAAAATATTTTCGGGTTTGAGTTTGAGTAATGAATTTTTAGATTTTTATGTTCGAGTACCCGAAAATTTCAGGACGGATACCCGACCCGTACCGAATTCCCATCCCTAAAAAAATGAATAAGGAAGGAAAAAGAAATTTATGCCAACCCCAAACTGACGCAATCATATATCTCTACATTAAGAATTTTTCGGTTACAACTTTTAATAATCTTTATAGTTTTGCCACTCTCATATTAACATACACAATATATTACCTTGAATATCTGCAAACTAATAACAGACGTAGATATGTACATATCAATGGCTTATATTGGTTCAAATAAAAACCACATATATATATGAGCACCTCTTGGGCGACACATGCCACATCATCAATTTTCGATTTTGTTTTTATTTTTTGCATTCTGTCTAATCTATTTGTATATTTCCTCTTCCTTATTTCTTTTCTTTTCTCCTCATCTCTCGTATAACATATCTTTGTATATACTCCCTCAATTATTATATGTTCTTTATTGTACGTCTCAGGCTCATGAATATGTTTTTTGTTCATTTTTTAATAATTTAATTAATGATTTTTTTAATTTACGAAAAATAATATCTAATTGGAGATTATAAACCTATTAATTTAATTAATAAAAAAATACTCGTAATATATAATTTACATCTCAGGCTCATGACCATTTCACTTATTTTTAGTTATTCAACTTAAACCATTAGCCCCACGTTTTATTTATAAATTTATTACGTTCGTAAACATCTTGACAAACTACATAACTAAGGAACAAGCTAGATTATTCTGTTAATAAATTATTATCTTAATTTATGAAAATAATGAATAATAAAATTGATAAATGATTTGTATATATACACACATGGATTTCTATCAACGACATTCAATTATCCTTTATTCTCTTAGGTATCTTGAAAAAGGAGACTAAATATTATTTATTTTAAAGTAACTCTTATTAACCCAATTTTTGATTTATTTTATCATTCTTAAAAAATGTAAGAACAAAAATCATCATTACCTAAAAAAATTCTCAACAATTCAAATCGCATCACATTGTTTTTGCCAATTTATCAATTGAAAACCATTCATAAATTTGAGATCGAAGCATTAGATGAGTGGATTGTAGAACAAACGTGTAAATTCTGAAATGTGTTTACGTGGATACATGAAGTGTTTGAGATGATTCATATTAAAAAATCATTACATAAAATACAAACTACATATATAAGCATGAAACACTATGAAAATGGAAATTGAACATCCAAAAATATTGCAGACATATGTTAATTAATTGAAAACGATTGATATAGGAGCTACAACTATTGCCTTGATAAAAGAAGAAAAAAGGAGCCACAACTATTGCAACATTAGTGCATATTAATATGATGACTGGGTCTTCTCGTTGCTAGTGGTACTCATATATTGCAACATTAGTACAACTATTGCAACATTAGCACCGCTTATACACACGAACTCACATATTTTCTAGGCACAAGATTCCGCAGCATAAGAATGATATTGAAACTTTGAGTATTGCTCTTGGAGTTGCAACATGCTTCCATTGTATGGAAAAATAAAATGAAGGATGAAAAGCGGTGTAGTAGATTTGTGTGAGATTTTTGTATTGTTAAATGTTGAAATATATAGGCACTATGTATTGTTAAAATAGAAAGTAAATTAAATTTTCACATAATTTGTGCATTTGTAACCGTCGAATATTAATTACAAGAGTATCATTTATAAATATTATTTTTAAAAATTACTTACTGCTAAAAATAGAAAAAGAAAGGTTACTAAAAACGGCAACCCGTAATAGTTATTATTATGTAAATTACTAAGATTTTTATTTATTTATTGGTTCTCTAAACTCAATAAGGAGATGTAACTCTTATGGTAATGAATTTGGAATCTACTGGCTCATATATATGAGCTCCCAAATCCTTAGGGGTTCAAATCCCCTCATCTCCAAATATATATATTTTTTTAATTTAATACACTTTTAATTATTATTTTTAACACCCGTAAACTCAATAAGGAGATGTAGTTAGGTACAACACATAAATCAATAAATAACTTGCTTTGACTAAATTTATGTTCCTTGTAAAAATTATCATTGAGCTAGAGATTTGATTTTTCCTTGTAGTAGATGGAGTTCTAAACTACGTATCACAGTCAAATACGAAGATCATTAAATAAATATTACCATCGCAAATAGCTCTTCTTATTCGTCTTTGCCTCTCTCTCGCTAAGTTGCCGGAGATTAAAGGTTGTTTGTGCGTGCAGAACGGAATGGACGCAGCAATAATCGACTGGTCACGATTTGAGGAAGAAGATGCCTACAAGCAATTAATCGATGCGCCACAATGGGTGGATCTCACCGCAGCAGATGACTCCCCCGACAGCACCGGCGCCGGCGCCACCAGCTGCGATCACCCTCAGCCGCTCGAAGAGTGGCTCAAAGGCAACGAGACAAGGACAAAACCCCACTCTGAAGAAAAGCCTGACGTCCAAATTCAAGATTCCCTATGACGTCAAAATTCAAGATTCCGACGTCCAAAAGGGAGAAGAGGAATGACTGAAGAAACTAGTGGTGGCGACGGAGAAACGCCGGAGTTTGTTAGGAAATAAATCTCTTCCTTGTATATTTATCATATATTTAGCATGTATAGCTCGTATATATTTCGTGTATATCTTTTCCTATTCTGTGGAGATGTTCCTCTCTATATAAACGCATCCTTGTAATCACATATTAATCAATCAATGATATTTATTCTACATCATATTCTCTATATGGTATCAAGAGCCTAAGTTCCTCTCCTATACAGTTTTTTTTAGTCTTCTTCTCGTCGCCTCCTACACGCCATCTATGGCACCCATCACCGCATCAACCACCGTCGTGCAGCTACAAGCGCCGACTCATTTTCCTATCAAACTTACCACGACGAACTTCTCTGTCTGGAGTCGTCAGGTCACATCGACCCTCATCGGGCTCGATCTCGTCGATTATATTGATGGCACTCTCGTCATCCCCTCCAAATCCACGGGTTCCGATCAATCACCGAACCCTCTCTACAACATCTGGCATCGCCAAGATCAAATCTTGGTCAGCACTCTTCTCGGAAGCTGCTCCGACTCTATTCAGCCCATCATCTCCACATCCACGTCTGCAAAAGATGCTTGGGATCGTCTCCACTCTACGTATGCCAGCACCACGCCTGGCCGCATTCTTTCTCTCAAGTCCAAGCTTGCCACTAATCCACGTGGCTCTCGCTCTATCTCTGACTATATCAAAGAAATGCAGTCCATCGCTGATTCTCTCGCTCTAGCTGGGCAATCTGTTTCGGACACTGATCTCGTCGCCGCAGTCATCAATCAACTCGGGGATGATTATCGCCATGTGTACTCTGCTCTTCGTGTTCGTGAAACCGCCGTCTCCATGGCCGATCTCTCCGACATACTCCTCGATATTGAGAGATCTCTTACTCCTACTCCGGATGCCAATCCTTTGATCCCTACGGCCAACACCACTCAGGCTCGGTCGTCTTCTCCTCCTAATGGCGGTCGTGGTCGTGGCTCTCGCGGCAGAGGGCGAGGAGGCCGCTTCAATGGCCGATCTACTTTTGGTGGCCGTGGACTCTCCTCTTGGTCTCCACATGGTGCTAATTCTAACCCATCCTTTTGTGAATTCTGCAGTATTCCCGGTCACAATACTCGTGATTGTCGCAAGTTGGCACGGTTTCTTCGCAACCACAATATTGACGTCACACACCCATCTGCCATTCCCAACGTCAATTCCACCACCATGCATGGCGGCACTCAATCCTCTTGGCTATTTGACTCGGGAGCTTCTCACCATGTGACGAATACTCCTCACTCCATGCAGACGTTCTCCGACTTTGGGGGTCCCGAAGAGCTCTACCTTGGCAATGGTAACACCTTACCTATCTCAAAACTTGGCATCTCCTCCCTTCGTACTAATGCTCGACCTCTTTCCTTGTCCCCGGTTCTCTATGTTCCTACCCTTAAATGTAACCTCATCTCTGTTTCTCAATTGTGTCATACTAACCGTGTTTCCGTGGAATTCTTTTCTGATCATTTTCTTGTTAAGGACCTCAAAACGAGGAATCCTCTACTTCGGGGGCGAAACACTAATCATCTCTATCACTCACCACTACCAAGGGTCCACTTTGCAGCTGCCTCCACCTCCAACTGGCATCACAAGCTCGGCCATCCCTCTATCAAGATCACTAAGTATCTAGCTAGTATTCTTAAATTTCCAATGTCGTATTCGAATTCTTTTCATTGTAATTCTTGCCTTATCAATAAAAGTCACAAACTTCCATTTCATGAAAACTCGCTCTTTAGTACTAAACCTCTAGAACTTGTCTACACTGATGTTTGGAGCACATCCACAACGTCCATTGATGGTTACTCATACTATCTTGTCTTTGTTGATCACTTCTCAAAATATATCTGGTGGTATCCTCTCAAAAGAAAGTCTGAAGTGTTTACCCTTTTTCCTCAATTTCGAAGACTCGTAGAAACTTATTTCAATACAAAACTCGTCTCGCTCTACTCTAACAATGGGGGTGAATTCCAAAAACTCATACCTCTTCTCAATCACTCTGGGATATCTCACTTCACCACACCACCTCATACACCCGAACACAACGGCACCGCCGAACGGCGTCATCGCCATATCGTCGATACCGGTCTCTCTCTTCTTCACTTTGCTTCCATTCCTGTCGCGTATTGGTCCTATGCTTTTGTCACAACCGTTTATCTTATAAATCGGCTCCCCACTCCTCTTCTTCACCACCGATCTCCGTATGAAGTTCTTCATCACGTGTCACCCTCCTACACCAAACTCAAGCCGTTCGGATGTTTGTGTTTTCCCTGGCTGCGGCTGTATCACTCTACCAAACTTGCACCCAAGTCCTCTCCCTGTGTCTTCTTAGGTTACTCCATCTCTACATCCGCCTACATGTGTCTTGATCTCTCGTCCCATCGTCTCTATCTCTCGCGTCATGTTCGGTTTGTTGAGGACGAATTTCCATTTCGCTCATCTCTGCCGTCTACTTCTCCTCCCTCTCATCCTATTCCTTCCATGGCCTCGTCTCCTTATCCTCCTCAAATATCACTGCCACCTTCACCGCCTGCTTCCCTCCCAACGCAGCCACCTACCGTTCCCACCCCTCCTCTCGCTGATCCTCCACCAACCGACCATGTTTCTCCTCCACCCTCTCCCTCATCTCAGTCCAACACCTCCTCTCGCCCTACTCGTGTACGTCGCCAAAACCCTCGATACTACAACTCTTCTTTTGTCAATCACACTACTCTACATCCCATTCCTGCCTCTCTTGAACCTGCCACTGTTAAGGAAGCCCTTCGTGATCCCCTCTGGAAGTCTGCCATGGATGATGAGTTTCATGCCCTCACTTACAATCGCACTTGGGATCTTGTACCTCCCAGCAGTCGCACACCAATTTCCTGCAAATGGGTGTTTCGCGTCAAACGCCGAGCTGATGGCTCAGTCGAACGCTACAAGGCCCGCTTAGTCGTTCGTGGTTTTCTACAATGAGCTGGTCGTGACTACCATGATACGTTCAGTCCCGTCATCAAGCCGGTTACTATTCGGCTCATTCTATCCATTGCTCTTGCACATAAGTGGCCTCTACAGCAGCTCGACGTCAATAATGCCTTCCTTAATGGTACGCTCACTGACGAAGTGTATATGGAACAACCGACTGGCTATCGTGATCCTGATCGCCCTACTCATGTATGTCGTCTCCGTAAGGCACTTTATGGTCTCAAGCAGGCTCCACGTGCATGGTACCTTGCGCTCTCATCATTTCTTCTCAAGTTCGGTTTTCGTCGGTCTCTTGCCGACACCTCTCTTTTCTACTATAATCGTGGCGGTATTATCATGTTCTTTCTTGTTTATGTTGATGATATTGTGCTCACTGGCAACAATGCTGCAATTTTATCTCAGTTTGTGTCAAAGCTCTCGCAGGAATTCTCTCTTAAAGAGCTTGGTTCCCTGAGTTATTTTCTTGGAGTCGAAGTTCTTCCAACTTCTACTGGTGTATTCTTGTCTCAGAGATCTTACTTGGTGGATATTCTTTCTCGTTTTCACATGGATGGTGTGAAACCTTGTTCTACTCCCATGTCGTCATCCGAGAAACTTTCCAAATCAAGTGGGAAACCCTTACTCGATCTCTCTGCCTACCGTCGAGCACTTGGTCTTCTCCAATATTTATGTCTTACTCGACCGGATATCGCGTTTGCTGTTAACAAGCTGTTTCAATTTCTTCACTCTCCATGTGACACTCACTGGGAAGCTCTTAAGCGTGTTCTACGCTATCTCAAAGGTACACTTGATCATGGTCTCTTTCTCCATCACACGGCAACTCCTTCTCTTACTGTTTTCTCTGATGCGGATTGGGGTGGCTCACTTGATGATGGTCGTTCTACTACTGGCTACGCCATTTATTTTGGCAAGAATCTTGTCTCTTGGAAGTCTGTTAAGCAGCGGAGTGTCTCTCGTTCTTCTACTGAGGCGGAATATCGTGCCATAGCTCATGCAAGCCGCTGAAGTCATCTGGATCCGACACCTACTTCGTGAGATCGGTTTCTCTCTTCCTTCGCCGCCTAACATCCTGTGTGATAATGTAGGTGCCACGTTTGTTTCTCGTCATCCCATCTTTCATTCAAGAATGAAACACTTGGCACTCGATTATTTCTTTGTTCGTGAAGAAGTTGAAGCTGGCCAACTTCGTGTTACTCATATTCCTGCAGCTGCTCAAATCGCTGATGCTCTTACGAAGCCATTGGGCTCAACCTCCTTTCGTCATTTTCGTACCAAGCTGGGTATCTCTGACGGATCCTCCATCTTGCGGGGGCGTGTTAGGAAATAAATCTCTTCCTTGTATATTTATCATATATTTAGCATGTATATCTCGTATATATTTCGTGTATATCTTTTCCTATTCTGTGGAGATGTTCCTCTCTATATAAACGCATCCTTGTAATCACATATTAATCAATCAATGATATTTATTCTACATCATATTCTCTATAGAGTTGATGAAAGGTAATTGTTTTTGTGCAGATTATTTACTGTTTACTGTTACTGAATTATGCGATAAGTTGAGGAAGGCGATGTCTAACTTGTGTCCCAATTTTTGTGTCGTAAATCTTCAACAATTTTAATTTATAATAATTCAGTTTAATTTTATAATTATTTTATAGGTTGTTTATTCATTCATCTAATTAGGATATATAATTACTTTTTAGCACTTAATTACATTTTTATTAGTTATACTTGGATTGATAATTATCAAACGTTTCATAATTGTGTCACTGCGCCGTATTGTCGATGAATTGATGACAACGTGGCTTGCTGAAAAGTCCACGTATATTCAACTGGATTTAACTAAAAAAATAAAAATAAAAATAGAGCCCCATCATAATCTAAAGGACGTGACCTGATTTTAAGACATGCATCATTGTTGCACAATTCTTAAAAATCACTCAAGTCAAACTTACTAAGACTTCTACAGCCTCTTGGGCAATAAATGAACAATAGGAATGAGTAAACAAAATAATCGATTTTGATACGTAACAATCAATATGTGACTCTTTTAAAAAATAGCTTAACCGGTATTCCTTAGGTTATAGATTATAATATAGATTTTCATATTATTATTTATGTTGATATAGTATGCGTGCAAATAATAAGTATAGAGATTGGAGTTTGTATTCTTTTTGTAACTGAAAAGGTCGTGTGGTTCAAGTCGGGTAATAGAAAGGGAATGGAAACAAGTCAAGTAAAGGAATGATAATAATAATGATTATTTTTCTTAAGTGTTTGGTTCAAGTGTGGAAATGAGTCACTTGTAAGGGAGTTCCCTTGCTCCTTGTTTCCCCTCCTTCTTGAGGGGTAACAATGTAATGGATTGAGTTTTCCCCCAAGTAGAGAAATGGATAACCTATTACTTAAACCAAATAAAAAGTAAATGAATCAATTAATTGTTTCCCTTTCCCTACTCAAAAAAATGCGAACCAAACACGGGCTAAAAGTGTATAGGAGCTGCCACATTCGTTGTCTATTTTTCTCTCCCACAGGAGTTATTGCCTTTTCACGGCTATTGTTTGGTAACCTAATTCCAGCCAACTCTTCTACCTCTACCTCTTCTCTTCTTGCGCTTGCAGCAGTAGCAGATTTTATCAAAAACATCCTCCACTTTCTCGAAGTATCTATCCCTAAAGCTTGGGCAAAATAAAAGCACCCAGGAAAAGGCTCCCAAGCCCACAGCATAGCCAGCAGCAATGAACACATATTCCCATTCTATCTCCCTATCTGATTCCGCATTTCCTTGTTCTGGCGATGAAACACGATCCATGTTTGAGCAGCTAATGTTGAGAGGGAGACCACATAACCCTGCATTTCGTTGAAAGCAATCAGCAGAAAATGATTGAATTTGAGTGCCAACTGGAATCTCTCCCACCAGCTTGTTGTGGGATACATTCATCATGGCAAGGAATGTGAGGCTTGCGATCTTTACCGGTATCTTCCCTGTTAGCCGGTTCACTGAGAGGTCCAGTGCTCCATGTGACATCAAGTCAAGTTACCGTATGATTTGGGGATAGTTCCAGTGAGACTATTGTGGGATAAGTTGAGTAGATAGAGTGCATCCAGCTCGCCAATTGCATCAGGGATATCTCCATGGAAATTATTGCAAGAGAAATCAATGGCTGTAAAGTCAGCCCAAATCTTGACAAGCTTTTGCTCCACCCCTTTGCAGACCCACCAGCATATTGCAGGAAACGTTCAAATAGGATAGTCGTGATCCGTTCTTAGTTCCCAAAATCCATCTAGGAATGTTTTTGTTATAGGAAATTCGTATTCCTTCTCCACTATCCCAAATCCAACTAGGAATTTCCCCTGAAATCTTGTTATTTGAAAGGTCCAAATGCTCCAAGGGGAATTGTTGCACAAGAAAATTGAACGAACTTGAATGGTTGCTTGTTGCATCCTCAAGTGACAAGTTATTTCCAGAAAGGTCAATATATATTAGATCGGGAAGGCTTAGAATCTTTTCGAGTTGAAAAGTGTCATTGAACAAGTTGTTAGAAAGTTTGAGATATTGTAGACTTTGAAGGTTGAAGAAAGAGTTGGGAATCGGGCTCTCCAATCGGTTACTACTCAAATCCAAATCAGAAAGCAGTGTAGAGATATGTCCAATTGAAAATTCACTGACCTTTCCACTCAAGCCGTTGTTGCTGAGGTCAAGACTTTCAAGTGAAGGTAACCGAGTAAAGACAGATGTGAGAATGGTACCACTTAGTGAATTGTTGCTTAAATCAATATCAACAATGTTGGAAAGAGCTTCAAAGTGGATGGAAGAAATTGAGCCAGTGAAGAAGTTGCACGACAAATCCACATAACGTAGCTGTGTCAAATTGCTTAGTGTGGAAGGAATGGCGCCAGTGAATTTACAATACGACAGATCTAAACCGGACAAAGTTTTGAGATTGGAAATAGAATCCGGTATAGAACCTGAGAAGTTTGTATGTGCAAGCACTATGCTTTGAAATGAGTTGTTTTGAGAAAATTGAGGCATGGTGCCGCTCAGTAATGGATTATTTGATATTACAAGATCTTGGAGAGTTGGTAACTGAAATATCACTTCAGGGAAATAACCTGTTAGAGAGCAGCTTCTGAGATCCAAGGAAGTCAAATGCATGAGCTTATGAAACTCCCTTGGAATCTCTGATCCCTCCAACCAGTTGTAGGACAGGTCCAGCTTCTCCAGGTACTCGAGGCCGAAAAGGCTCGACGAGTCATTAAATCCGCCTGAAATGCCTTCACCACCGAGCTCCAAACTGATAACGCGGCCAGCATCGTCACATCCAACTCGTTCCCATTTGCAGCAATCATCACTTAGATAATTTCATTGCACCAATTTTATTGATAAAGATGAATTGAATACCAACTGGTTTCTCAATTCAAGCAACAAACTTCTCTCATGCTCTATGCAATGTTTTTTCTCGGCACTTGTTTTGGTGATTAGTAATGGTGAATAATTGTACAAGCAAAGAGAGCCGCCATTGTTAAGATTACTGTGCTGTGGAGGTAAAGTGTTGTTGCATGGGTGCATGCAAATTATGGAAAATCATATTGGCGATTTATGTAGAGAAGTTTCCGCTATTCAAGGAAATTTCATGCAAGATTAATTTATTCAAGTATTATTATTTGGATAAATATTGAAGGATATTTGGAGAAGATATGGTTGAAGATATTACCATATTTTGAAGGATATGCAAAGATCTCCTAGGGTTTATTTTATTCCATATTAAGAGAAGGTATAAAGGAGAGACATGCATGCCTTTAGCTCTACCGCTGTTTTGAGAGATTGATTGTGAAATCTCTGAGTTAGTGTTCTCTGCAAGAGTGTGTTCTTGGGTAGAGTGTGTGTACAATAAAACTACTTCTTAGTTTTATTGTTGTGTGATTCTGAATTGTGATTCAGAGATTGTGTTTTCCTTTCGGTTTTCTGAGGGTAGGACGGGTGCTATCTGCCGATAGCTGGAGTTCGATTACGAGTGATTCTCGTAGTTCAATCCACATTCGAAAAGAAGTTGTAAACAGAAGTTAGGTGTCAAAATTGGTGTAAGTCATGTACTTCTCTGCTTCATAATAGTGGATTGATTCTCTCTCGGATTTGTCCCCCAGACGTAGGTGTTCTCACCGAACTGGGTTATCAAACCTTGTATTCTTTATTTTTACGCATTTATTTGTTCCTGATTCAAGAACATTTTTAAGAACATTAACATACGAATTGCACAACATAGCAATTTCAATTGGCACCAGAGCATGTTTTTGAGTTAATTTTATTTTTGAGATCTTGGGACTTTGTGCTAAGTTGTGCCATTTCTTATGGATTATCTAAGAGATAAAGAATTGTCTGTTTGTGGGCCACCAATATTTGATGGCATGAATTATGGCTATTGGAAAGTCAGAATGACGTGTTTCATTCGAGCTATTGATGAAAAGGCTTGGAGGGTTGTCGTTGGAGGATGGGCCTCTCCTATTGCTGCTGACGGAAGTCTAAAACCAAGAATGGAATGGACGTCTTATGAGGAGAAGAATATCCAGTCAAATAAGAAAGCTCAATATCTTATTTGTGCTGCTGTGAGTGTAAATATTATCTCACTAATTTCTCATTATGATTCTACTATGGAGGCATGGAATTTTTTGCAGAATATATTTGAGGAGAACAATCATGTTCATGAACGAAGGTTTTCACAACTTATTTCTGATTTTGAAGTGTTGAAGATGGATGTAAATAAGATTGAGAGAAGTTTAGAAGTTCTGACACAATATGTGCCAGTTGTTCCTGAATATGTTTCGGAAGATGTTCCTGAAAGAGAAAATTATGATTCTCTGGAGGTGATTGAAGAAAGTATACGAACTGCTGAATTTGAGTTTGTTACAACAGAAGTTAATGTTACCAAAGATGCCCTTGAAGAGGTTTGTCATGTTGATGAAATTAATGTCAGTGATGACATTGAAATGGGTCTTGATGCTGAAAATCTTCAGGCTATAGAGGATATTGGTGCTATTGTTGAGGATTATATTCTGTCAGAAGAATCTCGTAAGAATGTATATGATTCCAAAATTTACACTTTTGAGAATGATCAAGCTGAACAAGATGCTCTTCAACAAAAGCAGAGAATAGAGAAATGGAAAACTAAGATGATTGTCCTAGCATGTTATGCTCAAGCTATATTAGCTCATGTGAATTTGATGGTTGGGGTTCATATTCTTAACCTCAAAATTGTGTCTGAAGATTCAAGTGATCGTATCTTTCTCAAGTCAGATTCTTCGCAAGGCATATTAAATTCTACATTTGTATCTGATGGATGCAGAAAATTGTGGGATACTAAGATATTGTTCAGATTCGATGTTCATTATGGCAAAGGGTGCGAGGAAATGGTCTTTAAAATGGCAAAATCCGAGTTGATTTCAGTTCATGCATCTTGTAGTGACGTTATTGTTGGGTTAGTATTTCAGAGGTCATTCTTGAATCACATGGAGCATATTGTTATGGAGTTCAAGATGGTTATAGTGGATAAAATCATATACTTTCCTTACTTTCTCATGAAACCATCAGAGATTAAACTTTTTGTCTATCATAAGTTTGGGATGAACAAGTGCAAGATGCGTACCATATTTATGAAAGTATTCATGAAGAAGACGAGAAGTGAAGTTGGAATTTTTGAAGAATCGACGTTACTTTAAAACTTATGTGAAAAATTGGTATTTCTCTTTTTGTATAGAGGAGACACAAGCTTCAATTGGGTAGCAAGAGCAGACCTCTTCATCAAGGCATTGGATGGTGAGATTTGATTTGGTGCATTTCTTCTTAGGGGTTCTGGATTTGTTGGTGAAGTTTTTTGTAGGTCTGAAGCTACATTAGACTTGATTTTTCAAGTGGTGGTCTTCTTTGATATTTTCTCCTGGAGAGTATTATATGTTTCTGAAATTGTTTTTAAAGTGGTTCTTCAAGTGTTGGTTCTCCGTGTGTTTATTCTCCTTCGAGAACCCTTCCGGCTGGAGATTTAAATATTGAAAAAGGAGATAAGAAGGTGACAAATTAGCCACACCGTCTATTTCTCAAGAAGATGAAATCCAGATTCTGAAGAGTGTTGCTAAAGGGAAAAAGGTTGATGCTTCCACTCATATTGTTCGCACCAAAATCTGGTCATACAAAATATATGGAGATTTCTATTCCATCTCAAGCTCACACTGATGATGAAACTTCTTAAGCTAGATAGCTTACCAGCGGGGCTCTTTTTTCTTGGCCTTCTGAAGGACTTTTGTTTGCAACCTCATATCTCTCAACTTGTTACTGATGTTCCTAAAGTGGTTCCTGAATATGCTCCTACCACTTATGTACCAAATGTGGTACTCTCTAAATTTCGGAGAGAACTTAAGTCTGAAATATGCTGAGGATGTTGCTCAAATGAAGATATTGTTCATATTGAAGAGGTTGCTCCTGAAGAAGTTGCTCTTGAGCATACGATATATTAGCAATTGATGTTAGTGTCGATCTGAAGTGTCCAGTTTTGTGCCTGGAAACTTTGCTGCCCCTTGATGCTTTGGATTTCTATATCCAAAAAGAGAAAGTAAGTATGTATGAGAAGTTGTGACTATGAATGATTAGACAAAGTATGAATTGTGGGTGCTCTCATTGCTCTACTTGTTGTCTATCATTTTTGTTTAGTGATCAAATTTAGGGGGAGTTTATCTCTATTTGTATTCCTGGAGCAGTTCTCAAGGAAATACCTCTCATTCTTGCATGGATAATGATGGTGGTGATGTTTTAGCTCTCTATCGAAGGTGTTTCCTGTGATGGGTGAGCTAAATGAATGCCCTGTGAGAGTCATTCTTTGATTCTTATGTTTCACTTGCTCAAATTGTTAAGAGATGTATTGATATGTCTACTAGTTATCACAATGTTGTCAAGTTTCCAACACTTGACAGAAGATATATGTGAAGTATGATACTCATAAGTTGGGTATTATGTTCGGTGAGGGAGTAAATGCTATGAATTTTCAAAGATATTTTGAAGATGTCTTTGAAAAGATGTTGAGTGTGTTGTCATCTTGTATTAATGCTTGTGCTGTTAAATCATTGGATTTGGACTTTGGTGAGAGCACTCGTGCAGTTAAGGGGGAGTTGCCTATTTATCTTGTTGAGATGGCAGATGCCAAATTTTCTTATACTTTCTGAATAAGAATGCGTATACTAAAAGTTATTAGAGATGTTGAAGTTAGTGATGGTGGCAGCATTCATGTTGTTCAAGATGTTCTTCAATCTGTTGAAGAACATATTATTGAAGTTTTTGATATTGTTGGTGCTAAGAAGATCACATGACATGGACATTCTGTTTGGTATGAAAGTGGGAAGTTGTTAGCTCTTCGGTTACAACTCGTTGTTGGAATTTGATGTTTGACAATGTCTGTGGCATATCATTTGCAAGATCAAGAGTTAGGAGATTGTTTATTTAGGTCTTACTTATCAGGTCTTGTCATCTCAGAATATTGTGGTTAATGTGATGATTTGCACGGGAAAGCTCTAAAGGTTTTTAGGCTTATTTCTATATTTCTCAATTCTGATATGCTAGAGGATAATGTTGGAAAGCCATGTGGATCCAGTTCATTTGATGCCAAATAAGTTGCTACAGGTGGTGATGTACCTGACGATGTTTCTGAGGATGTTTCTCAGTGCTCTGCTCTGTCTGCTTTGTCTAGCAGAAGAATGTCATTCTCTAATTTCTATCCACAAGGTGGTTCTCAAGAGCATGATGTTCTGATGATGTTACTAATATGAGGCCTGATGACTATGATCAAGAATTTCTGAAGAGACTGTTGATGTTGATTTTGGCTAGTTGGTGAAGTTTGATTCACTTCTTGTTCCATGTTCTTGTTTTTTTAAGAAATAAATTCGTATTGAGGGGGAGTATTGCAACAATGTTGCTTGGTCTCGGTGGAAGTTGTGTATTTATGGGGAGTGTGCTATGTACTGATGTATAGTAGTTGGTGAAAATTGGTCAGTGTGGCGATGTTCTTCAAAATGTCTCTCAGGTTGTTCCTCGAAGTTCAGTTCAGATTACTGGAACTGTTAATGTCCATTTGCATTTTGTTGACAAAAAGGGTAGCTGAAAAAGAGTTTGTTGCAAGATTGCATGGGGAGTTATGTACGCGTTTAGTGATTTTGCTGCTAATGTGCTTGTTGATGTGTCTGATGTTGATATAGTTGTGGATTTCGATGTCTGTATTAAGGAACTCACAGGTGGATTGATGTTAAAATGGTAAGCAAAACGGGTTGATGCCCCTTCTCTATCTACTAAGTACTCTATGGTACATAAGTTGGTTATCAGAAATTGGGTTCCTACCACTCATAGGACTACCATAGGTAGGGATATTGAGAAGTTTCTGTATTGCATTGGAAGGCAATCCCATTGTGGATTTGGATGCTATTAGAGGATGACGACGCTTGGGAAGAATTCCCATGGGGTAGTTATTCGTATTAGACCCTCGTTAGCTCAATCAAAGCTATGAAGACGGATGAAGATAAAGTTCCAAGATACTTGCCTTTTTAGTAAGTTTACTAGACTCACTACTTGGCACATAAAATATTAAATTCCTTCAGAAATTATACGTCTACTGATCAATTTCTATTACATGCTTGGATATTTGGAACAAAACTGGGATCGAAAAAAACAAGTCAAAAGAAACAACGACTGCTGCGGTACACATATGAGAACAAAGGCAAATTTCTAGAAGAGGATGAGATCAAAGAGGTACGAATAAATAAAAATGTTGAACTAATACGTGCTAGTGTGGTAGTATTAGATACGAATAAGTTCACTGCGTACCACTAACAAGGAACTAATAAAAGAAATCATACTAAATACCTATGTAGCAAGGTACGAATACAAATAAGTCATACTGAATACATAGGTAACAAGGTACGAGTACAATAATTCGTACTGATTACCTATGTAATAAAGTACTGATTACATGTAGGTATCAAGGTACGAGTACAATAATTCGTACTTGATACATATGTAACAAGGTACAAGTACAATAATTCGTACTGATTACCTATGTAGCAAAGTACGAGTAGAATAGTTCATATTCGTACTGAATACATAGGTAACAAGGTACGAGTACAATAATTCGTACTGATTACCTATGTAGCAAAGTACGAGTAGAATAGTTCGTACTGATTACCTATAGGTATCAAGGTACGGGTACAATAATTCATACTGAATACATAGGTAACAAGGTACGAGTACAATAATTCATACTGATTACCTATGTAGCAAAGTACGAGTAGAATAGTTCGTACTGATTACCTATGTAGCAAAGAACGAATATAGTAATTATTACTGAAAACTGGGATGAATTAGTTTAAGTTCTTCTGTTATTTTGTAGAACATTGTGGCGCAGCTGAAGCCAACGAAGATGGAGCTTAGCCTACCATACTGGACATCACTCTCAAAGGACCCAAGTGGGATGCCGTTTGCCTTATTGTACAATCTAAGTAGGAAGAAGAGGCCCTACAAGATTGTTAACGCTTCAAATGATGCATCCACGTCCGCATCAACAAATATCCAGCTTACAGAAGAACAAATGAGAAAGATTGGAGAGTTTGCAGCCAAATTAGCTGAGAAGAATTTGAAGGTTTACATGGATGAGGTGAACTTGAAGCTAGATAGGGTCATCGAAGCTCTTGGCATCGGACCCAAGGATGATATTCATGATGACAATGATGATGACAATGACAACGATCAGTTGTTAATGAACAATTACAACGGACTCTTGTCATCAACAGAGCATACTAAAGCATCGGATGCTGAGGCTGCAACTAAAAATAAGGAAGAAGCTGTTGTTGATGTTGTGAATGTGAATGAAGATGACGAAGAAGATCTTGATGCTGTAAAGTTATCGGATGACGTATCATCATTTGACATGAATGAAGTAGAAAATGCAGTAGCAGAAGAGGCTACAAAGATTATCAAAGAAATAACACATGCAGCAGAAAAAGAGGCAATCACGACAGAAGAGAAAGAGACATTAGAGGAAGCATCAGATGAAGCAACGGAGGCAGCAGAGGAAGCAGCTAAACAGCACAAGAAGCAACCAAATCAACTGATGAATTACATAACAAGAATGAAATATATGCAAGGGTAAAGAAGAAAGCAGCGCTGAAGATCAAAAATCAAAGAGAGGAACAGCTGCAGCACTGAAGACATATGAAAAGCACCGAGAAGAAAAATCAAAAAGGGCTGCAGACAGGGCAAGGGTCACAGAAGAGAAGGCAAATGAGGCAGGAAAAGAATCGAACGCAGCTGCAACCGAACAAGAATCAAAGAGTTCAGAAGACGAAGAACCATCAGTCATCCCAGATGCAGGGGCTGTGGTGCTGGAGAAGCTGTAGTAACCGAGCAAGCAGAGGTAAAGGACACACATTTGGAGGCGTGAAGAAGTTTAAAAAATAATGATGGAATTTAAAAAGCAATTTCAGCTTTTAATTTATTGTCTTCATGTTTTTTAGATACCCAATTAAATTTGAGGGATTGTTTTTAACATGAATGATTATCTGCATCTTCTTATTTTATAAAATTCCACTGTATTGGCATAAAAAATGCAGACTGTATTATGATACAAATTTTGATGAATTCATTCCATGTACCGGTACGGGGTACGAATATTTTATATTTTGTACTGACGCTTGAAAAGCATAATGAATAATGTTGGAACATGTCATTGACGCAGATGAACCATTCATATCAGACACGCAGCTTACTTAAGCTTTTGAAGACTACATGAGTTCAGTTGAAACAAGAAGAAGCTGTTTGGAAGATTTATAGATTATGGTTGCCCCAATCCCCACGCAAGAAATTGCATTGGCTGTGTGGGAGCCAAATGAAAGGAGACCAGTTAGGCAAAGATACCCATCAAGAGCATGCAAAAGTCCTTACCTCATGAACGATATAAGAGCTGGTCCACACTCATTCGATGAGTACATTAGTTCACCGGCATTGAGGTAATTTCAAACATAACTATTAATTAAACCTCTAACAATTACTTACATGTTGACTATATATGCTGCTTGAGGAACGTGGGCTTACTTGACCTGGTTGACAAAAGATTTCTTCAAAGACATACTCAACAAACACAAGATGAGTCAAGAGGATGCCATTAACTGTTACCTATCAATACTATCAGCAAACCCAACCTTTGCATGGATGGAAGATTGGAAAGATAACATTACAATCACCGCAACATACTTCTTGGTAAGTTAATGATTAGAAAAATTCAATCCTGTTAAGTATATACTGAAATCGTACCGCGTGAGTGGTACGAATCTAAAACTCGAATAGAATTGTAACGGTACTATAATAGAGTTACTATTATTCTTTCTTACATTATATGTTTTCTACTTGTAGAGTGCAGTTGATGAAGTCTTTGATATGATCCACGAACATTAGACAAATGTGTTGTCTTAGTACGACACTGCAAAATTCAAAAATAACATAGAGGAGCAAAAATACCTTCGGAATTGATGGTGGAAAAGTTGTTACCAGTTTGCAAAAGGTAAAGATCCAAGCTAGGGAGATACCATGAAACCTTGGCTGGCATGCGAAAAGGTAATACTGTTTCCTTTCAAATTCATAACTACTTTTCAAACCATTAGTACGATAAAAGTAATTCGTACCGATTACCAAAAAACTAAGCCTGCTTATTTTATTTATTGAAGGTTGTCACAGTTTGTTGCTTTGAGGAACATAATGCAATGGTACTCATTGATCTTAAGACACAATAAATCTAGATCTACGATCCAAAAGCATCTAAATATGAGCCAGGTGACTTTGATGAATTGAAGAAAATCTTCCTCCCAATGGCTAGGGTGTTGCCACAGATGATGAAGGCTGTCAGTTATTACGAGAAGCATAAAATCAAAAATACATTCATATTGCTAATGGGATATATGCTTTACTCTTGCCAAAGGGAAGAATGCTTACGTGCTAAAGAGAAAAGCCAATTGTTCACTTTATTTTTTGAAGTACATCGAGCGGGCAATAGAAAAGATACAGATGGAGAAGGAGTTGGAAGACCAAGCAGAACTTGATTTTTACCGGAACACCATTGCACGTACAATCTATGCATTTAGCACTGCAAGCAATGACTTCTAGGGTGCCTACTCTGATCCCAATGGACAAACTTTAGTTCATTTGGGTGTGAACGTAGTGTTTTGTTAATTATGTTAATATTAGGGAGATGAAAATACAATGAAACTTCTTTTTGTAATCATGAGGAAGTGAACATTATGTTTTGGTAATTATTAATGATATAAACGTATGTATATGTGGTATGCTACTTTTTTGTATTAAATATTAAATGAGTTCGCAGTAAGAATAAATCACAAAATTACCGGTATGGCGTACGATGTAAGTTATTCATACGAATGTCGGTACCGTCATTTCTGAAACATATTACATATGCGCTAAGCATAGATCGCCACAACAAAAATCATGATTACATCCCCCACCTGCCCCACACAAGTTACACATATTAATACAATCAAACTGATAAAATAATAGTACATTAAAAATATTTCGATAATGATCTATGAGTATGAGGTACGATCTAAAACAATTCATACCAGTAATGGGAGTACGATACATGCATAAATGTACCATAGTCAAACTTAACATTCTAATATAAATTGTACCACATGTCAGCAAAAATATCTATAAAACTTGACATTGACCGTGAAAGTTACCAAAAAGTAAAGGAAAAAAAAATTATCCATCCCTACTTGAATGGTTGCATTTCCTACGAGTATACTCATTAGCACCACAAATACCGCACGTCTTTAGTTTCCAACGTCGCTTAACCTCTGGTTCTTGGACGAAAACTTCCTCTTCAACAATGATCTCTAATGATGTTGTGCACTTGTTTCTAAAATGACCCGGCTGTTTACATCGGGAACACACACGGCCTCTAGTTTCAACCCTATTTAAATGAGATCTGCCTGCTTGCTTAGGATTAACAGGTAGTCTAACAACCCTTAAAGCAACATCTTCTGGCACACACCAATCGCTAAGATCAGGGGCTGGCTTTACCTCCACAGAATATATTTTTAGCCAATTCGCAGTGCTGTAATAAGCATTAACATATGCATATGGAGTCTTATTAGCAAACCTGGTATGAAAAGCACAGAAACATAGATTATCAGAAAAATATTGTATCAGTACGAATTCCCAATGCTTAATAGTGGTACGCACATATAAATGCGTACCGACTTCTTAGCATAAATTTATATTGAGTACTATGACAGAAAAGTAAATTATTACCATATGGCATGAGTGGCGTGCGAGCATGGGAACATATCCCTTTGAAAAACCCGACATGAACAACTCATTGCTGAGATATCAACAACATTAGACCGAATAGAGGAAACAATTTCAAACTTTGTATCCGAAATCGGCTCGACCTTCATAACCCGACCCATCCTAATAGCATTCTTCAATCTCTTCATAGCATTCTCCGACAATTCTAATGTCCTAGCTGCAGCTGATGTACAATGGCTGAAAAACCACTTGCACCAGATTTCGACAGTACTTAAGAAGCTGATAGATGGGCAATTTTCTAGCTCATTTTAGACGTCCATTTAAGGACTCCACAACATTAGAAATTCCGAATCGATTTCTCTGCACAGGACATTTACAGTTAGCCCATTTAATAGGATCAATGTCTAAGAGCTTTGCATATAGAGTGGGTGCATTTGACTTAAAATTACCCATAAAAATATCAAAATCTTCAACCCTGTATGCTTTTGCAGCCTGCTGAAAAACTTCGATTGCCCCTTCAACCCTACATTGCCTAAGGTTACCCTGAATGTGATATGTGCATAGACCATGGGCAACCCAAGAAAAACAACAGATATTGCAGTTTTTATACTGATATGTTGATCAGAAACGATCAACATTTCATCTCGAACTCCAAATGACTATCGTACGTGCTCCAAAAACCAAAGCCATGATGAATCATTTTCCTTATCCCTAACACCAAAAGCAAGAGGGACAATGTTCTCATTAGAATCCTTTGTGGCTGCAATAAACATCACACCTTTGAATTTTCCCTTAAAATGCATAGCATCGATGACAATTACATGGTGGCAGAAACGAAATGCCCTTATAGACGCATAGAGCAAGAAGTAGAAGTACTAAAATAAATTATCTTCCGATGTCTGTAAATCAATAATCGAACCAGGATTCATCTGCCGTAACATATAGAGATACCTGGGCAGCAACTGAGAAAATAACATCACATTATCAACATCAAACTGTATATGCCATGCAGTACGAAATATGCAAAAATGTACCACGTACTGGTACGAAATGAAAATTAAACATAAGAGTACCGTGTTATGAACAGATTGCAACAGTTTAATGACAGATAAGGAAGTTCGTACCATGCATAACAATTAACCCAAACATATATGCTAACTAAAAGAAAAATCTCACCTCAAATGACTCATCTGGATTCCCGTAGGAACTGTGAAGAGCAATGTTTCTACCGGACAACACAGTTGAATACTTCATGTTCACACCAAATTCTCTTAATAATTGACCCTGTATGTCCTTCAGCCTAACAACATAACCATCTTCAGTTAAAGACGCAACAACATGAGCAGCTAACGCCTTACTCCTAACTTGAGGTCCATCAGAATTTCTCAATCTATCACACAAGTGTGAGAACGTGTCACGACCGCACTTTGCTAATCGATAGCTTAGTTTGTTATAATCGTGACTATAGAAAAATGTGTAAGAATTATGGAATAGACAAAGGATATGTAGGAAATTGACTTATCGATTTGATACTTGGGGTTTAAAAGAAATAAAAATTGTCTTGGTCAATGATTAAGAATGATAAGTTGCGTTAGGATTCTGACTTAGTTACAACTGAAATGAAAGAGTTTAATCAAAAGTGTGTTTGCAGCGGAGATGTGTTAAAACATATGTATGGAGACATATGCTACCAACAGTGATTACTTCTAACTGTTCTTGACAAAATCCTCACTGGTCACTTCGCTTCAACAACTGCTCAACCTGCATATCAGAAATAATGTACAGGGCGTGAGTACGGAGTACTCAGTGGACACATGCCCAAAATCATTTATTTATTGTCAAGCCATTAATCAGTGAATCATAGGGTTTTACCGAAAGAGCCTATGTTCACAAAAACTGTTGTGATCTTAAAAAGCGACCGCGCTGTCTATGTTCTTGAGTAATCTACCATATCTGGAAACATAAGTACCGAGAAGGTGGCCACCTTCCACGACACCTGACTAGCCAACTGCCGTTGAGCGTAGTCGCATAGTGTACACTAGTCCAAGTATGATTCCTGATCACACAGGGACCCGAAATCGATTCATAAATTTGGCCTTGCGCCATTCCTCATATAGGTATCATACAAAAACTGAAAATATTTATGGCATGACAATTATAAAAGAGCTAACATCTAATAAAACATGCTTTTTGTTTTATAGAAAGCCCACCTCGTTGCTCTTCTTGACTGCTACTAGACGATCTCCATCGCAGCTACTGACTCTCCTTCGTGTAACATTCGATTGAAAATCGAAATAAGATTCGTATTCTAAGGAATAAAATCTTATCTAAGATCATAGGTTTTTGTCCGATCGGAGGTTATTCTAATTTCAGTAACGTGGTTACTTTTATCTAAATCGAGTTATAAATTCTGTTATATGAACGGTTTATACAGGATATTTCTTAATAAATCAATAGTTGATTTATTGTGAACTTAGAATCAATTAATTGAGAAGCTTCTCAATAAATAATTAGCTTAATTAATTAATCGGAGGCTAAGATAACTTCTGATTTAATTAACTTATTACTATAAGTTAATTAAGAAATAATTCACTTAAGAGATATAAATTACTAATTATCATTGCGTAATTGATTATCTTAATCAATTAATCTAAATTATTAAATCTTGGTTAATTATCTTATCTCAAGTTAATTATCAAAAATCATGTAATAATCCTCTACGAATTTTCAAAATCTAATTACGGATAAAGTACGATTTAATTAGCCGCGTCTCGGTTCGTAATTAATTTGAAAAGGGCTCGTAATTTAATTAGACGAATTACAGTCCAAGAGTAACAATTCCAGCCCACTTGGAAGGTGACTCGGCCTGCTCTCGTTCAGTCCAACACTTCACCCCGTATCTTGCTTGAACCCGGCCCGCTTAGATAAATAAATAAATAGATAAATAAATAAGTTACTAAATAAATAAATAAAATAAAAGAAAAGAAAAGAGAAAAAAAAAGAAACCCCAATCCCCCATTATTCTCATCTGGTAATATGTCTTTTTACCCAAATATTAAGTGGGTATGTATAAATTACCCATTCTGAAAGTGCATATGTAGAAAATACCTATTTCAATATATTAATGTTATATTGTAGAAATCAATGCACAAGCTTTGCAGATCTGCAGAGTTTGAGCCCTACTTTTTATATTTTTTATCTATGCCTCGATTGTGATTTTTATTTTTAGTCACCAATTAGAAAATAAAACTTTTGGGGTGAAATTATATCACCGACACCAAACTATTCTAAATGCACTCAAATTTAATATGATAGATGAAACAGTAAAATTATTGAATGCATTCTCTGAAAATTCATATTCACGGACTAAATAGTAAAAATAATAATTGTATTCGGACAAATTTGACTACTTTATCAAATTTATTTTCACAGCAAATAATTCATAATTCATACATGTTTTATCCTATAAATTGGGTAGAGTGTAGATCATTTCTTCGCTCACAATACCTTAAAAATTATTTTCTTCATTTCTTAAAAGCGTACAATTTGTAGTATTTTTTTAGCGCTAGAAGGCAATCAAAGACAATTACTGGTGGCAAATTGAGGAGGAAGAAAAAGCAAACTAAATTGAACAAGCTCAGGAAATTATAGCTTTTAAGGTACATTATCAAGTTAATTATTCTATTTTTTCAATTTTATTTTTGGAATTTACATGCTCAATGTTATATTGATTCTTAGGTGTAATAGTATGATTTTAGGCATAAGATATTTAGATAAATATGAAATTTTACTGTTTAAATAATTTTAATTATGGTATGATTAGGGCAATTTGTAAGTGCTATTTTATTTAAATTAGGGCGATTGTAAGTGCTATTTATTTAAATTATGCTTAAGTTATTAACTCTGAATTTTAATTATTATTATTATTATTATTATTATTATTATTATTATTATTATTATTATTATTATCATTGTTATTATTATTATTATTAATTAAATCCCGCGAGACATCTTTTTAACTATATTAATACTTTTTTTTAATAAAATAATTTGTTAATTCAAAAAGGTCTTCCACGGTTAGACTATGATTAAACCGTGAATTCACGGTTTAAATTCTAGTCTAACCGTGAGACGTCTTTTTAAACTATATTAATACTACTCTTTTAATATAATAGTTTGTTAATTGGAAAGTACATCACGGTTAGATTAGCATTTAAACTGTGAATTTCACGGTTTAAATGCTACTCTAACCGTGAGAGATCTTTTTGAACTATATTAATACTATTTTTTTAATAAAATAATTTATTAATTAGAAAGGTATTTCACGGTTAGGTTAACATTTAAACCGTGAATTCACGGTTTAAATGCTAGTCTAACCATGAGACATCTTTTTAAACTATATTAATACTATTTTTTAATAAAATAATTTGTTAATTAGAAAGGTATTTCATGGTTAGATTAACATTTAAACCGTAAATTTCACAGTTTAAATGCTAGACTAACCGTGAGACGTCTTTTAAACTATATTGATAATATTTTTTTAATAAAATTAGCACTTTTAAGTTACATTCTCAAGTTAATGAGTCTATTTTTACAATTACACATGCTCAAGTTAATTTAGGTACGCATCTATTTTATAATTTGCCTTAGTCGAACTCAATATTAGTTTCAATTTTATTTTACTATTTGTATAATCATTGTTTTTTTATAAAATCTTAATTTTAAATTAATGTATTTTTTTCATTTAATATACATCTAATGTTTTGAATTAAATTCATGCAGATGTCCTCGTTATCGTGAACGTAAACTATGGAGGAAATTGGAAAAGCGTTGAGTACGAGGGCGGTAGACACATGGATATCGTCTTATCAACAGATGTTATCACTGTCTACAACTTGAGACGACAAATAGTTGATATCGTCTTATCAACAGATGCTTTCTTGGGTACTGATTTTGAGATCACCTATCTGAGGAAGACACCATCTGGACGTCTTGTTAAATCACCGTTGGGGACGGACGAAGAACTCGTGCGCTTGTGCAGAACATAATTGTCCCCAAAGGTATATATATCTTGGAACAACACGGCATCGTCTTCTCACTTTTACGGTGAACGAGCCGGGGTGTCCTCTTCATATTTCCCTACGGGTGAGCAGACATACCAGTATGGTGGCTCATTTGACTTCGGCGACCAGGGCACTGATTGACACACATACCTCGATGAGATTGGTAGGGTCGCTACTTCATCATTTCCAACTGACGACATGTATTGTCCAGATCTCAACCTCATAGCGAGTTCATTCCCTCATGCCTCGAGTGCCCGAGAAAATTCAATCCCAGACCTCAATTTGCAGCCGAGGATGAGCATAATGCGCATAGCGAGGCGCGGTCTCGAGGCCATGTGTATGAAGTTATAGACGATGAGGACGACCCAGATTACGATGTTGAATCTGATGCTTAGAGCACCGAGAGCGACATAGCCGGAGACAATTCTGAAAGGCGGCTGAATAGGTCTTTGTTTGCTGAGTACACAGCGTGGATACTAAACGAAGGCGGGATGGAAAAATTATTATGATTGATGTATCCAAGTCCGCACGATGATGATGCTGATGAGGATATCAATACAATGCATCTGAGTAATTGGATAGTCCCCATGGTCCTTATCCAACCTGAAAACTCTACAGTATATGCAGGTGAGGTTCATCTGATTGTTGAAGGGCTTGCTGTTAACGCCATGTACGATACAAAGGACGAACTCACGATTGCAGCCGGTCTGTGGAATTTGGAGAAGAATGCGGAATCAAAGGTAGAGAGGTCGGATAGTGGAAGACTATATTTGAAATGCAAATCATCGAAGCAATGCCCCTTCAAGTTACACGCCACAGCCAGCGGAGGCGGCTATTTTTTAGTGACCAAGTTTTGTGGCGATCACACGTGCAATCAGGAAGTAATGGGTCTGAAGAAAAGGAAGCTCCATTCTATGGTCATTGGGGCGTACTTTGTGAAGCGAATTCTACGTGATCAGGAAATAATCAAGCCAAATATCATAATGAACGAGCTGAAGGAAATTTTTGGTGTTGACATCACGTATGATGTCGCCTTGAGGGGACGAAACCGCACAATTCAGATGATTTATGGCGAGTACGAAGATTCGTACAAGATGTTGCCGGGCTACCTCGCAATGCTAAAGAAGACAAATCCGGGTACAATTACAAAGATCAACATCGGCAACGATGGCCGGTTCAAACAAGTTTTTGTTGCTCTAGGTGCTACTCGAGTTGCGTTTTCACTCACTATGAGGCCAGTTATTATAGTGGATAGCACACATATGAAGGGGAAGAACAAGGGAATCATGTTCGTAGCCATGGCAAATGACGCTAATGAGGAGTTGTATCTTTGGCTTACGGAGTAGGGCCTATCGAAAACCTCGAGTTCTGGACTTTCTTCATGCGAGGACTCAGAAGTGCATATGGAGCATTGAATGACACGTTGATTGTCTCGGATCAACACATATCCATCATACATGCCGTATCCATTGTATTTCCCGATGCCTACCACGGTTTGTGTGATTACCACCTGAGTAAGAACTTGGCACACTATGGTAAGCATGTCATCGGGCTGTTTGTACGAGCTGCATACACGTATGATGTGGAGGAATGGAATACGAGAATGGATCAAATTCGTGATCTGAACGCCAACGCCCATGCAAAATTGATGGAAATCGGCCCTGCCAAGTGGGCTCGATCGATGAGCCAACCTCGACATTTTACCAATATGATGTCTTAACGCTGCCGAGTCTTTCAATAATACCCTCCTATGGGCTAGGCGTCTACCAATCTGTACTTCTCTCGATGCTGTGAGGCTTATCATCGAAGAGTGGTTCGATGAACGACGCATAGCCTGCCAGCGGGACAATCATCCAATAACATTGGCGGCGAGGCGAACAATTGCGGATTAGATAGAGCACGTGCGGAAATATAGGGTCACGCAAACATCTCAATTCCAATTCAATGTTCGTACATCCTAAAAGATACTTATTGTGAATCTTCAACAACATGAGTGTCAATGTCTGCGTTGGCAGAGGGACTGTCTGCCTTGTGCACATGCGATTGTGGTAATCATGTAAGTCACCTTCAAGGTATCATTTGAATACAATAATCATAATTTAAGTACTTTCAACTTAATTATATTTTTTTGTCTGATTTTAGGTACCAAGGGGAGGAAGTATTGCATTACGTTTCACCTTACTACCAGCGAGGTACTCATGCAAAAGCTTACGAGCTCCCAATTTTACGTGTACCACATAGATCTACTTGGCCCAAAGAGCTGCAGAGTGCAGAGGTATTGCCCCCAATAAGATTACGTCTACCGGGGAGGCCGAGAGAAAGATGATGTAAAGGGAGAGGGGAAGCACGTCGACGGGCAAGCCGTAGTTCTCACAGATGTCCACATTGTGATATGACAGGTCACGTTTGAGCCATGTGTCACTTGTGGATGGAATCATTCAATTGATGTAATTTGTTGCAGTAAATGAAGAATATATTATCCTATTATTTTATACATAATAAAAATCAAGAAATATAATATAACATAACTTCAAAATTTAGGACAAATTATATAAATAATATACAAAAAATTAATTATCATTTGTAATGTATCCAATAACCGTGAAACGTGAAATCACGGTTAGAAATAATTTTAAACGTGAATCACGGTTTATTTATGAATCAAACCGTAATAAACCGTGTAATAACATTCAGAAAATAATAAAAAATTTATTTACACGGTTTATATAAGAATGAAACTGTAATATCATGAATACCGTAAACCCTGACCATAGAATCTGGTCAAAATTAGAATCCGGTCAAAACCACTCCTATTTCACAGTTTGTTGTGATTTTTACTGTGTAATTATGTTCCAACTCGTGAACCCTAATCGTGAGACACTCTAAGTTGGTCAAAATTAAGGCCAAATTTCATTTTGATCTTGTGTACTATACTTGTAAGTGATGTATTCTAATGACATCGTGACTTTTAAATGCAAACATTCTAATTAATTAATTATAGTAATATTTAAATACATACATTTTTATATTTAAATAGAATATTTAAATATTCTAACATATATTCGTTTTGAAATATAATGTTCACAGCTCGGCACCGTGAAAGGGAAAATATCCGTTTCGTGACCTCTAAGCAAAATGCGGAGAGGTACCTCACGCCAATCCGTTCAAGTCGCGGCTTCTTCAGGGCAACAATACAATCGATGTACATACACGAGAACGGTCGGCATGAATACTCGTCCTTCTGTATGTATTACTGCTCTAGGGGGATCCAAACAACATTCAGAAAATCTTGATGCTTCTTCATCCGTGGATGTTGTTCCCAATATCCAATCTTTTGCAACACTCTGGGCCACAGTTTCTGGATCGGGTAGAGCTGGACCAACCGATGCATTCTGTCTTGTGCATTAGGGAGCGTATGTAGAAGTGAGTCGTATACCTCCATCGTCCACTCGTCAGTCAGTACTCGGCAAATAACCCAGTGATCGGTGGCAACATGGCAAATAAACACAAACTGCAAATTAAAACAGCACATGACAAATGGGAAACAAGTTCATATTAGAATTAGTAACTCAAAATCAAAATAAAAGATCAACATATTTATATTTTTTTAACTACATCCACAAAGTTTGCTTCATAAAAAAAGATCAACATAAGATTTTGATATTAATCCCACTACTCACGTTAAATCTCACAATTCCTTAAAAATCAATTTGAATAACACTAAAAAAATAGATAAAAATTCGTCTCTTTAATTTATGTTTTCCAAAATATCTGATGCATGTAGTTTTATATAATTAGTATAATATATTTAAGCACTAATAATAATACTTAATTAAAACTCAAAGTTCAAATGAAGAAACTTACACAAGTTGTGTTCATCCAAACATCGTATGAGCCAACACCGTGAAACCAATTCCCGAGATCATCTGACAGCTTGTAATCATGATACTTTAGATTTGACTTTGCCATTGCCGTTTGATCTCCCTTGTGAAAATCCATCAGGGCCCTCCTAAACTCGTACTGTTAATAAATATCTTGATTTAGAGATTACACAAAAAAATATATATATATTCATTTAAAATGTAAAAAAAAACTCACATATACGCCCATTTCAAGGAGAACGGTGCATCTCTTAGCTAGAGACGGACACAAAGAAAGTCCATCTTGGAGTCGACTCCACCAATAAACAGTGTACAGTTCCATGATCTATAATGCACACAGATATGAAAAATAATAATGGGCTGCGTATCATAAAAAACATTAATATAAAATAAGGACCGTTCTAACCTCGGCTGAGAACTGAATATGAGGGTGTTTGATCTCATCGAACAAAGACTGGTTCATCTGAAAAGGCGGGTCCTGCAGGTTCCAGAAGTAGGAATTCGGCCCACTTAGTCTGAATTCTTGATACATCTGTTTGATCATCGGGCCAAAATACGGTGTCGGAATAGTCGGGACAAAGGGGCTCTGTAAAGCAGACGATGGCCTCACGTCCGTCCCCCAACACGGACCCGACGCACAGGCGTCACTCCTGCAATATCTAAATCCGCATCACTGTAGTCACCCCATGCAGATTGTCGGGGTCTGGAATCACTGGTTGATGGGCAAGCACTGGCTGCAGTACGGGATGTACCCAATCATCCAGGGGCATCTTGTCCAGGTCCCTAATGTAAGACGAGTGCGATGACTCCGCATCCTCGACCTCAGCCTCTCAAAATGGAGGCATCCTTGATCTATGCTCTACTGGCTCTGTAAAAAGCCCGAACATGTGCTCGAAACCCGGAGCGGCCTCGGAGCTAGGTGCCCTCTGCTCAATGTGGGCACCGTAGTCGTCGTAATGAGCTTGTGTGGGCCCCGTCAACTGAATATCGGCCTGCCAAGGGGACATGGCTAGGTGCCCTCTGCTTAATATGGGCACCGTCGTCGTCGTAACGAGCTGCGTGGGCCTCGTCAACTGAATGTCGGCCTGCCAAGGGGACGTGGCTGCCATGTGATGGTACTCAACGATGAGAATGCATGCCATGGCTCGAGGAAGATGACTTCCAAAGATCCCCTTCAGGTGCCCTACCATGAACTTGGCGATACAAGTCATGACTCCGGTCTCCGACGTATCCCGAGCCATGCATTCCATGACCTTGTCGGCCCACACGTTGTAATCACATCCTCGAGGGCACAGATCTCCGTGTACGTAGCAGATGAGGCCCGAGGACCTATTGGGGAGTGAACTATCAACCCTCAGCCTCTTCGATGTACTCACACTGAGCCGTGAAGGCCGGGATAGGTGCTCCACCCTCTGAATTTGCCCAGGTGGCACGAGGATGGCGACGTTGGGGCTGGACTACTTGCCTCGAATCACAGCACCTCAACTTATCAATCACTCTCGCCATATCTCTCGCATCCTTTGTTTGCCTCTGCTCTGGAGGCGCTTTTTTCCAAGAATGGCGTGTATTCGGGTTAAACCGAACTTGTAACGGGTCTTGGCGCTCGAATAGAGACTGAAAGTAATAAGAGGTTCGTTCCTCTTCATCAGGTTCGAGTGTGGGGTTGACTTCGAGCTGCATAAACAAAAGAAAAATGCATAACCATTATCAATTTTCCAATCTTCACCTATCCGGAATAGTCTTTTTTTGAACTTAAAGCATGTTACACGGTTTGAACTTAAACAAACCGTGTGATCACGGTTTCAGTAGAGATCAAACCGTGAAAAAGCTTTCTCACGGTTTAAACTAAATGAAATCGTGTATTCACTTTAGATGCATGTGATGATGATGTGATTGCGACCGTGGGGATTAAAGGTCGTAGGGCCAAAGCATAATCCAGTCACGAGGCAGAATTCTTGAGTCCCAAACCGAATATCCCGTCCACCTACGTGGAACAACCTCTCGAATTCGTGTTCTTCACCCCTCCACAACTCCCTAGCCAATAACTTGTGCACGGCACGCTTGGCATTCCCGAACTTCCTAAGCGCGAGAATCTTTCCAAATGGAGATTCGTTGGAAAATTGTGTCAAGAGATCCGGTCCACCAATGCGATTTAAATGATAAATTATGCCTTGAAGTACATGGATTCTGTTGTAACTAGTTATTTCACCAAGGAATCCTTGCATACGAGGCCTGTACCATGCGTGCCTAGGCTGCAAAATAATAGTTCAAAACGATTCATTAATTTAGTGAAGTATCAAATTTTACAATCTTCTCTGCAATGCAATGCAATAGTGTGAAATTAAACAAAACCGTGTGCCCACGGTTTAATTTAAGTAATTTTACGGTATATATTGAAAACAAACCGTGACTTCACGGTTTGATTAAATTTAAACCGTTAAGTTTGATGACTCAGCAAATTTCACGGTTTCTACTTAAATCAGACTGTGAAAATACAGTTTGATTTAATTTAAACCGTGAATGATGACTCTTACACGGTTAAATTCTAATTCAAACCGCCAGGACACGGTTTCAATTTACTTCAAACCTCAAACCGTGAAATATGTATAATTTACGCAGATAAATCCATATATATTTAAGATTTCGAATTCATAATTTACCCAATAAATTTCAATAAATCCAGATTTTTGGCATACAAATCGAAATATTAATGCATTTATACACATTATAATTCTATTCAAGAAAATATAAAATCATTAAATAATTACATACGAATTGATTGAAGAAACTAAAAAATACTAAAAATTTAATTACTTTTGAAATAACAAATAACAAAGAAGAGAAGAAGAAAATTAGAAAAATTACCAGAGGCTGCGGATGATGAAGATTTCGACGTTCTTCCATCGTCGGAACGCGACGTACTTGAGTCAGGACTTCGACTCCTTCATCTTCGGACCCCGAATCGTGGGGTAAGTGGGTGGATTCCGCCCGTTTATTTTTTTATTTTTTTATTTTTTTGTTTATTCTTTTAATCGGTTAAAGGAAATATCAACAAGACAAAAATTTGAATTGTTCCATAAAAACAACAACACAGATGCTGGCGAAAATAGCGGGCCCCAACCCATTATTTAAATAAAATAGGTATTTTTTTGTAAATGCCACTATTCATAGTGAATATTTCTTACGGCTATGTTTGGTAGAGGAGATAAACCAAGATAGCGCTAGTTATCTGGTCTAATCTCACTGTTTGGTAACATGTATTGCTAATCCGGGAAGCCCGAGATAAACAGCAAGCCCGAGCTTATTCCACTATTTTCCTTTGATAAACATTCCGACCATTTTGGTCGGTTAATTTGTGTGACTTAAACAGTACAAGCAGATTAAAACTTTTTTTACTTCTTTACCCCTTCTTTCTTTACTGATTTTGGTTCTCTCCTTTGTTCTCTTTCATTACATCATTATTTCCATATCGCAGTTAGGGTTAGATGATTGGTGAAGGAGGTGAATAGGAGAGGGAGGCGCCGAAACCGGCTCAAGAGTAACGGGAGAACCCGCCAAGTCGGGCGAAGGGACCTCGGCGCGCGAATTGAGGACGCACGGTGGTCGGCGACGCTGGGCAGGAGGAGGTGGATTCGCCGTCGGTCTAGGAAGGGGACAGCCGCGGCGGCGGCTGTTGCAAGGAACGGGTGGCTTGGGCTTGTAATCCTTGTGGATTTCCGCACAACAATCGCCGGAGATTGAAGTAGTAATTAAAATTATTACGGGCTCATAAGAAATATTTTTGTGCTTGAAGTGGAAGAGGATGAAGAATAGGGGGAAAAAAAAAAAAAAAAAAAGAGGAAGAAGAATTAGAGCAGTAGTTGTCGCGAAGAAGAAGATGAAGAATGGGGAGAAGAGAGAGAGAAAAGAAATGGTGGGGTATGGTGGGGTGGGGGCGGGCATGAGTTATTTATGCAGGGTGGTCATTTTGTATTTTTTTTTTTTATTAATTACATAACATAAAAAAATAGATTATAAAATTAAAAAATCGATATATGTAAATAAAAAAAATTAAGTACAGTTGTTTACTGAGTACAAAAAAAAACTACAAAAAAATATTACAAAAAATAGATACAAGATGTAAGGTTATTTTTGTAATTTATAATTTAATCTTGAGTCTTATATATTGTATTAAACACTTATTTAACTTATCTTACATTTTAATATTACCTACCAAACAAGAATAAAGATAATTTATCTCACTTTCTATTCACACTATTAATCTTATGTTTATTAATCCTATGACATCCTAACTTCCTAACCAAACATAGCCTACATGTATATTTTTAAATTGGGTATTTTAAATTTCTTCTCTATTCTCATTCCTCATTTTGACCGAGACTTATTCTCATTCTCTCTCTCTCACGATTGTAGTCCTCTGCAATTTCCTTCTTCTTCGTCCCAACTGTCCGGTTATCCTCTCTGGCACTCGTCGCCATCGTCGCGCCACCATGCCCAAGCCGACATCGTCGGCTGTTGCTCGTCGTTTCTCCTTCGGTTCTGGGTTGTTTGCCCCCAAATCGAAAGCCGTAGTCCGAAATTGGGGAAAGGCTCCTGTTGCTCGATTTTCCGGCGAGCTGTTCTTCTAGTTGAAGCTCTCGTCGCCGCGGCTTCGAGCTCCGGTGGAGGTTCGATTTCGATCCTCTTCTCTCTTGCTTGCTTGTTTCGCATTTTCCGAAGTTAAGAATGCGTGTGTGTTTACTGTATCTGGGTCTTAGCTAGATTCCGATTTTGGATTGAGATTCTTGGGGCATGCTGTACTTGTTTTAATTGTGTTTGAATGAGTTTCTGTTCTTGGTTTTTAGCATCTGAATGTTATGGGAATTGGCAAGCTTGGTTATAATTTTGGATTGAAGTTTCATGTCCTTAAGAAAGTTCGGAGCCTGCTGTGTTGTGGTGTTCTAGTTGGGGTTTTGTAAATGGGAGTATAATGGGTTTAAACTAATGAGTTAAGAGGATAGTATACTTGTTTATGCTTGTGTTCTATGGCTGTAGTATGAAGGTATGCTGAATGTGTTCTTGTTTTCCTTAGTTCAGGAACTTAGTGTGGAAACATGCCAGGCTTAGTTGTTTGGAAAAAGAAAATCATGCTTTAAGAGTTGGTGTTCTAAGTCAATTACCTTGAAGAAGGTGGGGCTGTAGTTGCTAGCTTCTCCTCCTTCCTCATTCAAATTCTCCTTCTTTCTAAGTGTTTGGAAATTCAGTTTGGTGAAATGTGGAGGAAGGAGATGGCTGCTGTTGTAAGTGGGGCTATTTATGCAAGGAATTGAGTGACTTTTGTAACTAGATAATACTTCACAACCTAGTTTATACTTTGGGTAATAGGTTTCCATAATCTTATGGCTGATTATCCTCTCCTTTATTTGCAGATTTTCTAGGCTGCAAGGAGCTGCTAGTACAGCTGATTTCATGGAGTTGAAAAGATGGATTTCTGTTCCCCCTTTTTTTTTTATTTAGAACGTGTAGCTCTACCTTTTGCATCTCCATTCATTTGCTTTGTGGTTAACAAACCGCTTTGTATTCTTAGGGCCTGTTTGGTTTATAAGATTGGGCCTGATTATATTTGAGATTAGACTATATCTCATGTTTGGATTGGGAGATTAATCATCAGACTGGCCCATGACTGAGTTCCACGATTAAGTCGCCCGCGACTAAAACCCACGAAATGAATCGGGGCCTTCCCCCTGCGATAAGAATAATCTCATGGATTGTTTGCCATAATACTACTTTGCCCTTCTAATTCTCGCTCTCGCCTTCTGCTCTACCTTCCTCACCCGCAATCATCTCTCCAATCTGTGACAATCTGCGACAATCTCTTCTGCGATCAGAGGATTTAAGGCGAATCTGGAACCCTAGAAAAAATTTGTCTGAGGTCTGCATAGGTATGTTTTTATACATCGTGAAGATGATTAGTATTATTTTTTGATGATTTATTTACTTTCGACTTCTATTTGTGCATAGTGTAGTTATGCTTCTTAGATTTATCTTATACTCATTCAGTTTGGTTTCTTTGAATTTAAGCACGTGCCGAATTTCTTGACTTGGTGATGATGATAGTGATATACTAATGGGGATTTATGGATTATTATTGAATTAAACGAGTTTATGCAAAGTACATTTTTTATGCCCTTTAATTATTGGGAGCGAAGACCTGTGGAGATTTTTTAGTCATTCTTTTCTCCAGCAATTCTGATTCAGTTCTAGAACTCTAGCAGATACCTAAATGAAGGTATTTCTTTGAGATGTCATTTATTTGGGTATAATTTTTGGATTCACCAGCAAAATACATTTATAAAGGTCCCTAGATAACACACTTAGCCCTTCCCCTTATCCTCGTTAGAACCCTTTTGATCCTGATCTTTCTTTTTCTTTTTATGTCTTGTTTATCACCTGCATCAATTGCTTTTTCATTTTGTTGAAGAGTACTATGATAATTCTCTGATTTAACTATATTAGCTTATGTTGTATAATTTTTGTAAGAATAGCGCTAGGAATTCTTTAGACGAGTCTTAGGAATCCATCATTTGATCAGAAAGTGCTCGAAAGTAGATAATGCTTGAAAATAAGAGAGCGAATATTAAATTGGAGCTCAAATAAGGATACTTGTGTATGCATATATAAGAAAACTGAAATTAAGAGAGAACTTCAGACAGTAAACACAACATACCTTCTCCAATTCCTTCACACCTTTCCCATATTCTTTCTTTTTGCAGCATATAGTGGGCCTGAAATGCAAATGCATTTAAAATTAGTTGTAATTATAGTTTGTAAGGTTTCCAATAGTGACATAAAAATCTCTATATATAGTTTTAGTAGCAAAAATATCTCAAGTCATGGCTGATATTCTTCTAATACATTTCAACAAAGTGCTGCTTGAACTATGACATATATCATCAAGGAAGCACTTGCAAGGTCATTGTTATAATTTTAGCTTGCAGTTAAGCTTCGATGTATAATTAATCTTCTTAGTTTTGGATGATATTTGCCCTGAGATGCTTGGCTGTATTTTATGGTAGGCTAATGTTTATTATTTCTTTTCATGATTGTTTCTAGTTTCTTCCGTTACCTATTCTGATGTTTTCTAGTTTTAGGTTCTCTAATGTGGTAATGTATTCTTGTTTGCTTTTCACATGGAAATGGTTGAGGATGTAGTTATGGCGGTGAATTTAGTATTCTGTGTGGTTTGTGTTATTTGTGTCATTTTTTACATATGATGCTCATAAAGTGCTAACGGAGTTCACTGTGCAGTAGCTTATTACTTTTTTCAAAGCTTATTACTTTTTTCAAAGCTTAGGCAATGGAAAAATGTTGAGGACACTGTGCAGTAACTTATTACTTTTTTCTTTTATTTTCTTGCAGTGACTTATGGATCTATCCGAAAAAATACTTGTAGCTCTCTTCTTGCAACGTTTAATGTGGCAAAATTCATTTTTTTTTATGATACTTATTTATTATTTTTATGGGGAAGAGACTTTTGTATTAAGTGGAGAGAGATATGAAATTAGATATAGCTTAATAAAGCGTATGCCTAACCAAAAAATCTTTTTGCACAACCTTATTAGAACTAGTGATGTTGTATGCATCAATATCCTTTGTATGGATCGTCGTTGTTTTAGCAGATTATGTGCCTTACTTGAAACTCATGGTGGACTACAATCATCTAAACATGTTTATATATTGAAGAACAAGTAGCTATTTTTTTCAATGTCATAGCTCATCACACTAAAATTAGAGTAATAGGTTTTCACTACATGAGATCTTTCTACACGATAAGTAAATACATTAAAAATGTATTGCGTGCTATCATGATTGTACACAAATATATGTTAGCCACACCCCAAGCAATTGAAGAGGGTTCTGAAGATAGATTGTGGAAGGTCGTGGGCTGCGGTTTCACTTGTATGTAAACCTGCTTATGTTATGGCTTTTCCTATTTAGAATGTAATAGCATTGTATAAGTGAGTTCTAACTTCATGAAGCTGATGGATTGATCGAGAAATACCTCAGGTTGTATCAATGAAACAAATGTATGATTACATTTCCCTTTTTTGATGATCTAATACATACTCTCTCTCATAAATATAAATTACTCAGTATCCGATTTTGATTGTTTGGAGAAATGTGGCACAAATCTATGAACAAATGTTTTTTGATTAGTTTTGCTGGAATGGATGATTGTAACTTTCCTTTTGCATAATTCACTTGGATTTATGGTTTGCTTCTCTGTTTAACTTAAGAGATAACTTCATAAAAGAGACCCGTGTGAACTAGCTGATCCAAGCACTCACCATTAGTGCAAATTATGCTTTGAATTTGATTATATCCGATTATGTGGCTCTTGAATAGCACAAGATCCCCACTATATACTTATTCCTCAAAATTGATTTTCATTTACAAAAAAATATTACTCCAATTAGAAAATTATTAACTCAAATTAACAAGATATGTAACTTAATTAACAAGATATATAAAATTAATAAAAATGCCCAATAGATTTATGGTATTACTAATTTTATCATTTAGAATTGCAATCAATATTGTTTCAGTCATATTCCAATTACATATAATTAAAATAGTTTGAGATAATATTAAATAACTTATAGAAGGGTATATTAGTAAATGAACAATAATACTACATTACACAATCTTGCAAACCAAACATGATTACCAATCATATAAAAGTTAACACGTCAACCAAACAACTTTTTTTTTATCCAAGATTCAATCTTGATCTATCCCGAATTGTATCTTGCTATTATCTAATCTATCGAACCAAACGGACCCTTAAGAGTTTGGAATTGATGTATTGAAAATTTATTTATTTAATTTCTTTAAATTCTGATTATTGTGTGTGTATGAAGATTCGGTTGCCAAGCCTTCTTTGGTTATTGGGCTTGGCCCAATAAGTAACCTAAATATATAGTGGCTTGGCCCGACAGGAAACGGGCCTGACATCTATATCTATCTATCTATATATATATAAAGAGGGAATCCTTCAATTGGATTTCAATTTGGATAGTGATTTTGAAATTTTTATCTTTGGCATGGGTATTTTCGTCATTTTCAACAGTTTTTCCCGCACGTACCGTCCCCTCATTCTCTCCCCCACTTCTGCAAACCGCCGATCGCAACCTCCTTCTCTTTCAATGAAAATTGCCTCAAACTCATATTTAGCCACTAATTCAGAAAGTCCCTCAGATAGTCTTGAAGCATTATATCATCTTTCCGGATTCTTCTTCTTCGTAGTTTTATACGATCAGGGCGGCGATCGAATGCGACGGTGGCGCAGATGATGAGACGCCGATTGCAGGGAGTGTCGATTCTGGAGGAAAAGGCGCCGCCGCCGAAAGAACCATCGGAAATTACTGAAGAAGTACATTTTGGAGTCATTTTACTGAAAGAACAAGGGGTTTGAGCGCCACAGCGAAAACAAGGGCGGAAATTGTCGAGTTCATCATTCGCGGCTCCGACCGAGGCCACTTCTCAATGGCAATGGATCCTTGCGTAAGATTCTAATCATTCTCCTTTTTTTTTTTGGTTTTAAGAAAAATTAAATCATTACTATCGTTGACATATACATTGAGATTATCATGACTATGAATTTGAGTAATCGAGGAGATTTTTTTGCCAGAATCCATGGAGTTTTTTTGGACATAATGTTGATCTGCCTCCATTCAAAGGCTTGCTCTCTTCTCTGCAGGAATCTGCATCCTCTGTTGCGAGGACCATTGCACCGTTGAAATTTCTTATCTTGCATGTGAAGTCATGGCTTCTCACTACGTACTTCGATCACGAGCTTCGTGTTTCGAGAGGAGATGGTGGCAACATCTTTGTGCTCATCAAAGAAGGAAGCCCCCTTCTTACCACATACTAGAAAAAATGATCGATTTTTAGTTATGGAGTTTGTGCATTTGCATGTGTGTGTATCCTTATTCCTTTTCAAATTCAAAAATAATGTAATTCAACACAATTGCTTTATGTATTAAGATATTCAGGAGCAGTTCAAAATCTTACATAAATGCAGAGTATATGTGTTATGATTGAGTTGTCTACTTTTTTATGATTGCGTGCCTAAATTTTGCGTCTTCATTTAATTGATTCAGTTTGCAAATTAAGTTCTTTACAATATTCTTTAAATTTTGCCTTAGTATCACCATTATCAATTGATTGTTGCCGATATTGAATTTCTTGAAGTTTTTGTAGATGAATCATCAGTGCACGTCAGTGTAGCAACTATAAGCATTTCAATTTCAATGTGAGTTTTCTTCTTTCGCAGATTATTTTTCCCGATTGATTAGTTTTTGTTACATTCACATATAGTAAAATTGGATTATTTTTTGGTTCGCATTTTTGCAGCAGAGCTTTTTTTGACATGTTTCTTGATGCATTGATAAACCAATTCTTGCTAAATTTAGTTTGACTTCAGCTTTACAATTGCCTTTTTATTGGTGCAACGATTTAGTTGTTGAGGCTTGAGGTTGATAAATTGTCTTAGCTCTTTCGAGTTGTTGAGGCACGTATATATATATTTTTTTAATCTCATGATTTTGAGTGATATTCTTTTTAGATGAAAAACTGCCGAATTATTATATTTAACTCTAATGTGTTTCTTATGTGAAACAGTGAAACTGTTTAGAGTAGTTCTCTTCTTTTTTTTCTTTTTCTTTTTTGGCTTATTTTGATTTCTTTATGCAGTGATTTTAGAATTAGGATGTAATGGAGAGTGGATGAATACGATTCATGTTCTTGTAGTTAAAATGATGAGAAAAGTGTGTTTTGAATTCCTATAGTGCTTTGTTGCTTTGTGCAGGCACAACATCTGATAGGATGGTCGGTTAGACATCGGCCTTTAATTTGAGATAACAACTAGTGGGTTTGACCCAATACTTAAATCGACCAAGAATAATTAATCAGACTACTCGTGTCGATTTATTAATCAGACTACCCATATCGATTTATCTTAGCTAAGAATATTCGAACAAAAATTGCACTTATCAAATAATTCAATCGAGTACCTAATTGGTTACATGTTGATTAACTAAGATAAAATTAGTATTCAAGTTGCTACTTGATTCTACTTGAGAACTTTCTTTCTCGGAAATATAAGTATCAATTAGAAGTGGAATTGAATACTAGAAGTTGATAATTTCCTCCAGCAACATAATTAAGCATCTATAATAGTTATGAAAATATGGGACGTTACAGGACAAAACTCCTTGATGCGCCATGAAGTACTATGAAGGGGGGCTATCTTTGAAATCGTTCAGATTCTACCAAGTTAAATTGTTTTGATTGGTTCGATTCTACCAATTTGTGTTTTTTTGTTAAAAAAATATTTTAAAAAAGTTGGAAGAAATCATGAATTGAATGAAATTGTGGACTCGTCTCCTACTAATGAATAAGCAACTTTAATTTATAAAAATAAAAATTAACAAATTGGATACAACCCATTTTAATGGAAAATCTCGAAAAAAATATTATAAATACATATTTTGCCTTATTACACTCCAAAAATTGAAACCTAAATCAGACGCGGGTTTATTTATACTCGTATGGAATGGATATTATATAATATAATTTAAGTTTCTCACAACATAATAATAATAATAATAATAATAATAATAATAATAATAATAATAATAATAATAATAATAATAATAATTTCAACAAATAACTCAACAAATAAAATAAACCCACCCCATAAGCGTTAATTTGGGCCTTTAAGAAAAAAAATGAACATTCCCAATTCCTAAATAAAGAACACGGAAAGTGTTAAAAACAAAAACAAAAGAAAAAAAGAAGAAGGAAAGAATGAAATCCCTAAGCTTCAATCCGCCGGCACTTCACCCTTGTTCATTCTACGGTAAAAATATAATTCATTCCTCACCGCTTCATTATGTTTCATTCTACGGTAAAAATAAGAAATAGAAAAGAAAAGCCGTACGAATTTCATATGTGTTGATATTACTTTCATTGCAGAATAGTGGGTGGCTTGAATCATCGTTGCACTCCTATTGACCATTGTGCTGCGAAGTTTAGAGTGTAAGTTGGATTATTGGAACTCAATAGTTTTGATTTTTACCTATTCGCTATTGTGCTGCAGATTTTAGAGAGTAGGTTGGATTATTGGAACTCAATAATTTTGTTTTTTTCTCTATTTGTCATTGTGCTGCAAATTTTAAAGAGTGAGTTGGATTATTGGAACTCAAAAATTTTGATTTTTACCTATTTCTTGATTGTATATTATGAAATATGTAAGTAAAGTTATGGATAGATCATGTTATCTTTGTTTATAGCCAGTTGTCTCTGCAGTTGAAGGTCACATATTTGTATTGTATGTTTAATTGCATTGCAGTGCAAGAGAGTTTTTATATATTTTATTGTAATTGTAACTTTAGCCATTTTTAGTTTCATTTCACTCATTTTTATTGAGTATATTTATGCATTATCATGCCGAATCTCCATGGTTAGCTATTTAAGCTAATATTTTTTGCTTTGTGGCTACAAAAAGTGTATTAGGTTCGAGCCCATGACTCGTGCTTTCCTTGTAGACGGATATGGGAGGGTTGAGAGTAAAGTGGTGATGAAAACTCTCGTTACGAAGCACTTCGACTTGCCATGGAATTGGGGGCTGACCACATTGATATCAAGCTCAAGGTACTTTTCCACCATGAGTTTGAAATTGTAAAAGAAGTGTCCTAGTAATTTAATACTAATAAATATAAAATTCTTATTCTAGTTTAGCTACCCTAGTTAGGAACTAAAGTGAAAGTTATGATGACACTTACCTTGAGTGTTTTCTACGTGAGTTCTAATATTTATTTTTGTGTTTTGTCCATAATTTTCTTAGTTTTTGAGAATTTTTTATTTTTTTAATAGTAGTTTGTTTGCTTTTTGAACTTTTGAAGCAACCCAAAGCAAAGTATGGGGAGAACGAAAGTCCAAGGTTGAGGTATGCGCTCATATTTGATAATATTCAACCTTAGTCTTCATAGCCTTTCCATTCGAAATTTGTATTTTCACTATTTTGTTTGCTAAAAAATACTTTTTCAGTTCCTTTTAAAAAGTTGAGAGCTTTCCGGCGATTTTCTTTTACACATCATATGATCATTTTTTCATTTTAATACCAAGACAAGAAGATAATGTCAGAAATATATCCTTTTGTTTGATAATTCTTCATTGGCTTTCTTTTTTGAAAAATAAAAGTTTAAAAAGTTGAATATTGTAATGAAGGGCGTCGACAACTGAGCAAATGGGAGCTAGAGCAAGCATCTGATGCAGACAAATACTTATGTTCTCGTGATCTTGAGGTTAAGATTGACGAAAGACGACGAGGAAGATTAGCCTTTTTTTATTATTTGAACATTTTAGAATTAGGGAGATTAGTTTAGTGGTGCAATAATCTTGACATTTGAAATTATTTATAGTTAGCATGTAGCTATTGTGTATTTGATTCTATTAATTCTTATAAAAGACAATTTCTATATTAAATACAAAATGTGTTGTATATTGTGCAAAAAGTGTCACTTATATTACGACTTAATGTCACACTTTAACAACAAATATCATATGTCGCAAATTATGCAATACATTAAATATGATGTCAATATTTGTCGTAAATAAATTATGTCACATTAATTGTAATGTGTTACAAAAAAATGCATCGTTTAAACTAATGTCGCACAATGTGTCGAATTTTGACATACGTCACACAAATTTATGACGCATATTGTGTGTTGCATTTTATACGACATTAATTTTATATTGCAGAAAATGTCATATATGTTGCGACATAAACAAACAAAAAGTGTCGTAATTTTGCTACATAATCCTTTCGCATCATAATTTACTGTGCTGCAGAAAATGTCTCAAATCAACATTTGCGACATTAAAAGGGTATTTCACGACATATTTTTAAGTCGCAAAAGACCAGTTTTGTGGTGTCTGTAAAAGCATTGTGTACCAGCCAATAAAGTTGTAATGTAGCTTGACCGAAGAAAAGTGAAGAGCACGCGCCACTAACCTTTTTAACGAGAAGATGGCCGACTCCCACTATAAATAGGACTGCATTCTCAATGTTGAAGACTTACGAAACTATACTCTCGCGCACAAGTATACAGCAATAACTTTTGAGCTCTTACGCATTCAAACCTTCAAAATTCTTAAGTTCTAGAGTTAGTTGAGTCCTTAGAAACCCTAAAAAGTCTAAGTTAGCAGCACCTAAATCGTTTCATCCCTAGACTAGAAACCAGTCGTTCAAATTTAGGAGGAGAATCCTTATCCTTTTTACGTGTTCTTCATTGTAAAAAGATTCTCTAAGTTAGAATTCTCAAAAACAAACTCGTTCGTAGTTTGTTATTAGATCGAGTTATAAGATTAAGTTTGTGTTTGTTGTTGTTTGATCTGAGTTTGTGAAGCTTAAATCTGAGTACTTAAGTGGAAAAACAAAGGTCTTTGTTAGGTGTTTGTTAGGTTTCTTGGAACCCGTCGTAATCTCATGGTTTTAAGTTCAAGGTCGAACTTGAAACACTTCACCAGGACGGATAAAACTAGTACATGTTTGTGTTTGTTGTTCAAATTCTGAGTGAAGGAAATTCAAAGTTGCTGAGTGAAGGCAATAAGTGGATGTAGGAGCGTAACCTCCGAACCACTATAATTGCTTGTGTTCTTACTGCTTTCCTAGCTAAGTATTTACTGCTTTCATTTTATTTATTTACAAGCTTAATTATTGCATCAGGCACACACTCACTCTAAGCAACAAACACTGTTTTAACTTATGCAACTTTGTTTTGTTGACTAGCCAAGCAGATAAACGACCCTGCATCTTTTTTATCTCCCACATTTTTATATTTTTAGTTAGAATAGTTCACATTCTCGATCAAATTGATGAAAATTGACCCGATGCTTGTTATTCTGTACAAAAAAGAGTCCTGCCTAATTCACAAATTCGTGAGAAGATACTGAACTTTTATATTTGAAAAAGTTTTCAGTAGGGATTTCTGAAGTAGGTGGCGGTTGATAGAGGAATCTTTGATCATAATTTCCAGTATGAATACTGCGCCCAACATGAAACTTGTGATTGGTTGTAAAACACCGATTTGCTTGTTGAGACCTAATTCTATTTTCATAGATTTCTCGAGATATTTTCTTACGAAGTTTTGTTATAGCATCTATAACTGCTTCTGGTTTAGGGGTCTCCACCTTATAAACAAAGAGAAGATGTGTACGAACGAGATATCCAGCAACAAGAAGAAGGAAAAGGATTGAATAGAGGAACTCCCGAACATTTGGCGATCTCGGATGTGTCGATATCAATGGTGACTCATTATTTCGATGAATCATTTCTTCGGACAGAAGAAGATTATGGAAACACTTACTCGAAATCTCACTTATCAGATTCCATTGCGGAAGACACCATTTTTTCTGAAGAATTCGCCATGATATACCTGATCCATGCATAATATCATGAAAAATGGATACAAATTTTTGACTGCTACTTAGTATTGGCAATAGGTCTGAAAAAGTATCTAAAAATATCAAATTTAGATATTTGTACCCTGTCGAAGTATGGAACCATGGCATATACGTTTGGAATAGATTCCATTTTGAGAGAGTTGAAAAAGCACTATC
>CM038117.1:29812861-29815361 GCA_001642375.2 Mentha longifolia | reverse complement strand
GAGAATATCAAGAAAACATACCAGTAGATCATCAAATTCGTTCAAGAAAGGGCAAACATGTAGTGATTTTTACTGCTAACACGGAGAATAGTGATTCTAATATCATGGATACTAATATGCCCGATCAAATAGAGGAAGTGACTTTGATACGTTATTTACAACAATCAGACTTTCGACGGGGTATAATAAAAGGTTCTATGCGAACTCAAAGGCGTAAAATAGTTATTTCGGAATTGTTTCAAGCAAATGTGCATTCCCCTCTTTTTTTCAAAGACTACAAAAACCCTCTCTTTTTTCTTTTGATATCTCTGGATTGATTAAACTATTTTTTCGAAATTGGGTGTGTAAAGGAGAAGCATTCAAAACAGTAGAGTATACAAAAGAACAAACAAAAAGAGAAGAAAAAAAAGAAAAGAACAAAAGAAAAGAAAAAGTGCGAATAGAGATAGCAGAGTCCTGGGATAACATTCCACTTGCGCAAGTAATAAGAAGTTGTATGTTAATAACTCAATCTATTTTTAGAAAAAGTATTCTATTACCTTTATTAATAATTACAAAAAATATTGGCCGTATACTCCTATTCCAACTTCCTGAATGGACTGAGGATTTACAGGAATGGAATAGAGAGATACATCTTAAATGTACCTATAATGGTGTTCCATTATCCGAAACAGAATTTCCAAAAAATTGGTTGACAGACGGCATTCAGATAAAAATATTGTTTCCTTTCTGTCTGAAACCTTGGCGCAAATCAAAACTACGATCCTCTCAGAAAGATCTAATGAAAAAGAAAAAAGAAAAAGATGATTTTTGTTTTTTAACAACTTGGGGAATGGAAGCGGAACTTCCTTTCGGTGCGCCCCGAAAACGTCCTTCTTTTTTTAAACCCGTTTTAAAAGAAGTAAAAAAACTAATTGCAAAACGTAAAAAGAAGTATTTTCAAGTCCTAACAGTTTTCAAAGAAAAAACAAAATTACTTCGAAACGTTTCAAAAGAAATCAAAAAATGGGTTATCGAGGGTGTTTTTTTTAGAAAAAATATAACAAAAAAACTTTCAAAAGTAAATCCAATTCTATTGTTTAGATTAAGAAAAGTCTATAAATCGAGCGAACTTAAAGATGAAAAAGATTTCATGATAAGGAATCAGATAATTCACGAATCGTATAGTCAAATTGCATCTTCGAGTTGGACAAATTCTCCATTGACAGAAAAAAAAATGAAGGATCTCACTGATAGAACAAGTACAATCCGAAATCAAATAGAAAGAATTTCAAAAGAGAAAAAAAAAGTAACTCCAAGAATAAATAATCTTAGTCCTAAGAAAACAAGTTATAATGCTAAAAGATTTGAAAAATGGCAAATATTAAAAAGAAGAAATGCTCGATTAATCTGTAAATTACCCTCCTTTTTAAAAATTTTCATTGAAAAAATCTACACAGATATATTTTTATCTATCATTAATATTCCCAGAATAAATACAGAACTTTTTCTTAAATTAACGAAAAAAATTATTGATAAATCGATTTACAATAATGAAAGAAAACAAGCAAAAATTAATACAAAAAATAAAACTCCAATTTCTTTTATTTCGACTATAAAAAAGCCACTTGATAAGATTAGTAATATTAAAGAAAATTCATGTATTTTTTATGACTTATCCTACATGTCACAAGCCTATGTATTTTACAAATTATCACAAATAAAAATTAGTAACTCGGTAAGATCTGTTGTTCAATATCAAAAAATACCCCCTTTTCTTAAGCCTAAAATAAGGGATTCTTTTGAAAGACAAGGAATGGTTAATTCGAAATTAGCAAATAAGAAACTTCCGGACTATGAAACGAATCAATGGAAAAACTGGTTAAAAGGGCATTTTCAATACCATTTATCTCAGATCAGATGGTCTATATTAATACCAGAAAAGCGGCGAAATAGAGTTCGCCAGCGTTGTATAGCTCAAAAGGAAAATTTAAACAAGCGGCATTTATTTGAAAAAGACCTATTAGTTGGTTACAAAAAAAAATCTGAAGTAGATTTATTATCTAATGAAAAAGAGAATTTTCAAAAATCCTATAGATATAATCTTTTATCATATAAATTTATTAATTATGAAAATAAAACGGAATGCTTTTTTTATAGACCTCCCCTTGAAGTAAATAAAAACCAAGAAATTTCTTATACTTATAACAAGGCTAAAAAAGCCCTTTTTGCTATATGGAGGAACATCCCTATTCCAAACGATCTAGGGCAGGTTGATATTCCATATATGGAAAAACCGGCTGATAGAAAATATTTTGATTGGAAAATTTTCAATTTTTATCTTAGACAAAAAGTCGATATTGAGGCCTGGATCATAATTGATACCAATAGGAATCAAAAAAAGGCTCAAATTCGTACTAATAACTCTCAAATAATTTCTAAAAAAGATCTTTTTTATCTTATGATTCCAGAAACCAATTCACTAAACTCCCACAAGGGGTTTCTTGATTGGATGGGAATG
>CM038117.1:29626006-29804104 GCA_001642375.2 Mentha longifolia | reverse complement strand
TTTAACTCTGCAAGCAATTTGCTTATGAGAAGTCTATACTTCATCAAAAGTGAAACGCTTCTCTTTTAAAACATAAAATTTTTCAAGAAAAATTTAGAGAAGTCTACACTTCTCTTACAAACTTCTCTATGTGTGTAACACTCGCTTCTGGGACTAACAAGTGGTATCAAAGCGGGGGTTCACAACCTCTGTCTCTTGATACTGGTGACGTTATAAAGCGTCGCAGTTAGGTTACTGAACCGATTTGTTTTATAAATCTTGAATTAAAATTCACTCATAGCATACCTGCACACTACTGACGAAGATGAGGACATGGGTCTAATGGCCATGAGCGATGATGATGCAAGCATGAAGGGATCGCTATATCAAAAGCGAACCATTTTTGCCTCAGATCTTAATTGGATATTGTAATTAATGATAATTAATTCACATATAAATCGAGATGTACCTTCGAGCTCGGAGATGGTAATCTATAGGTCTAGATTACTGGAGTGATATCCTGTTCCTCGTGCTTGAACAACAGAGTGGGCGTTGAAATTGAGATCGGATCTTGGATCACGTTTTGCACTTGAGTTGAATGAATTCAACTCAGTTTCTTCTCCAAGAAGAAACGCCGCCGCATCTCTCTCTCTTTGAGATTTTCTTCTTAAAGTGCGTGTTATGATTTTGGATTAATGATTAGGTGAAACTGATCTTTATTTATAATTACTTATAAATATCCCTCAGAGAGATTGCATGTGTGTGTTTTAATTAAATAATAATTAACACACGTTGGGCTTAAGTGCAAGCCTTGACCCAAATTGGCCTAATTGAGAGGAAGTAGGCGCCCCACCTAGGGTTTCCCTTTAAGTGGCGCCACTTGTGGGCTTATGGGCCCACAAGCTCACTTTCTTGTCCAAACCAGCTATTGGGCTCAATATTTAACTTCTAATCCATCCTGAGATGTTTGAGCCACTCCAGGGACCTACATACTAGACAGTGTTAGGCCTTATCTAATTAGATAATTACTATGCTCTCCCCTAGAGCATTTATCATAATTAGAGCTATAACTCATTCCATTAAAGAGTTACAACTGAATCACCGCTCTGTCCCGATTACGTAGATCCCCGTGTTTAAGAATCTTGATATTCGTTAATTAACTAGAGCTCGTATGACTACTCTCAATTAATTAACCTCTTATACTTCCTTAGGTAGTACCCTTTCAACCTTATTATTATTATACCTTGATGTTAATCAAGCTTGCAAGACTTGGTATAATAAACATTGTGAACTCCCTAAGAGGATATATCAACCTAAACAGACACGGTGTCTCGATACAACTAACTAGACATCATACGTGCCGCATTGTAACCTAAGATATAAGGAATTGAGGTACCTTAAAAGGCCCGTACCAAATAAGTTAAAGCAACAGTGAAGAACTCGCATATGTCTAATAGTTTATCGGGATTAAGATCAAGCTACTAAGACCTGAGATCTTTAGTTCTTCACCTCATTATAAGGGTCAGTCTAGAAGAACATTATCTCTCTGTGATCCTATCAATACGTTCCATAGTATCATCATAACTAGTGATTGAGACCCACCACTACTGTTGATGCTACAGTCTAAACCGATAACTTTGCCCAAGTTATCTTAACTGTGATAATCATTTATATCTCATGAGTCACTGAAATACGTGATCCCCTTCAGATGCAGCTGGCACGTTAACTAAAGCATGAGATGATGGACTTATTCAATCTCAACTATATAATGTCAGATAGGTGATTGTAAACAGTGGAATTATCTTTGCATCACTAAAACACTAGTTTTGCTTTAGGTATACAAAATCCTAACAAAGCATAGAGGAGGTACCTATTTCTAACTATAATACTTCTCAATAAACACTTACACACTAGCAATGTGAAGTGATTGATACCCAAGAAAATTGGGAGGATAGCACTTCACATATCGATGATAATTAACCGCTTCATGATTATCTTAAGTTAACCAAGAATCATGAATCACTTCAAAAGCTCTTAGCTCGATACATGGAAGATAATATGAAGTTGTCAAGTGATCTTGTTCTTGCAAAAGATAAGATTGACTTCAAACAATTAGATCTTAATAATCTCCATACTTACTATGACAATTTGAAGGAGAGTCATCAAAAACTCGACAAACTGGTAGTTGATTGTCGGAGTGAGAACAATAAACTCACAGAAATGTTAGAGGAGAAAGAATGTGATCTCCTCAATCTACAAACTAAGTTCGAAGACCTCCAGCAATGCCTCCAAGTTGTTCAAGGGAGTGAACAGTCGCTCCAAACCAAACTTAATGATCTCAATACGACATCTCACCCATTAAGACCATTGAGCAATCTCTTCAACCTACTGGCCGAAATAAAAGGATTGGGTTTGTGGCTGTAACCAACCAAGCCTCCACCTCTGCCGGAACTTCTACTGAGAATTCCTTCAATGGGGAGAAGAGCAAGCCCACTGCTACTCAACTACTCACCGGCAAAGCAAAAGAGAAGGTTGAACCCAAATCCAATCTCCTAAAGAAATCTGCTTTGAAAACTAAGGGAAAGCGATTTGTACCTTTAGAAGCGAATCAGACTGAGAATCTTATCACTCCTAATCGCAATTCAAAGCGAAAATAGTATGAAGTGAATTCTAAAGCGGTTCAACAAGACGAAGTGAATGCTCCACTTTTGGACCCAAGAAAGGTTCAATTCGCTTTGCTCCTATTTTATATCACCCTCAAATTTGGCACCCATATGCCGAGGGAGATGATTAACCCAATACTTACATTCCACCTCACTTTCCTATAAGGAAGATGAATGTATTTCCTAGTGGTGATTATCATTATTATGAGAGTACACCGGATAGTAATGTCCGCATAACTTTCCACGCCCACATAATATGAAAGAAAAAGTCTATCCTCCATGATTCACTTCATGGAAAGAGAGACGCTCTTACTTCATTGCACATAAACACGTTCATGGTTATGGTTCTCAGCATAACCCGATTATTGTTAACAAGGCACCCAAACTGAAAGCTACTTCATCCATGAAGATCAGCCGAGTATGGATTCCAAAGAACGCTGACCCTGTAGGACCCAAAAAGATTTGGGTACCTAAAGTTAAACCTTGAATATGCAGAGCAAGCGGAAGGACCTCAACAAGAGAGAAAAGAAAAAGAAAAAAGTTGTTTGATACCTGGACAGCGGTTGCTCACATCACATGACTTGTGAAAAATCTTTTCTCATGGACTACATTCAAGAAGAGGGTCCTCTGATAACCTTGGTGATAATGCAAAAGGTTTTTCTAAAGGGCATGGTACATTTTGCATCGGACATGTAAAACTTCAAGGAGTTTCATATGTTGATGTCTTAAACATAATCTGCTTTCTATTTCTCAACTGTGTGATAAAGGTTATAGTGTCGAGTTTATTATTAACGAGTGTATAGTCAAGAACAAATCGACTATGCAGGCTTTAACAGGTATGCAAAAAGGAAGCATGTACGTTGCAAACTGGAAAGCTTGTGATGAGGGAACTTATCTAGTAGCAAAGAGTTCTTCGGAAAGAACGTGGCTATGGCATCGCCGATTAGCCCATCTCAATTTCCAAACTCTCAACAAGATTTTTAGGAAAGGCCTTGTTTAAGGAATTCCTAATGAAGTCTTTGACAAAGATCAACAATGTACAGCGTGTCAAAGTGGGAAGCAAGTGAAAACTTTATTTCAAGCATTGAAGGATCTTCGACCACATGCATTCTGGAACTATTGCACATGGATCTTTTTGGCCCTATTACTCCTATAAGCTTGATGATTATTCATGATTCACTTGGGTAGTGTTTCTTTTCAGGAAAAATGATAAGCCTGAACAACTTCCAAAGTATGCATATATTACAGTTAAATTACTATAAGTAGAAATATATTATGAATAATTAGAGATTAATTTAGCAAGTTGAAATTTAGAATTTAATTGATATCTACCGTTATGCGGTAAGTGAGAAGAATTTATCGAGAAGAATTTCTAGAAGGATACCGAAGATGAGTGATCGATCTTGTTTTCGCAAGATAGTTAATGCACGAAAACTGGGATTTAACGAACACGAAAGTAAACGGAACACAAAGGGGTTTACGTGGTTCGATCTATCGGAATAGATCTACGTCCACGGGCGGAAAGAGTATAGATCTTTATTGCTTGTATGAGTAGTGATTACAAGATCGTTCTCCCCTCTCAACCTATTCTAAACCCCTATTTATAAGTGTTTACATATGGAATTCGACTAGGATTATAAGTCTTTTCCTATTAGGACTCTTTGGCTTGATCTCCTCCTTTACTGGATAAACACCGAGCTTCTATATCTCTTGTGGAGCTTGAATTGTAGTCGATGTAGGAGTTGCCTTGGTATAGAGATTCCTTTGAGGTGGGCCAAAGTGGATTCGGCCTAGGTGGGCTGTTTGGGCCGAGCCAAGTAAGGCTCTTAAGTGGGCCGAGCTGCATAGGCCGAGCTTGACAGTCGGAGCCCAATTATATTGGGCTCGATGCTTGGGCCTAGTAGCTAGGCCATATCCTATCACATCCCCCCCCAAAAAGATATGGAAGTGAGGGTGTGAGCTGGGGTAGAAAGGTGAAGCATGAGTAGTGAAAGTTGCATTGCCCCTTCGGAAATTGGATTTTGACGAAGTCGGAATGCTTGCCACCTCGTTAAAATGAGGTGGTTATAAAATTTGCATTGCCCCTTCGGAAATTGGATTTCGACGAAGTCGGAATGCTTGCCACCTCGTTAAAACGAGGTGGTTATAAAATTTGCATTGCCCCTTCGGAAATTAGATTTCGACGAAGTCGGAATGCTTGCCACCTCGTTAAGACGAGGTGGAATTGGAATTCACATTGCCCCTTCGGAAATAAAATTTCAACGAAGTCGGAATGTGAACCGTCTCATTAGGATGAGGTCGAACACGTGATGTGTCAGTTACATTTAATGCACCGTTTGGGGTCCCAATAAAGTAGGCGGAAAGTTACTAAAACTTTTTTCAGACGCCACAATCAACATTTTTGAAATTTGGAACCCTAAAATTTTTGGCAATTCATCTTCTTCCTTCACGCTTGCAGTGCTGCCATCAGTGTTACACCAGAATCTAGTGACCCATTCGTTGTCATCACAGTCTTCCATTGCTTAAAAAGTAAGTCCATGGCTTCATCTTCTTTTATGCGCGAGTCTAGCGGTAGTGGTAGCCAGGATTCTGGCGAAAGGTCTATGTCGCCGCCGGTATCTCATTCGCCGGAAAATATAGAGGTAGATGTATATACTGTAGAGTCGGACATTCCGTCGAATTGTAGGGTAGTTTTTGCTTCTCCCCGTGATTCGGTCGGAACAATGTCAAAATTTTCTTCACCCTAGATTCCTCTGCAATTTTGAAAATTGCAAAAAATTATTTATTTCCTGATTGGATAGAGATGTTAGTACCTCGGCTGGAGGATAGGGCGTCCAACCCTCCGGTTGGCTTCGTAACTATCTACAAAGATTGCTTATGCCATGGTCTTCAGTCTTCCCCTCCCCCTATTTTTGTCGATCTTCTTCGGAAGTTCGGCATTCCTCTAACGCAAATAACGCCGAACTCGTTTAGGCAGCTTACTACTTTAGGCGTACTTAGTAGTCGTCACGGGGTCAGCCTGTCAGTAGAGCTGATCCTGAAATATTTTCAATTTAATTCCTACAATGGGTGGTATTATCTGTCACCCCGTCTTGGCTTTCGAGTGAAGACGAAGTCAAAAATCCCGAACTGGCAGTCGAAGTTCTTCTTCTGTCGGTTCGGTTCGGTCCCACATTTCGTCTGGAATGTGGGTAAATTAAGGAACCAAGGCACTGAAGAAAAGTTCGGTGTGCTTGATGAAGTGTTGACTAGCCTAGTTGATGAAGAATTCACTGAGGCCGATCTTGCTATGGCGGGGCTGAGCCCTTATGATCCAGACTCCATGGTTGAGCCGGTGAAGGGTGAGGCTCCACTTGGTCCGTTTCTTTGTTTTATGTGTTATGTTTCATTGTGATGAGGATCTTACTGTTTTTCTACAGTGAAACTTCTTGGTAAGAAGAGGGCAAGGTCGAGCACTACCGAAAAGTCAGCATCCGAGGTTTCTTCGGAACGAACAGAGAGCGGACTAGGTTCCTCACCAATGGGGTCCCCTCCGGAGTGACCTCTCGTTCAAAAAACAAAACAGCAGAAGTTGATTGTTGCTGCTCCGACTGGAGAGGAGGATTGCACAGTTACTGCAGTCCGGTTATCTGGCGGTGTTGGACGCCAGGGTTTTGGAGAACTGGTGAATCAGCCTCGGCCATTTCCCGAGGTAGTATCACACTTATAGATGTACTTCGGCATTTCATTATTATATATTTTTCAACGCTAATGTGTGTTTATATAGGGTGCCGAGGACATGGTGACGAGACTGAGCGACCTTACCTCTGAATTAAGCAGTTTCCTGACCGCTGGGGTCGACCGCTTCAATAAGGTGGTCCGAGTTCAGCGGAGCTAGAGAATGAGAAGGGTGGCCTCGTCAACCGATTGGCATTGGCCGAAGCTAGGGTATCGGTAGAACGGTCTGCGGTGGAATCGGCAAAGGACGCTGCTGAGTCTGCGAAGAGAGAGACGGCCATGTGGAAGGCCGAGGCAGAGGCGGCGAAGCGATAGGAGGCCGAGGCGGTAGCCATGCAGGGGTCGCTGCTTCGGTCTTATACGGAGAGGCTCTTCCGCTCTGAAAGATTCTCGGAGCTGGCCGGGCAGGTCGCCACGATCTTAAACACTCATGCAGTTAGCGACGTTATCGACAACATCGCTTCTGATATTCCGAACTTGGACAAGGCCAAGTACGGATATCAGGAGATGTCAGATGCGGCTGTCAACCGCGCATATGCTGAGGCGCTGGTGGAAGGCCTCAAAAGCATTCCCGTGCTGGACAGCTTAGCCTCGTCATCTACTGTGTTGACTGCCGAGGTGGTGGAGGGATGGCCAGTTGACAGGGATGAGGAGTTGGAAGGGTTGATTGCCGACCTCAGCCGTACTACGGAGCCCGGGGCTGACGATGCTGGCCGAGGCAGAGAGGAGGCCGAGGAGAAAGGCGATGCTGACGGAGACAAGGCCCCTAGTCAGAATGAGGAGAATGCTGAAGTGGTCAGTTGATCACCTCTGTATATTCTCTCTTTTTTTTTTTTTTTTTTTTTTTATAAGGCTTTTGTACTGCGGCATCAGTAGGATGTCGCTTGACTTTCGCCTTTGTGGCATAATAAAATTTCAACATTTAATTGAAACTTTTTTTTCTTTGCGTTGTAGTCTTCCCCCACTATTTTTGATGCATCCCCGTATATAGCTCAAATCAACAACTTATTACGGGCTCTTGAAGCTAAGGATGTCGAAGCTCTTCGTTTGAGAGATCAAGCTAACCATATCCAGGACGAGGCTGACGTGAGACTTAGAGCCGCTCAAATCAAAAATGACGAGCTTCAAGCTCGGCTCTTAGAGCTTGGAGATAAGTATGATGCCATGAAGGAAGAATCTATAAGGATCGCCGAGGAGCATGCTGAATACGAGGCCATTGTCCGTCGAAACGGCGGGAAAACCATTGCCGAAGTTGATGCAAAGGTAACAGAAATCGCAGCCCGGTGTAAGGATTACCACGAAAGATACGGGGTGGACTCCTGGCAACTCAAAGATTAGATGGTTGAGCTGAAGCGAATAGCTGGTATGTACGATGTGATTCTAGCTCGGCGTCCGAAGTTGGCTGCTCGACTGGGAAAGGACTCTCATCCTTCAAGTTCGTCCACTACCACTGATCCCTCGAGATCGTCGACTCCCGCGGATCGATCAGACATGAGATATACGCGGCACTCTAAAGAGATTTATGAACAAGAACGACAAAGATTGGCTCGACGAGGTCGAGGTCAGAGTCTTCAACCGGGTAGGGGTCGGAGTCGAGGATGAGGTAGTGGTGAACGAGGTCGAGGCCGCTTTAATATAGATGATGTTTTAAATTTCAACTGCGACTGTGATTTTCCTACAAGATGGCTTAGTTTTAGCAAACCCAAGCCTTCGAGCTCGTCTTAATCACCATGTATTGTACTCTTCCATTTTTGAAATAAAAACGGAATTTTGTGTACTCATATTAGCCTTTTACCTTGTTTTAACATAGATATATTTCTTTGTATTATACAAAGGTAGGCTATAATGAGCATTACCTCGTCAAAAGACGAGGTTTACGGATTAGTAGTCCGACTTCATCAAAGATGAAGTGTAGGCTTTAATTAGCACGACCTCATCATCCGACGAGGTTTAGGCTTTGAGTAGCACGACTTCGTCAAAGATGAAGTGTAGGCTTTAATTAGCATGACCTCGTCAGTCGACGAGGTTTAGGCTTTGAGTAGCACGACTTCGTCAAAGGTGAAGTTTAGGCTTTAATTAGCACGACCTCGTTATTCGGCGAGGTTTAGGCTTTGAGTAGCACGACTTCGTCAAAGGCGAAGTTTAGGCTTTAATTAGCACGACCTCGTCGTCCGACGAGGTTTAGGCTCTTCTCTGTTTTAAACAAGGCCGTATCTTTGTTTTTAACCGAGGTGGTGCCTCCTTGTTTTAAACAAAAGTACTACTTCCTAGCTTTTAACAAAGGTGGTTCCTTCGTTTTAAGCCCAGGCAGTTTGAACTTCTATTTTTAACAAGGTTAGGTCGGTACGCGCGCGTTTAGAATTTACTCCCAATGTGGAGTTTATTAAATTACCCTCGTCAGGGTTTTAAAATACTAAGCATAAGTGGAATAGAGAGACATGCAAGATATGATATGCAAGAATTTAAACGTATAATGAAGAAAAAATAAAACTTTATTGAAGAAAAAACCGAAAAAAGAAAAACAGCTGACAAGACGAACTGACTCTTGACACCTACGACTTTAAATGAACTGATCCTAGACATTACTCTCCTCCACTTATACAAAGTATTTTTTTAAATGATTAATGTGCCATGTACGGGGTAAGGGCTCACCGGATAAATGGGCAAGCTTGTACGACCCTTTGCCGAGGACTTCTTCAACTCGGTATGGTCCTTCCCATGTGGCTTCAAGCTTGCCAAGCCTTTCCGCTTTACTGACCTCGTTATTCCGAAGTACAAGGTCGCCTACTTGAAATTGTTGGTACTTCACCCTTTGGTTGTAGTACCGAGCTACTTGTTGCTTGTACTTAGCTTCTCTTATGTAGGTGAGCTCTCGTTTTTCTTCCAGCAGATCCAGTTCGGTTCGGAGGTCTTCCTCGTTGACTTCGGCCGTGAAGTTGATAGTGCGCGGGCTCGGCAAGCCTATCTCTACCGGGATCACTGCTTCGGTTCCGTACACCAGACTATAAGGCGTTTCACCGTTCGAGGTCTGGGGAGTTGTTCGGTACGACCATAGGACTTGGGGTAAATTTGCGGCCCAATCTCCTTTGGCTTTGTCGAGGCGGGTTTTGAGTCCCTTGACAATCGTTCTGTTCGTAACTTCAGTTTGGCCGTTCGCTTGAGGATGAGCTACCGAAGTGAACTTTTGGTGAATGTGAAGCCCTTCACACCATTCCCTGAATGTCCGATCGGTGAATTGCGTTCCATTATCCGAAACGAGGATGCGAGGTACACCGAAGCGGCAAACCACATTCTTCCATACGAAGTTGAGGGCATTCTTGCTTGTGATCTTTGCCAAGGGCTCAGCTTCGACCCACTTAGTGAAGTAGTCGATGGCTACGATGAGGAACTGGAATTGTCCGGGAGCTTTATCAAATGGTCCGACGATGTCAATTCCCCATTGCACAAACGGCCACGGGCTTTGCATGCTTATGAGGTCGGTTTGAGGTAGTCTCGGTACCGTCCCATAGATTTGACATTTTGGGCACTTTTTGACTAGTTCGACTGCGTCTTGAAACATTGTAGGCCAATAGTAGCCCCAGCACATGACCTTTTTTGACAGTGCCCGAGCTCCAATGTGGCTTCCACATGACCCTTCATGAACTTCGCTTAACGCATAGTTTGCTTGGTTCGGCCCGACACATCTTAGGAGAGGTTGAAGGTATGACTTTCTGTACATAATTCCTTCTTGTAGAACGTACTTTGGTGACTTGCTTAAGATCTTTCTTGCCTCAAGCTTGTCACTGGGCAGTTCGCCCTTCTCCAAATAATCCCGAAGAGGAGTCATCCAATTTGGTGCTTCATCATCAATTACGAGGCCGACCTCGGCTTCTTCTATACTTCGGTGTTTGATTTCTTCCACTGGAGAGCTTGTTGACGAGGACGCCAATTTGCTCAAAGCATCAGTTCGGGTATTTACTCCTCTTGGGATTCGTACCAACTCGAAGTAGGTGAAGCTTTCTTGCAGACTCTTAGCTTTTTGGAGATACTTCTTCATTCTGTCGCCCTTTGCCTCGTATGTGCCTAGCATATGGCTAACTATGACTTGGGAGTCACAGTAGACTTGTACAGCTCGTACTTGAAGACTTTGAGCGAGGCGAAGTCCTGCAATTAGGGCCTCGTACTCCACCTCATTATTTGTGGTAGGGAAGTCGAACCGAAGTGCATAGGTTATCTCCTGCTCGTCTGGACTGAGAAGTATGATGCCTGCACCGCTTCCTAATTTTCCAGAAGCCCTGTCCACATATACCTTCCAACAGTCTTTTGGTGGCTTACTTGTGGGTTCGGCTTTGACAATATCCGAGGCGGCATCGAGTGGCTTCGGTGATTCTGTAAATTTAGATTCCACAAGGAAGTCAGCTAAGGCTTGGCCTTTGATAGCACTGTGTGGACAGTAGCTGATGTCATGTTCACCTAGCTCTACTGCCCATTTCGCAATTCTCCCCGAAGCTTCAGGCTTCAATAGCACTTGCCGAAGTGGGAGGTCAGTGAGGACCTGAATAGGATGTGCCTGGAAATAAGGTCGTAGCCTCCTCGCTGCGTTTACTAACGCTAGTGCGATCTTCTCTAGTGGCTGATACCTCGTCTCTGGTCCTTTGAGTGCTCGGCTGATGAAGTAGACCGGGAGTTGCCGATGTTTCTCTTCACGTACTAGGACTGCACTTATAGTCTTATCCGAAGCCGCGAGGTATAGGGATAGAATCTCACCTTCATGCGGGACCGACAAAGTTGGAAGCTTAGAGAGGTATTTTTTCAGGTCGGCAAACGCTGATTTCTGTTCCTCTTCCCATTTAAAAACTGGGTTCTTCTTAAGAATCTTGAAGAACGGGAGTTGCTTCTCTGCCGCTTTCGAGAGGAACCGACTAAGGGCAGCTAGGCAGCCCGTCAATTTGTGCACGTCGTGAATCTTCTCCAGAACTTTCATTTCTTGAACAACTCGGACCTTGGACGGGTTAGCCTTTAATCCTTCTTGAGAAACCCAGCATCCTAAAAATTTTCCGGATCGGACCATAAAGGTGCACTTTTCAGGATTCAGCTTCAGGTTAACTTTCCGAAGGAGGCCGAGGACGATCTTGAGATCGTCGACACAGGTGGTTGGCTCTTTGCTTTTGACGACGATGTCATCCACATATACTTCCACATTGTTACCGATGTGGGGCTCAAATATCTTGTCCACCATTCTTTGATAAGTAGCTCCAGCATTCTTTAGTCCGAATGGCATTTTCTTATATGCAAAGACGCCGAAGTCAGTGATGAAAGCTGTCTTTGGTGCGTCTTCGTCACTCATCAAGACTTGGTGATATCCTTTATACAGATCTAAGAAACTGAAAACCTTGTGGCCGACCAAAGCCTCGACTTTCTTGTCGATGTTGGGAAGAGGATAACAGTCTTTGGGGCAGTGTTTATTTAGATCGGTGTAGTCAATACACATTCGCCAAACTACTCCTTGTTTCTTCACCATCACCGGGTTAGCAATCCACGTCGGATACTTGACCTACGAAGAGTATTCGGGCCTCTAACAGTTGGTGCACTTCGTCATGTATGACCTGGTTCCGGTCTGCTGCGAATACCCGCTGCTTTTGCCGGACTGGCTTTACTCCGGGGTCAATGTTCAGCCGGTGTGTGATAACATTTGGTGAAACTCCGGTCATGTCGGTGACCAGGCGAAGACATCTTTATATTCCCGAAGTAGTTGGACATCTTGCTTGCGAAGTTCGGCTCCTCCAGCGAAGCCAACCTTAACAACCTTAGTGGGGTCGTTTTCGTACATTACAACAGCTCCTACTGGCTCGTAGAATGCAGAGTTGTCTTCTAACACTTCGGATTTCTGTAATTGCTATGCTTGCGAATGCTGAGGTGTCCCAACACCTCGTAGGGCGATCTGCATGAATTCCTTTGCCCTTTTCTGGTCATCGCGAATTATAATTACCCCATTCTTCGATGGAATTTTGATCGTTAGGTGGTACGCCGAGCTTATTGCCTTCATTGCAACCAACCAATCTCTTCCTAGGATGATGTTATAGGGGGAGTTCGCCTTCACAACAAAAAAACTGACGAACTTGGTGGATGACAATGGGTGCTTACCCACTGTCACTGGGAGTTGAATTATCCCTTCAGTTTGCGTCTCTTGTTGGACGAAGCTTCTAAGGGGAATTGGTGCTGGTGTTAAACGAGCTTCTTTGACCCCTAACTTCTCAAAGCAATCCTTAAAGAGTACGCTTACTGAGGCCCCACTGTCAATGAAGATTCGATGGACGAGCTTATTAGCCACCACTGCCTCAATCACAATAGCGTCTTGGTGAGGTATCATCGGTGGCACTGGGTCCTTCTCTGAGAAGGTAATGACCTCGTCTTTTTTGAACCTTTTCTGTAAAGGCTCGTCTGTAGAGGGACTTCTGGCCTCGGCCTTGAGTGACGACTTCGTTGCTCCTTGTGGGAGCCCGGTAATAGCAGTGACGACTCCGTCGATCCGGGGTTGATCTTCGTCTCCCTCCTCATCATCATGCCTGGGCTTTTTGTCGACATGGGGGGCGCAATTGTTCCCTCCTCGGTTCCTGCGCTTTCCCCTACCCTGGGGTCGGGCATCATATTGGCTGCGACTTTAGTACTTTCTAAACGTACCGTCACGTACCAGGTGCTCGATATCCGCAGCTAGCTCCCTGCAGTCTTCTGTGTCATAACCGTAGTCCTCATGGAATCGGCAGTATTTATCCTTAGACCGGCGTCTTGACCCACCTCGTTACATGGGCTGAGGTCTTTGAAACAGGTTGGTATGAAGCTCATAAATCTCCGTCCTCGGCTTTGTCAGTGGCGTGAATTGGGCCTTTTCCGAAGTTTGCCGAGGTCCAAGTCGGGATTTAAGGGGGCCTCGCTGTAGTCTATCTAAGGCACTTCGGCGGCCCTGACTTCGGTCATTGCGCTCTTCTTTCCTCCGATCAGATGGTTCAGGCTTATCAGCCTCGCGCTTCTTCCTATCCGCTTCATCTGCTCGTGCGAAACGATCCGCGATGCTCCACAGCTGCTTCGACGTCCGTGGCTCTTCCCTTATGATCTCCTTGTAGAGTGCACCAGATTGGATGGCATTCTGGAAGGCTGAGATAAGGACTTCGTCGGTCAAGCGATCGACTTTTAGGCTTTCCTCGTTAAACCTAGTCATAAAATCACTTATTGATTCTCCTCGTCTCTGTCTAATGGAAAGAAGTTGGGCCGGGGTAGTTTTTGCCTCGGCTTTCTGGAAAAACCTTCGTTCGAAAGCTTCGAGCAGGTCTGCGTATGATCCGATACTGCATGGAGGCAGGCTATCGAACCAACTACGAGCGTTATCGACAAGCAGTTCAGGAAATACCTTACACATGTAGGTATCCTCACTGAGACCTTGATTCATCATATTATATTGGTATTAGGACAGGAAATTGCTCGAATCGCATGAGCCGTTGTAAGGCTTGATAGGGGGTACTCGATACTTCTCTGGGAGAGGAGTGTAGAGTATGTAGTTGGTGAAGGGAGTAGAGATCTTACTGTAAACAGTAAATCTCCCTCCTCGGTGATCGTCGCCATGCCGAGGTGAAGCAGTATGACGACGAGGTGGGGTGATGGTACGGCGAGGGGAATGTCTGGAGTCTCCTCGGCGTTTATCATCGAACCTTCTTTGACGAGGTGCCGCGTCTCGTGCGCCCACAATCTGGATGCTTTGAGAATCGTGTTGCTGATAGGAACGGGGTGTAGCTCCACGTTCTCCATGATGTCCAGCTTTTTGTTGGTTGACGAATTGTAGGAATTCTGTGCCTTTATATGCAAGGAAACTCTTCACTGCATCTTCAAGTTCATGCGGCTGGAGCTTTGGGGCCTCCTCTCCGTCACGACCACTGCTGTGACCTTCTTGGCTGGGGTGGAGCGGTCTGCCGAACTGATCCACCGGGATATTTCCGATATGCCCTTCCGGAGTCAGCGCACGCTCCTTCCCGGGGCGTCTTTGATTAGAGCTGGGTGGATGGCTGGAGGCTTCGGTTGATTCATGAGCGGTTTGCTGGGCGTCCTTCTCCTTAGCAGCGGCGGTGGCGGCGACAGACTTATTAGCGGCAGCAGTAGATCGTGTTGATTTCCCGGCCATCGTGATTATAGCAAACTTGCAAAATTTGATCAAGATTCACAGATTTTGTTTCCCACAGATGGCGCTAGTGATCGATCTTGTTTTCGCAAGATAGTTAATGCACGAAAACTGGGATTTAACGAACACGAAAGTAAACGGAACACAAAGGGGTTTACGTGGTTCGATCTATCGGAATAGATCTACGTCCACGGGCGGAAAGAGTATAGATCTTTATTGCTTGTATGAGTAGTGATTACAAGATCGTTCTCCCCTCTCAACCTATTCTAAACCCCTATTTATAAGTGTTTACATATGGAATTCGACTAGGATTATAAGTCTTTTCCTATTAGGACTCTTTGGCTTGATCTCCTCCTTTACTGGATAAACACTGAGCTTCTATATCTCTTGTGGAGCTTGAATTGTAGTCGATGTAGGAGTTGCCTTGGTGTAGAGATTCCTTTGAGGTGGGCCAAAGTGGATTCGGCCTAGGTGGGCTGTTTGGGCCGAGCTAAGTAAGGCTCTTAAGTGGGCCGAGCTGCATAGGCCGAGCTTGACAGTCGGAGCCAATTATATTGGGCTCGATGCTTGGGCCTAGTAGCTAGGCCATATCCTATCAATGAGAAATATATAATACGAAGTATAATTTATATGAGTTCATGAAAGTATATTCGAAATTGTTATTATATGTGTATGAGAAATAATTTAATATATGGAGGAATAAATAAAATGATGATATTAGCATTAGTAGAATAAATAATTAGATTACATAATAAAATTCTAAGTTATTAAGAAAGTAAAACGGGAAAATTATCAATAATAAAACTAAGTCATAAAGAAAAGAAAATAAAGTATAAAGAAACGAAAGAAAGAAAAGAAAGAAAGAAAGAATGAAAATAGAAAAAGAGAAGATAAATATAATTACTAAATAACTAAGAAAGTAAAAAGGAAAAGAAAATAGAAGTAAGGAACGGGATTTTTTTTAAACACACAAAACGGAGCAGCCCTTTTTCCCTTCTTCTCCAAACGCAGAAACACGCAAATCCCCTTCCTCTTTTCTTCGATTTCAACCGGAAAACCACGAGGAGAAATTACTACGCAAGGTAATTCTACAACTACGTATGATTATTGGATTGAATTTATAGCTTTTAATCTCCTCTTTAGAAGCCCTACAGATCGCCCCTCTTAATCTTTGCTAGAATGAATACTTTTCTTTTAATTCTTGTTGTTTATGAGCTCTATGGTGATAATTAGGCACGGACTTGTTGATTATTTATGGATATATATCTGTTTCCACAAATTGTAGATAGACGGATCTTCTCTTCAAGCTTGAATTGGTAGAATTTGAATATTGGCCTCTATTTCTTGATAATTCTGTATATATTGAATCTATTGGTAGTGTTGGTGCAAAAAAAGTGTAATAAACTAGAACCCTTGCCTAAGAGCTCGTGATGGCCTACCCTTGTCTCTCTTTGCAGGCCAAAGAAACCTTGTTAATTTATGTTTCCAAGCTTGAATAAGTATTTTAAGTTACTTATAATTTAGTGTTTGGAATCTTGAGAATTTAAATTATCGTTATTAAATCCTTGTGCTGAAAAATTAGTAGACTAATCAGCCTTCTATATCATCTTAAACCTTATTCCATATGAAGCCTCGTCTTTCTAGCTTTCTGTAGGTATTTTCGGATTCTCATTCGTAGTTCGGATGATTTAGTTATGATTTTTCGAAGCAAGTATCAAATTCTGCAGCTATCTTATTAATTCCAAATCTGCCCTGTTTTAAGACCTTAATTCTGGGCATTTTACTTTACCAAAATACTGTAAAACCGGTACCATCAGAAACCCCTTTTCGTTAGCTTTCCAACGGTGTTTTTGGAATTTCAAACCGAGTTTGGACAAGAGAGAGAGATGATTAAAAGAAGACAGAGTGGTCAAGCTGTCAAAATGCTGTTATTAAGTACGAAAATTTATAAAATTCTAACTTAAGAAGAGAACCAAATTAGATAAAGCCTCTAAGCTTTAAAGTAAGGTATAAGAGATTTATTCATAATAAATATGAGCAATTAATAGCTAGTAGGACTTGAGCTAAAGGCATAGAAGTGTATAATTACATAGACGATGGGATCAGTAGATATTTTCTTTAGTGACAAGATGAACTAGAAACACCTTCTTATCAAAATAAGTATGAAAAATGTATTATAATTCTACCTATAAAGATGATATGAAGTAATCAATAACAGTAGAGAAAAGAGTATGTCCAAACAATAAAAAGAGAAACTCCAATTATAAGTAAATATTAAGTACTAGAATTTATATTAACTTCAAAGAGTAGCAACAGTGAATTAGAAGTGTTGTCTTGAGTTAAATACAATACTTAATATTAGTATTTCATACTTGAAGGTGCAAGTTCAGTGAGGAGAACAGAGAAAGGAAAAGATCAAGAATTTCAATCCAAGGAATTCAAAGGTGAGCTTTCTAAAATAAAATGTGAAATACTATACACATGATTTTATGAGAATTGTTTTGACTTGCCAAAGTTTTTGCATCATGCATATTGCCTATCTACGAGAGAATTACGATATCGGCCCTATTAAATCAAGATGTCTTTTGGGTGTGTACACAAAACTGTTTAGTGTTTGAGAAGGAGGCCTACTTCTCAACACATTGTGCGTAGATGTGGTATATTCATACATGAGATTAATTGTCTGCAGACATGAGAAGCATGATGCATAAGCATGAACATGATAGAAATATATTGTAATTATTTTAGCAAGCACGGATTTTACACAAACCCTGTGTGTTGCTAGCAAGGCAAGTCATTCTATAGCTCTAAGAAGCATCTTTAAATTATTTGGGCATATGTTCACCGAGTACAATTTTGTATTCAGCCCTGTGCGTATTTCTAAACATGCAGGTTAGTTTGGAGTTGGAGCTGACAATGAGTGGAGTGGGATGCTGAGCCGAGTTTCTCTTTTGATGTAAATAATGTATGCCCAACGGTGTATGTCTTCATACATATGCCGTAGCTACCCTTTTGTTGCCACACTCTGAAACTTACTGTATGTAAATCTAGTAAACCATGTAAGAATGTAGCTTGTTTAACTACTGGTACTGTTGCTTTTGATAATCCTCTTTTGTCGAGCATGTTGAGATACAATCTTGCTCTTTGTACCTAAAGTATATGGAATGAATGTTGTTGGACGAAGAATATCCTTTGGTTGTAAATGAAATATCGAGTTTGTTTCCCTCGATTCAGATATTGGTTCTGATTTATTTTGGTGTCGAATCATTTGAGTTGGTATAATGAATTATTCTTTTCATTTTGTCTTGAATTAGATTGAAGGAGTTGGGTACAGGTTCTCGTCTTTATTTTAGCCATTTCACCTCGAATAATTTTGAAAGAGTTGAGTACTTTATAGGTTATTGTTTTGTTCTATTTTAATTCGGTCCCGTTCCGAAGTCCGAGCTAATCTCGTGGTTAGGATTTTGGGGCATGACAGTTGTTGAAGCAACTTACCGACGAAAAGGGACTATCCGTGATCAAAATACACTCAGATCGAGGAATGGAGTTTTTTAACTTAGTTATTGAAGCATATTATACGGAGCATGGGATTAAGCATCAAAACTCAGCAGCACGCATTCCACAACAAAATCACACTATCAAAGAAGCGGCTCTCTCGATGCTTGCTGATGCAGAATTGCCGAAGCGATATTGGGCAGAAGCGACTCACACTACTTGTCATGTCTAAAACTACATTGCCATCAATACAAGACACCAAAAGACTCCATATGAATTATGGACATGGAGTATTCCTAACATTTCTTATTTTCATATTTTTGATTGTAGATAGACGTGCCCAAGGGCCGGGCCCGTCGGTTTCGGCCCTAGCCCGGCCCTTCGATCTGGTGGCGGTTAGGGGCCGGGCCCGAAAACTGTCGGTCCCGGGCCGGGCTGAAACCGACGGGCCAGGCGCCGGCCCGTGAGCCCTAGCAGTTCCAAAAATAGGGGAAAATAGGGGACTCCTCATTTTGCTCTCGGCTTTTTCAAGCCAAAATCCAATTTTATTTTATTTTTTCAACTTTCTTAATCTTTTAAATTTTTTTCTTGTATATTTATTATTTTTATGAATAGAAAATGATAATTTTTTATGTTTTGATGTTGTTTTATTTTATTTTAAAAAATTTAAAGAACTCATTAAATTGTTCAAAATGAATAACAATTTTGCATTAATAATGAGAAAAATTACAACAATAACTTAAGCTCAATTTAAGGACTTTGACGATTGAATAAGAACTTTTACATTTGAAATGAATAATAATAATAATAATAATAATAAGGGACTTGAACTCAATTTAATTTCAAAAATCGAGTTGCCTACGTATCCTCATAGTTATAGAGGAATCAAAGTCGACGTAGTTCTTTTTACAACACCACGCTTTCTACTCCGCACCCGATGCCGATCGATCCGTCTCGGTGAAGGCTTCATCTTCGCTCTCATTCCGGTTCTTGAGCTCTAAGGTCGGCCCTACACCAATCATCAAGCAACATGGTAGCTTCAATGTTCGCCGGCTTCATGGTTGATCTTCTTTGATCTAGGATAAGACCTCCAGTGCTAAAGGCTTGTTCAACGGATATGGTGGATGCCGGGACAGTAAATAACTCCTTCCCATGATCGAGAGTATTGGGTACTCCTACCACCACTTCAACACATCGATCGATGGACCACTATCTTCAACACCAAAGACAAATTGAGTTTGCAAAAACATATCCAATTCACTATTACCTTGGCCCCTTGGAAGTTCATAGGTTCTATTTTGGTACATTCCTTGCATTTGTTGAACTAAAGGATCTAATGAGTTCATAGCAAATGGAAAATCAAATGAAGACATCATAGAAGAAGAAGAAATATTGGTGTTGTTATCCTCATTAGTACCATACTTCATTCTATATTCATCAAAAAGATCTCTCAAAGTCCTATGTAGATCATCCTTGATTTGTTGCACATTAGGAAGATCAAAAAAGATTTGTTTACCATCAATTACAACATCACTAAAGTCCATTTGCAAAAAAGCATCATAATAAATCCCAAGCATTTGACAAACACCATCATATCTCCATTTAGGATCCAAACATTTAGCAAGCAAGAAAACTTTTGGAATCTCCCTAAAATACTTTAGCCACTTTTGAACCATAAAATAAATCACACCTTGCAAGTTTGGCCTACTAAAACAAGTCTTAAAAGACATAGCAATATACATGCAATGCTCCAACACTTTAACGGAAGTACAATAATAAACACCCGATAATTGTTTAGTTGCCATATGAAAAACCTTTAATAATCCATATAAATCCATACATGCATCCCAATGACTCTCATTAAGAACTAATTGAAATGATGAAAACTCTTTTCTAAAAAAATCACATAAATGACCCCTATACTCCATGGTACTATTAAGCATCTCATAAGTAGAATTCCAACGATGAGATACATCTTGTTTGAAACACGTATAAACAAGACCATTTGTACGACAATATTTTTGCCATTTTTTTCCCAAAGTTTTTGATTTATGCAAACATTTAACGGTATTTTTAATAGGAACAACGGAGGCTTGAAAAATATCGAGCGCATCTTGGACACATAAATTCAAAATATGACAAATGCATCTAGAATGAAAGTATTTTCCATCAAAAGATGGTGAACATGCTTCAATGAGTTGAGGAATACTAGCGGTGTTCGCCGTTGCATTAACAAAACCAACCAAAAAAACCTTATTAATCAAAGAATATTCATTTAAAACGATGATAATAATCAAAGCAATATTTTGAGCCGTGTGAGGCTCTTCAAACTCCCTAAATGCAATCAAACGTTTTTGCAAAATCCATTTTGCATCAATCCAATGACAAGTAATTCCCATATAACTATTTTTATTATATGCATCGGTCCAAACATCGGCACAAATAGAAATTTTATGACCCAAACGAAGCAAATATTTCATCAAATCTTATTTTTTTTCCATGCATTGTCGCCTAATCCTCTTAAGCATTTGAGTTCTAGCAACTTTACTAGCATGGGGACCTAATCCTTCTTTATAGGATGATTCATACGTTATTCTATCGGCATAATTAAAAGGTTGTGTTTCCATTGCACAATATCTAGCACATGCATCTTCGTATCGACCTTTATCAAATTTAAATAAAGAGGGCGTACCCGTCTCCGAAGATGAAGGGGCACCTCAAATTTGAGTTTGAGAAGTAGACATTCCAAACTCACTCAGATGCGTGCTCTCCATATGCCTATTTAGCGTGCCATAGCCTCCCTTTTCGATCCATGTGTATTGCTTCGTGCAATAGTTGCAATATGTCAAGTATCTCTTTCGACCATCAGAGAGAGGAGGTTGGCCTTCACGTACCGGAGCCAACACTTTTCTAAAGTGTTTCTTGAAGATGTCGGACTTTGGTTCCTTGTAAGCATTTGTTGGGGAAGATTGGTTTAGCTCGTCATCTTTGTGCTCTTTATCGTCGTTCGAGCCATGAAATTCGAATCCTTGGCTTTCCATCGTATGAATCATCTCCTCAAACCTCTCGTCTTCTTTGGCTTGAAGTCGTTCAATGACTTGCCTTGAGATTTCCTCCGCCACTTCCGCCCTTCTTGCCTTTTGAGTTTGAGATGGTCGGCCTCCTTCACTTTGGGTTTCACCGATGATCTTGCCCTTGCCCTTGTTTCCTTTGGAAGACATTATGTATGTGTGTGTGTAGTTATCAAAGTGAGAATGAGTGTGTGCAAAATGTGTGTTTGAGAATTAGTGAAATGCTTTGTTGAGTTAGAAGAGGTAGAGATTGAAAGAAAAGTGATTTAGGATAGAGTTTGAATAGATTAATATAATGAGAGTGTAGAAGAGTAGAGTGGTGGGATTGGGTGGGGAAAGGTGCAACAACGCTAAGCGTTGCAAAGTATGTGGGCGCTGCTGGCTTGGGCTGCGCTGCCTGTGTTTTTCCATTGGGCCAGCGGCCGGCCGGCGTCGGTCCAACAGCAATGCCGGTTAGCCCGCGGCTACCTGCCGGTTACCACAGTTCACGGTCCCCAAAACTATCGACCCTAGCCCGGCCCTTACATCTCGATCCCGGTCTCAGTTCTGGCCCATTGACCAACGGGCCCGGGCTAAAACCGTTGACCCCGGGCCGGTCCCGGGAAAAACCGTGCGGGCCACAAAGCCCGATCACGTCTAGTTGTAGATGTTTCATTCACAATAATGGTAAGGTACAGTTGAGAGCGTTTGATATAGCAAAGCAGACTCCGGAATATTCTTGGGATGTTTTGTAGTAAACAAAGCTTTTCGCGTTTACAACAACCAAACCCTTATGGTGGAGACCTCATGTTGTGTTTAACGAGTCTTCTTTCAAGAAAGCACAGGAATAGGTAGAGGCGAATAAAGAGAAAAACAACTACCAGTGGACTAGTAACTCGCTCAAGCATGGATGCTGAGCCACCAAGCGCTGTAGACCTTGAAGACACTGAGGAGCGATTGGAACAGGATCCAAGCGAGCTGCCACAAGAAGAGCGAGCACCTAGCTCTTCAACAGCCGATACTTAGACTTCACATGGTGGAAATGGTGAAGGAATTCTATCCTCCAAAGTAAATGGTGATCAAGGAAATGATGAAAACCAATCAGAAGAGGAAAATGAAGAAGAGATGAATCGAAAGAAGTCATGGTTATGATATCATGATCCAACTCAAGTGATTGGTGATCCTAACCAATGTGTGAAGTCCCGTGGAATGCTATTCCCTGGAGAGAGTTGTTTATTTAGTTGCTTTATATTAAACACCAAACCAACCACGGTGGAGGAAGCAATGGCTAATTCAAACAGGATAAATGCCATGTAAGAAGAACTCAATAAATTCGAGAAAAATAATGTTTGGTATCTGGTGGATCGTCTAACCCATCAAGAAGTGATTGGTACCAAATGGGTTTTCAAGAACAAGACTGATGAAAACCGTAATGTGGTTTGCAACAAGGCACACTTAGTTGCAAAAGGTTATTGTCAAGCGGAATGAATCGATTATGAAGAGACATTCGCTCCAGTAGCACGCCTTAAAGCAATTCGCATGTTTCTCACCTATGCCGCATCCCAGAAGTTCATTGTATATCAAATGGATGTGAAGAGCGCCTTTCTCAATGGAGAATTGAAGGAGGAAGTGTATGTTGAGCAGCCCCCATGATTTAAAAGAGGAGAAAAAGTTTATCGCTTGAAGAAAGCGGTTTATGGTCTCAAACAAGCGCCTCGAGATTGGTATGAAACACTTTTAACATTTCTCATCGACAGTGGATTTCGTAAAGGAAAAGTGGATAGAATTCTCTTAACTATCAATGAAGGTGAAGATATGCTATGGGTTAAAATCTACGTGGACGATATTATCTTTAGATCGCCCAACGCTTCTCTAAGTGAAAGATTTACAGATCTTATGAAGCGAAAATATAGAATGTCGATGATAGGGAAGATGTCATATTTTCTTTGATTACAAGTCTTGCAGAAAAGCGATGATATCTTCATCAATCAAGCAAAGTACACTCGCGACATGCTGGCTAAGTTTGGTATTCATAATGCAAAAGCGACTAAGATCCAATGAATACTAACTTGAAGATGGAGCAAGATTTGGAGGGCAAATCAGTTAATGCAACAGAGTACCAAGTGTTGATTGAATCGCTTCTCTACCTCACAGCAAGTCGACCCAATATTACTTTCGCCGTGGGAGTCTGTGCTCGCTTTCAAAGTAATCCCAAGCAAAGTCACTTAGAAGCAGCAAAGCATATCCTGCGATATTTTAAAGGGACCATCATCTTAGGTCTATGGTATCTTGTAGATGATGATCTCATGCTTAGTGGCTATTTAGATGCTGACTTCGGTGGTTGCAGAGTCGATAGAAAGTCCACTACCGGTACGTGTCCATTCTTGGGAAACAAGCTAGTTTCTTGGTTTTCTAAGAAGCAAACAAGCATTGCAACCTCTACAACTGAAGCAGAATATATGGCGGCCGGTAGCTGTTGTTCATAGATTCTATGGCTCAAATATCAACTGAGAGATTACAAGATTGAAGCCAAAGAAGTTCATACCTATTGTGACAACACAAGCGCTATCATCATCACAGAGAATCCCATACTTCACTAAAGATGCAAGCATGTCGAAACTCAACATCACTTTATTCGAGATCATATGGAGAAAAAGGACGTCAAGATGATAAAAATACATATTGATTATCAACAAGTTGATATTCTCACCAAACTGCTTGCTCATGCAAGGTTCAATCAGTTATGTATAGAATTGGGATTGTTAGACCCAAGAGAAGATAAAGTAGAGTAAGGATGGGAAGGTAAGGTAAGTCCTCAATGAAGAGCATTCGTCCTCATTATCCAAGCAGGAGATTGTTGGATATTTGGTTAAGGGAGAATCGATCTTCATTCTAGGTCTAGGAACCTGCAAGTAGGTGATTAGGTTAAGTCCTAGATTGCAGTTAACACTTGCCACCTACAAGTGAGTGTTTTTGCTTGTGCACCTACGGGAGTGTTTCGCAGTCTCCTATAAGTGGTTGTCTACACTTACTACCATCAAGTTGGGTACTTATACGCTTGATTGTGGGATCTCGGAGCACAACCCTGTGTAAAACCTGTTGGCTTGTCAGAGCAACAGTTTGCTCCTTTTATTTTCCCCAACACTTCTATCTGTGGAGAATCAAGTATCATACCCCATTCTTGCGTTCGTGGTTAATTATGAGCTCTCCTACCTACAAATAGCTTAAATCAACTCACGAATATTCTACTTTATAGATATGAGACAACTTGCCCTAGAAAGGGTTGAGGAAACTTAGGGCCCCAACCGGATCCCTTGTGGATTTTGTAGTCTCACAAACTCTCCAAGTTGTACATATATGAGCATAATCGCTCTTGTATGGATCAAGAATTTCATAAGTTTCCATTTTACTATCTTTTCTCATGGCAGATGCTCCAATTGCGGAGAAAGTGAAGTTAAATGTGGATAAGTCCCCCACTGGTAGATATCTTATGATATTCTATCATGAGGACTGCATGTTTAACTTTGAAGCTGAGAAGTTGTGAAAGACTCGAGCAGTGGGCTTATATCGCTTTGGCACGGGTCAAGTGATTTACTCGTCAAAAACATTTCGAAGCGTGCCAGGTGTATGCTCATCATCGTGGTACCAGTCAACTACAAAGTTTGACTGACCAGTAAGTCTTTCTTTCGTGTTTTTACTTTCGAGTAAGTGAATTAAAGCGATGATTCGTTAAGAGAACTTCACTTAATTCATTGAAAATATAAACCAAATTAGCATAAGTGCTTGCTGAGTTTATCGCTCTCGATTATACTCTTAAGCACAAAAGCCAAGCACATTTTCTTAAAAGCAAATCGCTCACCCTGCACTAAGTAAGGGGGAACAAAAGCGATCCGCTGTTAAAAAAATCGCTTCTCTAGTTAAAATCGCTTTCAAATTCTATTTTTGTCTTATTAGAAGATATGCACTGAGTGCGATATCTTTGGAATTTAATGTGGCCACAGTATAGGGTACAAGAACCAAGTTACTCGTGATGCGTGAACCCACTCGCGAATTCGAACGCCAAAATCTCTTTAATCCTGACCCTCCACTCAAGTCTGCATCAACATCAGCCGTTAGATCTACTTTTTAACTACCTATAATTTAACATAAATCCAGACCGTTGAATCTGAAAGGACTATTCCAAATTCAACCACTATTATTCAATCCCTCAGAATTTTGAATCACTCATATATATACCCTTTCCTTTACTGTTCACTTATTACTTTCCATTCCCAAACTTAGAAAATCTCCGAATACTCTCAAACCCTTTCTCTAAGTATTTCTATTTCTTGTCGAAAAACACCAAAGCTACCTAGAATCCCAAAGATACACAGGAACCCAAAGTTGCTGAAGAGAAGGAAAAAAAAGGTGATAGAGTAAGTCAGCGTATACAATAATGATTTGAAGAACTTCATGCATGATGAAGCCTTCATAGATCCAAAGAAATTAGCAACAGGGGGGTTATTTTCCAGAGCACTTGGTAGTGCAAAATGGAAACAATGATTGATGTGAAGGCCATCAACATTTATCTGTGAGGAATTACAGAATTCTATGGGAATATAGATAAGAAGAAAGGAACAACCAAGATTACTTGCCTTAAGGTTGGAAGAGCTTATAAGGTGACAGTGAATTTGAAGAAATTAGCTACGGAGATGGTCAATCTCCGTAATGAAGGGAAAGAGGTGGAAAAGGCTAGAAATTCCAACCTCACAGTCGAGTTCAACCTATTTTACCAAGGAGAAGGTGGATTCGTGAAAGGATGTGAAGTCGAAAGTGAAGACGCCCTTTAAAGATCTATGCGACTTGTGCACAAAGATTATTCTCAGTCATTCTGGGAGTCACTTGGTGCTCAGAAGCACAAAGATAAGAGTTATGTCTGCAGTTGTTGGGGAGCTACAAGGCAATAGATACAACTGGGCAGAATTTATCATCAAGCAATGGAAAGAAACTGCAGATTTTGTCAAGAAGGTGGAGGGAGTTGATGACATTTTCTAGATGAAGAAGAAGCTACGATATGCTGCAAGGCTATTGTATGCTCTGTCTAAGGCTTTTCTAGAGATTGATGACAGAAGAACCACCCCAGCTACAGTCACACCACTCTTCAAGAAAGTGGTAGATCAAAGCACCGTTGACAATTTGGATAACCAAATCATAGATGCAGTTCCATCAGCATCTTCACAATCCAAAGAAGGGAAAGACAGTGAAGAAACTGAAACTGATATGGAAACATCGGTAGATGCTACTCTATCTGCAAAGAGGAAAAAGAAGAGAGCAACCAAGGAAAAGTGGCTCCAAGCGATCTTGGATAAGGAGAAATCTTCGAGCAAGGAAGAAGAACCTGCAAAGCAAAAGTTAAAGAGCATTATGTTGAAATCATCTACAATTGAAGCAGAGTAAACCACTTCACCTCAAGCGAAGCAGATTGCTCCAACTGGAGAGGAAGCGATCACTTCAACCCAGGAGGAAGAACCCACTCCAACTGGAAATGAAGCAAACTTGACGAAGGATGATGTCTCTACAGAAGCAGAGGTCAACATTGGAAGCACCTTACAATCGTTTATGGAGCAGGATCAGCCCACTCAGAAGTTGGCCGATGAAGCGCGGCTACGGAGGCTACTGAAGACAATGAATCTGTGAAGGAGACTATGGAACAAGACAGGTCTATTCACAGTGATGAAGGTTTGGAGGTAAAGAAAGAGCTTGTGGCACAGGTGGAGACTGTGCACAAGGAAGGTGACAATGACGAGCACGTGGAGCCGGAGAAGCCCGCTCACGGTGCAGAAGGTGCTAAAGAAAAATTAGTTGACATTCTTGATCTTTTTGAGGATGAAGTGACAGACGCAGATATGGAAGCAAAAATCGCCAAACTCTCTGGTGTTATTGCTTCAGATGCTGGAACCAACTGGTCACTTCTTGACCCTCTCTTTGGTGATGAAGCACACAATCAATATTTCGACTTTGCTGAGGAGACGGAGAAGGATAAAGCTATCAAAACTTTCAAGAATCTCCAAACTCAATCCAGAAGAGATATTCTTGATCATTTTGATAACGTCACTCTTGATCCTACTACTTTCAATGACGTGGTTGATTTTCTCACTTATGCTCGTATTCGTGGAACGGAGTATTTCTGAATACTAGGAGAAATTCTAGCGATGGGAGAATCTGAGTTGATCAAGGAGGAGTCAAGACTGATGAAAACTTTCAAACTTGAAAGTTTTTGGGAGTTGATTGACAAGGATCTTCTATGGTAAAAGATTGATTCAAAGGCGCATAAATTCTTTTATAACAAATCTCCTCAATCCAATGAACTCTTTACTAAATCTCGCTACTTCACTGTTGAAGATAAGCTTCGAGCACAAAAGAAGTATGATGGGATCAGACTTCAAGTGACACTCTTGGAGAAGCAAGTGAAAGTAGACCAAGAGAAGGTGGTTGAAGGTGCTGCAAGAGAAGCAGAATTGATCAACAAGTTCAACAATATTCTTCAAGAAAATCTTGAGTTGCAGATCCAGCATATCCCTTCTCTTGATGCCAAGCAGACTGCCTACCAATTGGCCAACTTGAGATTAGATAAACTAGAGAAAGTTGAACAAGAATTGAGGACTCGTGATGCTGAAAGGGAGGAGTTGAAAGAAGCAAAGAAGAAACTTGAAGAAAATGAATCAATGATGAAGGAAATCTAAAACATGGAGGAGAGCAATGTGAAATCGCTCACAGAAGAGCTTAAGGAGGTGAAGAAAAAGAAGCAAGAATCACTTGAGCATTTTATAAAAGAAGAGCAATAGAGGGAGGAGACAGAACACAAAAACATCAAACTGACCTCCAAGCTGGCTCAAGCCGAAGCGAAAATGACTACTCTGAAAAATGCTCTCTCTCAAGCAAATGCTAACAGGGACAATGCTTCTAAAACTACTCAAGAAGTGATTGTTGTTGTTGCAGTGTTGTCCAAGTGACCTGAACAGAAGCGGAATATTCAAGCGATGATGAAGAAGATGAAAGCCAAGGCCACAGAACTATAAAATGCTTACAATGCCCTTACCAGAGATCAAATAACTTATCACAATCTAGTAAGGAAGAACAAGGAGCTAAATGAAACATTGGAGCAAGAAAGAGAGGATCATCACCACAACCTGTCCCAGGCGCTTGTGTTTGAACCGTTGTTTCAAAACATCTTAAACAAACACACAAAGCATTATGTGGAGCATGCTCGTAAAGAGATGGTAAACAAACTGACAGCTATTGTGACTGACCCTACTACTCCAACTCTAGCCACAAAGCTTCAATCAATGACCATAGCAGCGATGGATTCCATGAGAGTAGTTCCCAAGATGCTAGATGCTGGCTCACAATGTCGGTGAGGCCAACAAGGGGGAAAGAAATGTTGATGCTGCTAAGGGAGGATAAAATATCGATGCCGCTGGAAAAAAGGGCTCGAGCATTGAAAATGTTGAAGCAGAAATCACATCTGCTGAGGTGGAGTATATGAATGTACAAGTGGGAGAAAAGAGAAAGAAAGATGATGAGCAGGTAAAAGAAGATAAAGTGCCGCTCAAGAAATAAGAGTTGAGTTGATCGATTAACCGTTGATTGCTCAAGCACCATCGCTTCAAATCACTACATCCCTATCATAGCCTCAACCAAGTGTTGGCACTCACCTCGTCCCAGCAGAAAAGAAAGGGAAATCAATCATGACGGAGGAGGAAGAGAAGCATGAAAGGGAAGCAGCTATTGCTCTCAAACTCACTGATGCCGAAGCAATGGCAATGGCAAAAGTAGAGATTGACCATGAAGTGGATACAATTTGGACGAAAATGTACAATAAGCTATACATATCTCTGATTTATAAGCTCGTAACAATTTCACCCAAAGAATACAGCTGCATGAGGGGACAAGCACATCAGCTAGCTCACAAAGAATTGAGTATCCAGAATTAAAATTCTGCCAAATCAGCTGAGGACAAGCTAGCCTTTTAAAGCTCACTTGATAGATACAAATTTCAAGAACTTCATGGTGATGCTATGACCAGAGTGAAGGAAGTCGTTGAATCGTTGATCAAGATGTCTATCATGGAAGTGGAGAGAAAGCAGAGCACTCATCCTGGCGGAATGTTCATTGAGAACTTTCTCAATGATGAAGAGGCCAGAGCGGAATGGAATGGCGCTAAAGCTCACTTCATCAAATTTTACTATTTTTAGAAGGTCTATTGGAATCTTGCTCCCATAGACGCTTTCATTCAATTCATGGAAAATTTCTATATGGAGTTATGGAATCAGATTTTAGATGAAGCTGATAAAACAGTTATTCGACCACCGATTGAGGAATATCTTCAACCACCACTCAGGCTGGATACTGATATCTTGGACACCAGCATGATGGAAGATGAAGTGATTGGCTGTGGAAAGTACATTCGTTGTCCCGATCCAAACCCTGAGCAATTAAAAGAGAATAAGATAAGGGTTTACAGGGCTTACAACAGATCCCCACCAAAACCCTAAGCGATGTGCTTTCATTGTAACTTTTGGGAAAGTGATATCTGTAATCATCATCATCAATCTATATGATATCCACTTTCTAGTCTCAAGACAAAAGCCTCATTGTCTTTACTTATGTTTATTTTTGCTTCAATATATATTACTGTGCTAAACCTTAATAATTGCTAATTCTTACTTAGTAATTATAATTAGGGTTTTGGCATCATCAAAAAGAGAGAAATTGTTGGGATATTTTGGTAAGGGGAAAGCAGAATCTATCTAAGTTTTAATAGATTCATTATTATTTTGATTAGATTTCAAAACCCTCTCCCAGTTTCCCTTATTATTTTTGATGATTATTAGTTACACTATATGCTTTGATATATTAGAATTGCTCACTTGTTAGGGAGCGTTGAATATTTTTAAGTGTAATTGTTGAAGCAGCCACTCAAGCAAAGCAATCTGGATGGAGCCTAACAGTTTTTCTTGAAGCAAATTTTTGAAGCACAGTGAAAGTGAAGCAGAATGAGGCAGAGCAAAGTAATTTTTGCTAAGCAGTTTTATGTGACAGACTGGCAAGCAAACGCTTTGACAAAGCAAGCGACTATAGCAAAGCAGATGAAGTGAAGCAGTTACAAGTTCAAGCATTTCTGTGAAAGCGACATCAGTACTAGTAATCACTTAAAACAATCTAATGTTAATGAAGCGCTTGTGATAACACACGAGAAGTACCTTGTGAACTCTAAGTTTGAATTTCAAAATTCAGACTATGCGATAGTTCGTACTTACCATTATTGTTGCACATAAGTCAAAGGCCACATGAAAGAGGGAGATTGGCCAACGAAAATCACTGGAACAGTGCAAGAAGGTTGTCCTGCACTAAACTCCAAGTCGAAATCTACAGATATTTAGGGTTTCTCTTCAGGAAAGAAGACAAGCCTGAACTCTGTAAAAGCACTGTGTACCCGCCAATAAAGCTACAGTGTCGCTTGACCGAAGGAAAGTGAAGAGCACGCACCACCAACCTTTCTAATGGGAAGATGGTTGACTCCCACTATATAAATAAGACTACATTTTCAACGTTGAAGACTTACAAAACTATAATCTCGCGCACAAGTATACAGCAAGAACTTCTGAGCTCTCACGCATTCAAACCTTCAAAGTTCTTAAGTTCTAGAGTTAGTTGAGTCCTCAGAAACCCTAAAAGTTTCTAAGTTAGCAGCACCTAAATCTCTTCATCCCTAGACTAGAAACCAGTCCTTCAAATTTAGGAGGAGAATCCTTATCAGTTTTACGTGTTCTTCACTATAAAAGGATTCTCTAAGTTATAATTCTCAAAAACAAATCCCAAACCCTCGTTCTTAGTTTGTTGTTAGATCAAGTTGTAAGTTTAAGTTTGTGTTTGTTGTTGTTTGATCTGAGTTTGTGAAGCTTAAATCTGAGTACTTAAGTGGAAAAACAAACGTCTTTGTTAGGTGTTTGTTAGGTTTCTTGGAACCCGTCGTAATCTCATGGTCTTAAGTTTAAGGTTGAACTTGAAACACTTTACTAGGACGGATAAAACCAGTACATGTTTGTGTTTGTTGTTCAAATTCTGAGTGAATGAATTTCAAAGTTGCTAAGTGAAGGCAACAAGTGGATGTAGGAGCGTAACCTCCGAACCACTATAATTGCTTGTGTTCTTACTGCTTTCCTAGCTAAGTATTTACTGCTTTCATTTCATTTATTTACAAGCTTAATTATTACATAAGACACACACTCACTCTAAGCAACCACATTATTTTAAACTTAAGCAAGATTTTACAAAAGTGAGTATAAATCTGCTCACCAAATTTCTGCACGCTTTTTAACTCTGCAAGCGATTCACTTCTGAGAAGTATATACTTCATCAAAAGCGAAACGCTTCTCTTTTAAAATACACAGTTTTTCAAGAAAAATTTTGAGAAGTCCAAACTTTTCTCACACACGTATTCACCTCCCCCCCCCTCTATGTGTGTAAAACTCACTTCTAGGACCAACATATGGGAAAGAGGTTGATCTTTCAGATAGCTGCAGAATGGAGCTCATGCGGTTCTTGTTGAGGAGCTGCAAAAATGGGAAATCCGCTCATGGAAAGATCAATGAAGCAGCTGGGAGATTCAATGTCTAAAGGAAATCTGTGAATAGAATCAGGAAATCAGCAGCAACACAAAGAACAAGAGGTGAGGCTATTAATGCTTCAAGCAAAAGAACAGGGAGAATCAGAAAGCCAAAGCATGAGATTGACTATGAAAAAATTCAGCAACTAGACGTTGAAAAAAGATGTACAATTCAATCTATTTCTGATGCTATTGGAGTACCCAGACTATTGGAAGTGGCTAAGGGACACCTTCTCAGACCTCGCACAAATGTCATCAAGCCTCTATTGATAGCTTCTAATAAGCTTTTGAGGTTAAGTTTTTGTCTACAAGCCATATACTTTGACCCTCACCTTAATATTCTCAAATTCAAGGCCATGGAGAACACAATTCATCTATACCTATATAAAAAAGAGTCTTGTGGCAAAATGTACATTACCTAAAATATCCTTATAATTTATTTTAAATCAAGGGTATAATGTAATCTAATATACTGTATATAGTTCTCTTCCATTTAATTCCCTCAATTTAACTTTTCGGCTAATCTCTTCTATTTAATCTCCTCAATTTTAATCAACAAGATATGTTATTCAATTTTTTCTTACATCAAAATCAAGATTATCTCAATTGTAATTTATATCAAAGATTAGAAAATCAACACGGTAAATGCTTGGAAAGATGAACCTTACTTTTATAATTGGATTGGATACTCTCCAGAAAAATAAGAAAAGTGGGAAAAAAAAATCAATACATCATATTAGAATAATTATTATATTATTATTAATATACATTTGCGAAAGACTTACGTATATAATAATATATTATGTGGTTTAGAATTAATTTGTTGAAGAGACACTTGAAGCGTTTTTATTTATGCTATAAACGTGTGTTACTTATATTATTTTAATTAATATTCATATGCCACTCAATTTTCAATGATCTAATTAGATCTTAAATAATATACAATTATTATATGCTTATGATCCACGATAATTTTTTTGATAATTTCTTTTTAATAGATGGACCGGGCGGAATAGAAAAAAACATCCTATAATGTGTCTTAGTAGCTAATGTGAGTTAACATACTCCGTATTTGATAGCACTCAACACATTCACGTTTCAAAATTTAATGATGATATATCAAGTGAATGTTCAATTTTTATTTACTTTTGTTTACAATATTGACTTCAATTATACTTTTCGATTGTTACTTAATAGTACTATTTATGTATTGGCTAATTGGCATGAAAATAAATGTGACATGTTAAAGAATATAATTTTTTTGTTATATATTAGAGGATTAATCTTTCTACAATTTTACATGAATTGTTGACGAGATTCAAAATAAAGCATGAATTTGATATGATGTGAGCAAAAAAAAAAAAATCTCAAATCATGTCCAAAATATTCTGACAAAACAATATGCAAAAAATACAATAACAAAGTTGTTGAAACAATGTACCAAAGTAATTATACAAATGCAAATGCTTAAGAATTATAGTAATTAATATACCTGTAGTAACTCAGTAACTTTAATTTGTTACAGTTACAGGTATAGAATATCACTTAATGTTATACAAGGGGACAATGTTTAATGAAGTTGCAACAGTCGGTGGACAAGTATATATCATCAATCAATTAAGTTAGTTTTTATTATTTCTTAGTTAAGCTAAATATATCTAATCTTACCAAATATATACTCCACCATCCCTCACTTCATTATTTTATACCTCACATGTATATTCAAGAAGAGAGTATATTTTAAAGATGAAAATATTTGTATACTACAAAGGGCTAAATTCACAAAATTCAATTGAGATACTCTTTGTGACCAGAACCAAGTCAATGAAAAATGATGATAAAGAGTCTTGACACTCATAGCCGAGGCAATCCAAAAGATGCAGCATCAACCATATAAAAGATGAAAATGAAGGAAAAGTAAAGAAAAGTTCAAAGAAAAAGGTAAAACCAAAAGAAGGCAAATAGAATAAATCTATAAGACAATAAAAGATCAAAAAACACCACCAAATAAATTCAAGCGGAAGACGAAAAAAATCAAATATAGAGTCACAACATGATGAAGCGCAAGGAAAAGAGAAAAGAAGAATAATGAACAAAATTTTCGAAGATTGCACTATATTTTTAGTGATGATGATGAGACGACAAGCTTATCTGTAAAAGCAAAAGGAAAAAATATTCGACATCTATCTAATTGAAACAAGAAAAAATCTAATGTGAATATAGATTTACAATTCAAAACATTTATACTTATTAAAAATAGCATAGTTTTTTCTTTTTAGCGAAACAACAACACATAAATGATTATAGTTTTTACTTGATCTCATTTTATGTATTTTAGGCTTGGTATCTACTTATCTTTTTATTTTTACGTTTAGCAAATTAATACTCCCTCTGTGCTGCCGAAAATACTTTGTTTTTCTTTTTGGACCTTTAGTCAAAATAAGGGGATAATTAGTTGAAATTAGAAATGTTTAGTTATCGAATTTTGTTTCCCAGTATACTCATAGACTCATTTTGAGATTTTATATAATCTGGAAAAATATAAAATTAAAAAAATTAAAAAATTAAAAATTAAGCACTCCTCCTTAAAAATCCCGTGTTGAAAAGAAACAAAACTCTTTCGGCAGGACAGAGGCAATAATTTATTGCATATCCAAATATAAAAAATATATTGTCTTTGTTCTATTTTTATAAAAGCATAAAGTATAAAATAATTTATTCACGTGCAACGCACGTGTTATTTGCTAGTATAGATGAAAAATGGTTTTATTTAACAAGGAAGAGCTGCAGATACTACATGACCCCAATGGAAACAGATCCTCACAGACTATGCCATGCCAGTCAAAAAAATTCATTCCTATTGTCATGTTCATGTGTGTTGTATGTATGCAGACTATTTTTCGATGTAGATGGTAGGATTTTATTTGATGGGAAGATATGAATATGGCCATTTGTGGAAGAGGTCACAACACAGAGGAACAACATCAAGAGAAAGAAAGGAACTACGGAGATTAAACCTATACAGTCCATCACTAGGCAAGTGATCAAAGATTGTATAATCAAACAGGTAAAATGTGTAGATTTCCATGAATGTCATGCTTGTAAACTTGAACTGATTCTCATTGAACCAATTTGAAATGTGTATTTAAGATTATCATGTGTTATTTAACTGAGAAATTAATGTAAGAATATCATGTTTCAATTAATGCATTTAATGTTTTCAATATTCCAGATTGTTTCAGCCATAAAGCATAAATGACCATCATTTTTAAATACAACAAGATAATGCTAGGCCACAAGCACATATGTATAGATCAAGCTATAGCAAATGAATATGGATTTCATATTAAGTTGATTCAACAACCACCTAACTCACCAGATATATGGTGATTTATTATCCAACACTAGTAAAAAAAAAAAACATATAATTGTTTCTTAATAATAAGCCTAGCTAGCTAATAAGTACAAGAAGCCCAACATAGAAAATTAACATTACAATTTAGTCAAGAAATGCTTATACATAATAATGCAAGAGTTAGAAGCTTAAGAAAACCACAACTTTTTCCTCGAGTCAAGTTCTCCTCTGTCTTCTTGTTGCTCTACTCTTTCTCTTCACATTGTATTTGTATCCAACACCAAAGAAGAGTTCTACTAACCATTTTGGCTTTCCATATCGAATAATGAAATAACCAATACCAATTCCAACTACGAATCCACTTCCATACCCCAAAGTAACCGCTTGCCACCCGAATCCATTTACAAAGCTAGACTCATCATCTTCTTCTTCCTCTGATTGGCTTGGTTCTTGGTTTCTTTCACATTTTATCGTCAGAGGAAATCCACACAGGCCTACATTTCCCACATACGAGCTATTCTCGAATGTGGAAAGCTGAGTAGATTGTGGTATCGGCCCCACAAGATTATTCATCGAAAGGTTTAATTTCGAAAGAAATGTCAACCTGGCTAGTTCACTTGGGATTTTTCCATCAAGTCTGTTTGAAGACAAGTCCAATGATTCAAGTGCACCTATATTTCCAAGAGATGCAGGTATATGTCCTGTGAGGGCATTCTGAGACAAATTCAAATATTTCAAAGAAACAAGTTTTCCTATGGAGGAAGGAATAGTCCCAGAAAAGTTGTTGGAGGATAAGTCTATAATTGTAAAGGTTTCCAACAGTCGCTGCAATAACAAATCCAAACCTTTCAAAGTGAACGTGTACTCTATATATGCTTTAAATGCTCCATCATCCGTATTATTTTCCTCCGCGTCTATCATGCCTCGAAATTTTTTGAAATATGCTTCAGGTAAAGGACCAATAAATGCGTTTCTTGATAAATCCAAGACTTGCAACTTGGGAAATGGATTCTCAGCCTTTGAGGCCTCTAATATCGTACCATTGAACTTGTTAGACCTCAAGACGAGCACGCGAAGCTGAGGGAGTGTTTCCATCCAAAAGGGAAACGTGCTTCGTAGTTCATTATCACCAACGTCAATACCTCTAAGAATTTTGCAATTGACTAGGGTTTGAGGAAGTGCTCCTTCCAATTTATTATCATTGAGATTAAGAGACTGAATACTGCATCCCTTTATAAATGATGATGTTGGAATGTGGCCACTGATTTGATTTCCACTCAAATGAAAGACCAACAAAGATGTGCTCAAGTTCCCCAAACAATCTGGAAGTGATCCTTCCAAACTGTTATTTGATAAATGCAAAACTTGAAGAGATCTCAAGTTGCAAGTGGATGATGGAATCTCTCCGATTAGTTTGTTGGAAGAGAGTACGAGCTGGTTCAGCTTCGACAGATTCCCAATATTGGAAGGTATTGGACCTGAAAATAGGTTTTGGTCAAGATTCATTTTCCATTTTATTAATGTGAACTTGTAAAAAAGATAAGACACAATTCTCATTATTGGAAGGAAAAGTTATATAAAATTGCATTGCAAATAACAATAAACGAAGTATAAAGTGGTAAATAAAGTTTTATACTTTCTGTATACTTCCTTTTACAGCAAAGTAAACACACCCTAAGTGTAAAATTATACCATCGTAAAGGATATCGGACTGTGGAGTTTTTGTACCATCTGATCGGATTTTTTATACATCAACATATACGAAGTATAAAGTGAAATAAAATTTTATATTACTTTACTCCCTTTTACTGCCTTTTTATGGCAAAGTAAACATACCCTAATAAAAAATTCGAACAAATGAAAATGAACATGACTGAATCATATGGCAAATAACGTGTCAAACTGTAGCTATTTTCTTTATAGGTCTGTCTGCAAAAGTTATGGTTATCCCATTTTTAGTCAAATACTCCACACACACCATTTTGCACAATTTATCCTCATTATCCATTAATATTTACTAAGGAACCACTCATGGCACACAAACCTCACTCACATTATTTCCCTTTATTTATAAAAAGTCACGCGTGATAGACCTCTTTCTCCACAATAAAAACATCTACCCATTTCTTATTAAAACCTTGCAGGATCAACAAAGCCACTCTTTTTGTGGATGGAAGGACTACTAGTCTACTATACACTGATGTCGTACAAGTTAACTCTAATTAATGACTTTATACATGTGAGTTTCTATTCCAACTAGAGACTCGCTCCACAGTAGATTTGTGTCTTAACAATGTGGCTCTTTTGAAATGTATTTAGCAACTTTTCTTTATTATAATATTCGATCATTGAAGTTTGTCATGAGATCATGCAACAGTCAATATAGAAACTAATTTGTATTCCAATATTAAAGGAGAAAAGATCTTACCACTTAAATTGTTGAAGAATAGGTACAACCCGCGAAGGGCTGTCATGTTCTCCATTTCTCTTGGCAATTGCCCACTAAGTCTGTTGCCACCCGTATTCAATTCCTCCAATTTATTGAGATGACTAATTTCTTTTGGAATATTACCTGTCAAAATATATATAATTAATTTCGTTAATTATCAAGTATTATTGGCATGCATGCTAGATTTAATAATACCGTATCGAAGTTAGAATTACAATTCATCTCATTTGAGACAACCTAAGGCAGGACGCTCGAGGCATCTTACATTAACCACTATTGATTAGCCCCTTCATCACTACATGTTAACTAGTCTATAGTGCGTATACTTTTTATAGGGCTTTGTAGAGGGATAAAGGAGGATAATGAAAGTCTTTAAAAAATCATTAGGAAATCATACCTCTTAAATTATTGAAGTCAAGCAGCAACATTTGAAGGCCAGTCATGTTCCCAATCTCTCTTGTTAATGATCCACTAAATTCATTTACTCCAACCATCAAATGTATCAAATTATCAAGCTCACCAATCTCTTTTGGAATATGACCTGTCACCAGAGTTCAATTTGATTATGAAATACTATGAAAGATTGTATTCAAAGGCTTATTTAATTACTGGGTTTTTCTTTCTTCTTTTATGCTCTGGTAGATAAAAATGTATTACAAGAAAGTATCAACCATATATGTTCAATATCTACTTAATTTAAAGGGGCGGAAACCCAAAAATATTTGTTCAATTTAGAGTTATGATATAGATCCATGCATATATAATATTGGAATTCTTCAAGATATTGTTGGAAAAATATTTGCTAATAGTGTTTGGATTTGTGTTGCGTGGATTTTGTGGAAATAGAGGAACAAAGTAATCTTCGAGAATATTTGTTTGAATAAAGAGGTTATTATGGATAAAATTAAAGGTAGGCTTTGTTTCTTTGTAATTAAGCTACATTACAAAGATTGGCAGGATGCACCTAGCCTACCTCTTTGGTTTCGCAATCGACTTTTTTTTTCCAATAAAAGAAAAAGATTTTAGTTCAATTTAGTGATGATAATAGTGCTACAAAGTGAGAATAAAAAAAATAAAAATAAAAAAAACTCAACTTCTAGTGGCTGATAAGATTCATGAAGTTTAATAATTAGAAAATCAAGTAGAGGTTAATTAGAGTATAAAAATCAGTCTGCAATTGAGAAAGCAACCCTAGAAAGTAGAAGTCTTACCGCTAAATGCATTACGGGAGAGGCCTAATCCCAAAAGTGATTTCAAGTTGCCAATTTCCCTAGGCAAAACTCCAGTTAAACTGTTGTTTGACACGTCAATATATTCCAAAGATGTTTTATTAAAAATTGTGGATGGCAATGTACCTGTCAGCATCATACATAGAATGCGTCAACAACAAGGAAAGAGGAAGTATGCATGTGTTCACATTAATTTACTCCAAATTAATGAATTTAGGACTGTTAGGTGATTTTGATAAATTCGATGTAAGATTTGAAACCAGTCATAAATAATACTCCCTCAGTCTCGCTATATTTGACACTTTTCTTTTCAGCACGTGAATTAAGACGGAAGTGATTAGTGTGTAAAGTGTAATGTGTGTAGAGATATGGTGTTGTTTATGTATTTATACATATTTTAAAACAAGAGCATCATAGATGCATAAAAATATATTCATGTTTGATCTTAAATGAAAGATCGTATCGAGACCTTTATTTTGGTATAAAAATTATAAATATCCGAGAACAAACGATCAAGTTATGACAATTTTTAAAGTTTTAGATTTTAAATTATATTAGGATATGTGCTGAAAAGTAAAAAGTGAGTGGATGGTATAATTTAATTATAGAAAGTTAAGTGTAATAAGGGAGTGTTAATTATTTCCCAAAAAGAAAAGGTGTCAACATAGTGAGACGGCCCAAAAAGGAAATAGTGTCAAAGATAGCGAGACGGAGGGAGTAAAGATTATCATTGAGTACTCCCTCCATTTTTAAGGGTCTTTTAGGATAGTTTTTGTTTTGTTTTGTTTATTAAGTGTCCTATAATTAATTAATATTATATATAAGTTGGTGCTTAAAAAGGAGACACACTTGGGTCAGCCGGAGGTACCGTGTGGCCGGGCTAAAATAATAACACTTTTATTCATATAGATTGACATTTTTTTGTATAAAGATTGACACTTTTAAAAATTGTCATTTTATTCGTAAAATAATTATGTTAAAGATTGACACTTTTATTCATATAGATTGACACTTTTCTGTATAAAGATTGACACTTTGGGCCCGGCCGCACGGTGTCTCCGGCTGACACAAGTTTTTGTCTTAAAAAAGAGAATAATAAATTGGGTTAAAATATAAATTTATTCATTTTCTTTGATATGTGTAATTTAATGATGGGGCACTTAGAAAAAAAGCGAGGTATTATTTATTGACATTTTTCAAAAGTCAAGACATTTGCATGTAACATTATAGAGGGTAAAATTAGAATTATGAACTTAAGTTACCATAAAGTAAGAATTATATCTGCTCTTTTATTGTTATAAACATAATAGATTTGATCTGCTGAGCAACACTAAATAGGCGACCGTGAGCGTCCATTATTTCCGCTCTTTCCAAGTCACCCCATTTTTCTTTTTTAGTTCTCGCTCTTTTATTTATTTTTCTTCATTCTCTCAGCATTTTATTTTCACTTTCTATATTTCCCTCTTTGAGTTGATAACTCCATTACGCTTCTTTTATATGCCAATTCAAAATTAATTTCACATGACTTATCTTCTCTACTAATGCATTATGTATCTACATTTTTGTAGTCGATTTATATATATATATATATATATATATATATATATATATATATATATAATATATATTTTTAACAAACTAAAGTAATTCTCCGTCCGTCTCGCTATGTTTGACACTTTTCTTTCGGCAAAATTAAATGAAAGTGATTATGTGTAAAGTGTAATTTGTGTAGGGATATGATGTTGTTTATGTATTTTACATATTTAAAACAGAGCATCATAGATGCATACAAACATATCTGTTTGATCTTAAATGAAAGATCTATCGAGACTTTAATTGGTATAAAAATAAAAATCGAGAAAAACGATCAAGTTATGACATTTAAAGTTTTAGAATTTAATTATTTGGGTATGTGCTGAAAGTGAAAGTAATGATGAAAGAGCATTATAGAACGTTAAGTGTAATAAGGAGTGTTAATTTTCCCAAAGAACTGTGTCAAACATAGTGAGACGGCCCAAAAGGAATAATAGTATCAAGATAGCGAGCCAGAGGAATGATATTTAATTAAATCTTAATATTTAAAATTTTAATTGAAATTCATATACTGTAAACCTTAATAAACCCTAATTTGAAATTTATAAACCCTAAGTGGAAATTTATTAACCCTAAGTGGAAATGGATTAAACGCAATTGGAAATTGATAAGTCCTTATTATAATAATTTAACCTAAATTATAATTAGTTGATTAAATAAAACATATTATTATTACTATATGAGTAGTCGTCTACATAGATAGAGATAGAGAGTCATTACAAGAGAGAGAAAATAATATAAAATAATTAAAATAAGAGGGATGTAATATTATATACATGGAAATCGATGACATGGAATGACTAGAAGAGTTACCGCTCACGAGTCGCTCATTGAGTGTCGCTTAGCAGATCAATAGAGTTAAACATAAATATAAATTAAGACGATGTAACCTAGCTAGGAATCATACTTTTTTATTTACAAAATAATACTACTTCTTTAGGTATACAATAATTCGATCGGGTTTCTTTTGTGATAATGGTCTAGATATTTGTATTAAGAGAATTATGCTAAGAGTTTGAAATGGGAGGAATATATCGTACCACTTAAAAAATTGTTGAAAATGGAGAGCACATGAATTGCTGTTATGTTTCCAACTTCCATTGGCAATGATCCATTAAAAGTATTACTATCCAATCTCAACTCCTCTAAATTTGTAAGAAGGCCAACTTCTTTTGGAACGCTACCTGTAAATTGTGAAATATTAATATATATTAGCTAGCTAGCTCATTCAATTATAATATTCCCTCCGTTTCAGAGAAAGTGACACCTTTTATTATTTTATTCATCACATATGAATAAAAAAAGTGTCAATTTCTCTGAAATAGAGGGAGTAAGTAATTAATTTGAATTTTTTTTTCTTTTTTTCTCTTGCAAGTATAAATTAAAAGAGATTTGAGATGGGTAATATGCAGAGTCGTACCGCTCAAACTGTTTTCTTCAAGGCTTAATAGGACAAGGGCTGTGAGGTTACCAATTTCTGGTGGTAATGCTCCAATCAGTTGATTGCCTTTCAACACCAACAGTTCCAGTGATGAAATGCTGAAAATAGCTGCAGGTAAAATGCCTACTAATTTGTTGTTACTCATGGCCAACTGCTCTAAGTTTTTGAGATAACCAACTTCTTCTGGAATGTCACCTGTAACGTTGTAATTCGTAAAGTACTTGTTACACACAAAATCCATTTAAAATTCACAGCTAGAATGTAAGTAATCTAATAGTTTCAAGTTATTTAAGAGGTGTATGAGCTTATACCACAAAACATATATGTGCACTAATTCGACTTCTTATATCTCGAACTACTCACCATAATAATAATAATAATAATAATCCACCCGTCACATATCATGGTCTTTATTTCCAGTTTGGTATGTTCCACTATAGTAGTCTGATTTTTTTTAACTGAAAATGTTTATCCACTCATCATTTGCACCCAATTATGCACATACATCAATATAATTTAAATTGTAAAGTATTGAACTATTATAAATTGTTCGTTTATTATTTGACTTTCACAATTTTTTTTGTTAAATTAAGGGTCTCGATCGCATCTTTTATTTAAAATCAATAATTAATCAATATATTTTTATGAATATATGGTGGTTTTACATTAAAAAAATAAAATTTGCATTTCATTATATAAGTTCTCCTAGAATACCATATTGAATAGCTTATTGGGACTTCTATAATTGGGACATAAAGGGTATTAATTAACATGTCAACGTAGAGCTAATTTAGTGATGGCACATGAGTAGAGATATTATTTGTTCTCTCATAACATGTCAACCTCAATTTTTGTTCTCTTATAATATGTAACTAAAGATATTATTTGTAATAGCACAAAGAAACAAATGAAATTTTTGCAAAATTAATTCATCATTTTTTTTTCATTTTTCAACAATTTAATTTTGACAGAATATAATTCTTCTGAATATGAATGTTAAATTAGTCAGTTTAGTAGTTACCTATTAAAAAGAAAATAGTTCTTGTAGTAAAAACTAAATCAAATGACATAACTCATTTCTACGCCCAAAAAAAAAAAAAATGAAATTAAAAAGCGATATGAAGATGTATAAGATCTTACCACTTAAATTGTTGGCACCGAGATTCAATATTTGAAGCATTGTCAAGTTCCCAATTTCTCTTGGCACTTGCCCACTAAAACTGTTGTTGTACATGGTAAAAAACTCAAGCTTCGAGCATTCCTCCAAACGAGATGGTACTTTCCCATACAACTTATTGTTTGACAAGCGAAGTTTCTTGAGTTTTAGATTGCGTTTGCACATATCAAGAGGTAGGCTACTAGATAAGAAGTTGTTCCTTAGATCCAAAACTATTGACATGTTGAAGAGAGATGGAGGAATAGGGCCATGAAATGAATTCAGGTTCATATCTAGAGAGATAAGGAAAGAAAGATTTCCGATTTCCGGTGGAACCGTTCCGACAAGACCCATGGAAGAAATATTCAACTCAGTCACCCTATTGTGATGAGGATCACAAGTTACTCCGATCCAACTACAAACATTAGTTTCAAGGGTCCAATTTTTGGTCACTGTATTCTGAGGATCTGAAGTGATACGAGATTTTAAGACTATAAGTGAAGAACTGTCGGTGGCTGAGCAATAAGGAAGTAGTAAAAGTGCTACAAGGAGGCTAAACTGGGAAGATGTATCCATTGAGCTTGATTTTAAAGTAATGATTGTGTGGGAATACGAGATTTAAGCTATGTACCACTATATATATTCGTGAATTTATGCGCAAATGGGAAAGCTTTCTAGTGAAATTGGACTAACTTATTTTAAAAGTCAAGTCCATGAGAGGAATTTTTGTTTTTTTCATAATTAAATGGAGAAAAAAAACACCAAGTATTCTCAAGTCAAGTAAATGCCACTATGCCACTATGATTGGCAATACAGTCAACCACCATCTGATGAATTTGTTTTTTCTAGTTTCATTTTTTTATTTTTCATTAGTCATCGAACTTATTTTCGTAAGGTAATTAATAAGCACAAATCGAGGAATGAACACGAAAATAAAAGGGAGAGACACAAAGGGATTTACGTGGTTCGATCTATTAGAATAAATCTACGTCCACGGAGCAGAAAATAGATGGATTGTATTGCTAATGCGTGTGTAGCTTTACAGAGGTCGTTCTCCCTCTTCAATCTATTCTAAACCCCTATTTATAGGTATTTACATGTGGAATTCGACTAGGATTACAGGTCTTTTCCTATTAGGACTCTTTGGCTTGATCTCCTCCTATATTGGATAAACACCGAGCTTCTATATCTCTTGGAGCTTGAATTGTAGTCGATGTAAGAGTTGTCTTGGTGTAGAAGTCTCTTTGAAGTAGGTTGGAGCTGACTGGGCCGAGCTGCATAGGGCTTTAGTTGGGCCGAGCTGCGTTGGCCGAGCTTAACTGTCGGGGCCCAATTATATTGGGCCCGATGCTTGGGCCTAGTAGCTAGGCCATATCCTATCACATCCCCCCCCCCCAAAAAAAAAGATGTAGAAGTGAGGGTGTGATTCGGGGTAAATAGGTTGAAGTAGGAGTTGTTAAAGTGATTCGAGGAAAAAGTGAATACCGCCTCGTTAAGACGAGGGAGAAGTAATACTGCCTCGTTAAGATGAGGGAGAAGTAATACCGCCTCATTAAGACGAGGGAGAAATAATACCGCCTCGTTAAGATAAAGTCGGTAAGAAATTTGCATTGCCCCTTCGGAAATTGGATTTCGACGAAATCGGAATGCTTGTCACCTCGTTAAGACAAGGTGGGTAAGAATTTGCATTGCCCCTTCAGAAATTAGATTTCGACCAAGTCAGAATGCTTGCCACCTCGTTAAGACGAGGTGGGTATAAAATTTGTATTGCCCCCTCGGAAATTGGATTTCGACGAAGTCGGAATGCTCGCCACCTCATTAAGATGAGGTGGGTAAGAATTTGTATTGCCCCTTCGGAAATTGGATTTCTATGAAGTCGGAATGTTTGCCACCTCATTAAGACGAGGTGGGTATAAAATTTGCATTGCCCCTTCGGAAATTGGATTTCGACAAAGTCGGAATGTTTGCCACCTCGTTAAGACGAGGTGGGTATAAAATTTACATTGCCCCCTTGGAAATTAGATTTTGACGAAGTCGGAATGTTTGCCACCTCGTTAAGATGAGGTGGTTAAAAAATTTGCATTGCCCCTTCGGAAATTGGATTTCGACGAAGTCGGAATGTTTGCCACCTCGTTAAGATGAGGTGGGTATAAAATTTGCATTGCCCCTTCGGAAATTAGATTTCGACGAAGTCGGAATGCTTGCCACCTCGTTCAGACGAGGTGGGTAAGAATTTGCATTGCCCCTTCGAAAATTATTTTTCGACGAAGTCGGAATGCTTGTCACCTCGTTAAGATGAGGTGGGTATAAAATTTGCATTACCCCCTTGGAAATTGGATTTCGACGAAGTTAGAATGCTCGCCACCTCGTTAAGACGAGGTGGGTAAGAATTTGTATTGCCCCTTCGGAAATTAGATTTCGACGAAGTCGGAATGTTTGCCACCTCGTTAAGATGAGGTGGGTATGAATTTGTATTGCCCCTTCGGAAATTGGATTTCGACGAAGTCAGAATGTTTGCCACCTTGTTAAAAACGAGGTGGGTATAAAATTTGTATTGCCCCCTCGGAAATTGGATTTCGACGAAGTCAGAATGTTTGCCACCTCATTAAGGCGAGGTGGGTATAAAATTTGCATTGCCCCTTCGGAAATTGGATTTCAACAAAGTCGGAATGTTTGCCACCTCGTTAAGACGAGGTGGGTATAAAATTTGTATTGCCCCTTCGGAAATTGGATTTCGACGAAGTCGGAATGCTTGCCACCTAGTTAAGACGAGGTGGGTAAGAATTTGTATTGCCCCTTCGGAAATTGGATTTCAACGAAGTCGGAATGCTTGCCACCTCGTTAAGACGAGGTGGGTATAAAATTTGCATTGCCCCCTCAGAAATTAGATTTCGACAAAGTCGGAATGTTTGCCACCTCGTTAAGACGAGGTGAGTATAAAATTTGTATTGCCCCTTTGGAAATTGGATTTTGACGAAGTCGGAATGCTTTAAATAGCTCACTTCGTCTTTTAACGAAGTTTGGCTTTCGATAGCTCTACCTCATCATAAGATGAGGTTTTGGCTTTAAATAGCTCTACCTCAAGATGAGGTTTTGGCTTTAAATAGCTCTACCTCGTCATTAGACAAGGTTTTGGCTTTAGATAGCACAACCTCATCGTAAGATGAGGTTTAGGCTTTAATTAGCACGACTTCGTCATAAGACGAAGTTTAGGCTCTAATTAGCACGACCTCATCTTTAGACGAGGTTTAGGCTCTTCTCCGTTTTAAACAAAAGCCGTATTTTTGTTTTTAACCGAGGTGGTGCCTCCCTGTTTTAAACAAACGTAGTTCTTCCTTGCTTTTAACAAAGGTAATGCCTTCGTTTTAAGCAGAGGCAGTTCGTACTTTTGTTTTAAACAAGGTTAAGTCGGTACGCGCGTTTGGATTTTACTCCATACATGGAGTTTATTTATCCTTGAAAAGATTTCAAGTTACCCTCGTCAGGGTTTTTAAAGTAAAAAGGGCGAGACAATATGCATAAGTGTGAGAGAGAGATGTGCAATATGAAACATGTAAGACCAAAATGACAACCTGACTCAACACAAAAAGGCGACCTAAATGACCTATATGGACTGAACATCTCTCAGCCACTTATGCAAAGTATCTCTCTAAATAAGTAATGTGCCATGTACGGGGTATTTGCTCACCGGATAAGTGGGCGAGCTTGTATGACCGTTTGCCGAGGACTTCTTCAACTCGGTAAGGTCATTCCCATGTGGCTTCTAGCATGCCGAGCTTTGCAGCCTTACTGACTTAGTTAGTTCGGAGAGCGAGGTCGCCTACTTGGAATTGTTGGTACTTCACTCTTTGGTTGTAGTACCGAGCTAATTGTTGCTTGTACTTAGCTTCCCTTATGTAGGTGAGCTCTCGCTTTTCTTCCGCCAGATCTAGGCCGGTTCGGAGACCTTCTTTGTTGCCTTCGGCTGAAATTTTAATAGTGCGGGGGCTCGATAGGCTGATCTCTATCGGGATCACTGCTTCGGTACTATACATAAAACTGTAGGGTGTTTCGCCGTTCGCAGTCTGGGGAGTTGTTCGGTATGACCATAGGACTTGGGGTAGGTTCGCTGCCCAATCTCCTTTGGCTTTGTCGAGGCGGGTTTTAAGTCCCTTGACAATAGTTCAGTTCGTAACTTCGGTTTGGCCATTCGCTTGAGGATGAGCTACCGAAGTGAACTTCTGCTGGATATGAAGCCCTTCACTCCGTGAATTGTGTCCCATTTTCCGAGATGAGGATATGGGGTATGCCGAAGCGGCATACTATGTTCTTCCAGACAAAGTTGAGGGCGTTCTTGCTCGTGATTTCTGCCAAGGGTTTGGCTTCCACCCATTTGATGTAGTCGATGGCTATGATGGGAACTGGAGTTGGCCAAGAGCTTTACCTAATGGAGTTACCAGGCTTGCTTCGGCTTCGTCAATACTTCGGTGTTTGACTTCTTCCACGGGAGGGCTTGTGGATGACGAGGCTAATTTGCTTAGTGCCTCTGCTCCGCTATTCTGCCCCCTTGGGATGTGAACCAACTCAAAATATGAGAAGTATTGTTGTAGGTTCTTGGCTTTGTGGAGGTATCCTGTCGCCTTTAGCTTCGTAACCTCCTAGCATGTGGCTCACTATGACTTGAGAGTCGCTATAAACTTGTACAGCTCGTATCTGGAGACCTTGAGCTAGGCGAAGTCTGACGATTAAAGCTTCGTACTCTACTTCATTGTTTGTTGTAGGGAAGTCGAACCGAAGTGTATAGGTTGTCTCCTGTCCGTCTGGGCTGAGGAGTATGATGCCTGCCCCACTTCCTGATTTCCTTGAAGCCGCATCCACGTATACTTTTCAACAATCTTTAGGTGGTTCTTTTGCAGGTTCGGCTTTGGTGCTTTTCGAGGGGGCTCAGATGGCTTCGGTGTTTCCGTGAATTTGGATTCTACTAGGAAGTATGCTAGGTCTTGGCCTTTGATAGCGTGCTCACCTTGTCGTAAAAGGTGATGGCCACGTCCTTTTTGGGGCTCTTATGTGAGGGCTCGTCCATTTTAGGACTTCGAGCCTCAGCTTTGAGAGTGGACATGTCTCCTCGGCTTCGTCAGTACTTAGGAGTTTAACTTTGAGGGACTTCGGTCGGCCTCGGCCTTGAGAGGACGTCGCCTAGGCCTTAAGAGGACTTCGTCACGTCGGCCTTGAGAGGACTTCGTTGTCTTTATTGCGCTTTGCCTCGAGTGTGGGCTTCGTTCCTGGTTTTGCCGAGGTCCGAACCTAGATTCCAGGGGTGTATGCTGGAGCCTGTCAAAGGCACTTCGCCGACTTTGGCCTCGGTCATTCCGATCCTTCTTCCGATCCGAAGGTTCAGCCTTGTCGGTTTTGCGCTTGCGCCTGTCAGCTTCATCGTCTCTTGCGAACCGATCTGCTATGATCCATCATGGCTCCGAAGTGCGAGGTAATTGTCCTCAACGTGCCGAGGTAAGACGGTGTCGCGCCGAGGTAAGATGGTGTCGCGCCGAGGTGACACGGCATCGCAACGAGGTGGGGTGATGTTACACCGGGGTGAGAGTCGATTGTAATCTTCCCGGTGTTCGTCATCGAACCTCCTTAGACGTGGTGTTGCGTCCCGTGCGTTGATGATTTGGACACTTTGGGACTTTTGCCACTGCCGTGATCTAGATGTAGCTTCGTGCTTTCCCTCGTTGCGCGGGGTTGATCTTTTTCCCCAGCTCGGCTTTGAGCTTTTTACTGTTTTGCGAATTGGAGGAAATCTCGCTTATTATGCGCAAGATACTCCGTCAAATTCGTTCAGTTGAATTTGAGATCGCTCTCTTCCTGGCTGTCATTGTGGCCTTCTCTTTCCGGATAAACGGGATTGTCTTGCTCATCCAACGGCATATGCTCAACATGTCCATCCGGAGTTTGGCCTTGTCGTGTGTTCCTTCCCGGGTCGCCAGCGTGTTGCCAGGTTCAGATCTTGCGCTTGGCTTGCCTCGCCTTCGGGGATTTGCTACCGGTCTTGTCTGGTTTGCTGAATCTTTTTTTCCTTGTTGGCGGCGGCAGTAGCGGCGGCGATTGATCGTGTTGGTCTTCCTGTCATGGCTGTAGTTTACCTAACTTTTGTTCAAAAATCACAAATTTTTCGTTCCCACAGACGGCGCCAGTGATCGAACTTATTTTCGTAAGGTAATTAATAAGCACAAATCGAGGAATGAACACGAAAATAAAAGGGAGAGACACAAAGGTATTTATGTAGTTCGATCTATTAGAATAAATCTACGTCCACAGAGCAGAAAATAGATGGATTGTATTGCTAATGCGTGTGTAGCTTTACAGAGGTCGTTCTCCCTCTTCAATCTATTCTAAACCCCTATTTATAGGTATTTACATGTGGAATTCGACTAAGATTACAGGTCTTTTCTTATTAGGACTTTTTGGCTTGATCTCCTCCTTTATTGGATAAACACCGTGCTTCTATATCTCTTGGAGCTTGAATTGTAGTCGATGTAGGAGTTGTCTTGGTGTAGAAGTCTCTTTGAAGTAGGTTGGAGCTGACTGGGCCGAACTGCATAGGGCTTTAGTTGGGCCGAGCTGCGTTGGCCGAGCTTAACTATCGGGGCCCAATTATATTGGGCCCAATGCTTGGGCCTAGTAGCTAGGCCATATACTATCACGTACCACTATATATATACGTGAATTTATGCGCAAATGGGAAAGCTTTCTAGTGAAATTGGACTAACTTATTTTAAAAGTCAAGTCCATGAGAGGAATTTTTGTTTTTTTCATAATTAAATGGAGAAAAAAAACACCAAGTATTCTCAAGTCAAGTAAATGCCACTATGCCACTATGATTGGCAATACAGTCAAGCACCATCTGATGAATTTGTTTTTTCTAGTTTCATTTTTTCATTAGTCATGTTATACGGTAATATCAAATCAATCGTTATAGGCGGCATAGTCATGCACCCCGCTTCCATCTTCATAAAATTTTGAAATATTTATATATTCAGTTATACTTACTTTGTCCCTTTAGAGTTGTTGCATAATTTTTCAGCACGGAAATTAAGAAAGTAATGTTTAGGATGTTAAGTGAGTTTGGTAATTGAGGAGAATAAGAAAGTGAAAATGGTATGAAATACCCATTTTCACTTAGCCAACAAAAATTGTACCCACATAAATAACTTCATAAAATTATACCCATTTTTTGGTTTTTTGGACAAAAGTACCCTTCATTTTGAAATTAAAGTCGCTCGTATCCTCCCCATTTCCAGATCTAGATTTAGTTTCTCTCCTCCCTGACGCATAACCCTCTTCCTACCGTCTCTCCCCTTTCTCTCGACCTTCTGTCGCCATGCCCCTCTCCTGTTCTTCGGACTGCCGGCGGCCGACGCCACTGCGGCGGTTTTCCCCACTTTCTCCTCCTCTAATTTCTCCCTCAATTTTCTAAATTGAAAACCCTAATAGAAATCCCAAAAACTCCATCTCTTCCCGTGCCCGAACTCCGCCGCCAGCAACACGACCGGCGCCACCGCCTTAGCATCGCATCGCTCATCGTCCTTGTAGTCTCCCCTGTTCTTGTTTGCCTGAAGTGCTCCTCGTCCGTGGCTGCTGAATCTAGACTCGATGTGGGTGTCGGGATGCCTTCCGCTGTGTTGTTGCTGATCCACTTTGTGTTGCTGCCGGGCGCAGCTTTTCTTCTTGTTGGATTGTTCATGAATGATCGCTAATGTGCCTCTCCTCTTCTTTCTTCTTCTTCTTTTTTTTTTTTGGCTACTTGGGTCTTCGTTTGCCTTGGATTGTCATGAATAGATTTTTCTTCTAGTTTGACCGTGTTTTATTTTCTTCATTTGCTGATTTTTTTCTACCTTTTATCTCTAGTTGTAGTTTGTTGTAGAGTGGCCTGCGTGTTTAAGGCCCTTTGCTGCACTTTGGATTGGTTTTTCTTCTTCAGTGTCAGTGTAAAGTTAGAACTATTGGGAACAATTTAGCATTTAAAGTTGGAACAATTGGAACAATTTAGTTTTTATTGTTCCAATAGTTCCAACTTATCCTTGGAACTATTCGAATAATTTAGTATTTTAATTGGAACTATTGGAACAATTTTGTATTTTATGTTCCAGTTGTAAAGTCAAAGTCAGAGGGTAATTTTGTCCAAAAGACCAAAAAGTGGGTATATTTTATGTTTATTAAGTTGGTGGGTATGATTTTATTTGACAAAGTCAAAATGGGTATTTCAAATAATGGCCCGAAAGTGAAATTAGTTTCATAATTAATATTTTATTATATTATTTTTGAAAAAACTGAAATTTTTATAATTTTTTCGATCAACTAATTATATTTAATTAATTAATTTTTTTTAATTTAATTCTGATTTTCCTTACAATATTTAATGACTTCAAATAAATAAAAAGAATTGAAAACAAACTGATGATATGTAGAAATTGGTCCGAAAATTACTCAATAGATTTAGAATGAAATCTGCAAACAATAAGTTGGAATATTGAGTTAAGGGGGAAGGAATCAATTAAGTGATTAATTGATATATCTATATTTTGATTAGATTCCATAACCTAGTCATATTTCCCTTATTATTTTTGATGAACCAACTTATAATGTTTTTCGTGCATTAGAAAATCTCATCTGTTAAGGAGCTTAAATTTTTACAAGTGTATTTTTAGAAGCGAAGTAATTAGGAAATTGTTGGGACACACAATTTGCAGAAGCGAAGTTCCCGAGGAGCGAAGTAGTGAATCAGCAAAAGCGAAGATGTCTTATCGCTCACAGTAAAAAATACTTGTTTCTACACAAAATCCATTAAAAATATTGCAAAAATTAATTAATCAATTTTTTTGTATTTATTTTTTTCATTTTTCAACAAATTTAATTGTGACAGAATTCTTCTGAATATGAATGTTATATTAGTTACCTAGATTAAAATTAAAGATGAATAAGGTTACCAAGAAGGATCACTTCCCACTTCCTTTTACCGATCAGATGCTGGAGAGGTTGGCTGGAAAAAAGTATTTATGTTTCCTTGATGGATACTCGGGATACATGCAAATTTGGGTAGCATTGAAGGATCAAGAGAAGATAACATTCACATGTCTATTTGGGACATTCGCATATCAACGCATGCCCTTTGGCCTATGCAATGCACCAGGTACTTTTCAAATATGCATGATGAGCATATTTTCTGTGTTTATGGGAGTCATTTTGATCAATGCCTGGAACATCTTGAGTTAGTATTGCAAAGGTGTGTTGAGAATAATCTTGTATTGAATTACGAGAAGTGTCACTTCATGGTCAAGGAAGGGATAGTCCTTGGGCATGTCATATCTGAGAAAGGCATTGAAGTGGATCGAACCAAGGTGGTAATTATAGCTAAGCTGCCATATCCCACCAATGAGAAGCAGCTTAGAGGATTTCTTGGTCATGCTGGTTTTTATAGGCGATTTGTGAAAGACTTTGCAAAAATCGCTCAACCTATGAACCGACTTCTTCAAAATGATGTGGAATGGGATTTCAATGAGGAGTGCAAGCAGGCATTTCAGATCATCAAGGAACATCTGATCTCACCTCCCATTATCCGGCCACCTGATTATGGAATGCCCTTTGAATTGATGTGTAACGCAAGCGGATATGCAGTGGGAGCAGTTCTTGGTCAAAGGATAGGGAATGAGAGTCATGTCATTTATTATACCTCAAAAACCCTCACTGGAGCTCAAATCAACTACACCACAACAAAAAAGGAGCTATTGGCGGTCGTATTTTCACTCAAAAAGTTTCGTTCCTATCTGTTCGGAAGCAAGACCATTGTGTATACTAATCATGCCGCACTGAAATACCTCATGGCCAAGAAAGACAGCAAGCCTAGACTCATCCGTTGGATTCTATTACTGCAGGAATTTTATATTGAAATTAGGGATAAGTTAGGGGCGCAAAACTTAGTGGCAGATCATTTAAGCAGAATTGTGAGGGAAGATTCAGAGCCCCCGATAAAAGAGACTTTTCCTAATGAAGAGCTATATCAGGTCAAGACGCTGGAACCTTGGTACGGAGATTTGGTTAACTTCTTGACCATGAAGGAGTTTCCTGAAGGAATTAGTGCTTATCAAAGAAACAAAATCAAGGCTGTGAGTCAAGGCTACATCTGGGACGAGCCTTACTTATGGAAGCAGTGTGCTGATCAAGTGTTGCGCCGATGTGTACCAGAATGGGAACAAGCAAGCATCCTTGAGCACTGCCATGAGAAGGAATGCGGGGGACATTTTGGGTACAAAAGGACAACTCGGAAAATTTTGGATTGTGGATTCTACTGGCCCACAATTTTCAAGGATGCATTTTCAAAATGTCAGAGTTGTAATCAATGCCAAAGAGAGGGCAACAACTCGAAGAGAAATGAGATGCCGCTGGTGCCTGTCTTGCTCGTGGAAATCTTTGATGTCTGGGGAATGGATTTCATAGGCCCCCTACCCAATTCTCGAAACAATCAGTACATACGTCTGGCTATTGATTATGTTTCAAAATAGGTGGAGGCAAAAGCAACCTCAGCTGCTGATGCAAAGTCAGTTCTCAGTTTCTTGAAGAGCAACATATTTTCCAGATTTGGCGTGCCCAAGGCGATTGTCAGTGATCGAGGAACTCATTTCTACAATGCTATGATCATGAGTTTGTTCAAAAAGTATGGAGTTCACCACAGGATGTCTACAGCTTACCATCCACAAGAAAATGGACAGGCTGAAGTGTCCAATCGCATAATCAAGGCAATTTTGAGAAAAACTATGGGCGAGACAAAGAAGGATTGGAGCCAACGATTGGATGATGCCTTGTGGACATATAAGACAGCCTATAAAATACCGTTTGGCGTGTCTCCATATTAGATGGTGTTTGGAAAGATGTGCCATCTACCTATGGAGTTGGAAAACAAGGCCTTTTGGGCTGTGAGCAAGATGAATTTTGATTGGACCAAGGCGGGAGAAAACTGTAAGTTGAGCATTCAAGAGCTAGAAGAGATAAGGATGGACACTTTTGCAATGTAACTCTTTACAAAGATCGACTGAAAAGAGCTCATGACTTGCTGATCAAGAATAAGAAATTTGAAAATGGATAATGGGTACTCTTGTACCAAAGTCGTTTCAAGTACTCCAATGGAAAGCTATGGTCAAGATGAACTGGACCATTTATTGTACAAGCTTAGCATCCTAATGGAGCGGTTGAATTATTGGACAAGGAGTCCAATAAAGTGTTCAAAGTGAATGGAAGCAGGCTTAAGCTGTATGCAAAGTACAGAGGGCCAATCATTTATGAGTCATGATCAAGAGGAAAGTCGGGCCGACGACCATAAAAAGAGGCGGTGACCAGGAGGCAACCTGGTATGCTTTTTTTTTTTTTTTTTTCTGTTTTTCTTAGTTTTAAATAAATTCCACGCTTTGCCTCAAGCAAAGTGTGTGAGTGTGTAGGTTTGTTGTTTCTTCTCCCCCTTGCCCGAACGAAGTCAGACTTCACCTTGGGCAAGATAAAGTGTTTTGTTGGCAGGACAAGAAGAAATGGGTGGTATCTCAGGCAAGGAGTTATATATGGAAAAGATTCGCTGGCGGAGCAGTTATGGTAATTGCCACGCCACCCTCAAATCATGCCCAACTTCCCATAACCACCCATAATACCATCCCACCACTTCAATCAAATCTTCATATTCAAAATTTGAAACCATTTCCTCTCACAAACATTCCCGACTCTCTCTCTCCACCCTTCCACATTCTCCACTCCTCAAAAACCCTAACTTCAGCATCATGGTAGGCACTCGCCCTAAAAACAAGTTCAGAATTCCTGACGGCACCAAGATAGATCTCACTTCCTCCTCCTTATCCGAGAAAAAACACAAAAAAGCACCAAAGAAAGGAAAGAAGGTGCCGATGGAGACACCATCCACCGCTCAGTAGGCTGGTCAAGACACCGGAATCATCTCTCCCATTGATGCCGAACTGTTGGCGAATCTCGGCACCGAAAGAGAAGCCGCTTCACTTGATGCCCAGAAGGACACGATGATGTACGAAAGAAATTGCCACTGAAACCAAGAAGGACAAACTGTAGGAAACCCCTCCTCCGGCTAACTCAGACTCGTCTGATGAATCCAGGGCGGCGGAGGAGTTTGCACAAGAGATGGAGGTTGAAGAAGACGATGGCGAAGAAGAGGAGGAAAACCAGGAGGAAGAGGCCACTGAGGGCAAGACAAGCAAACAAGAGAGTTCCAACAAAGTGGGAGAGGATGAAGGTGACGATGAGGCGTCGTCAGAAGAGAAACCCCCATCACCAAAAAGACAGAAGAAAGAGAAGCAAGTAGAGCCACCCACCACCAGCCGCAAGAGAAAGGCGAAAGTTACTGAGATTGCCAAGCCCGACAAATTCACTGGGCGAGAAATCGTGGTTCCTAAAACCATCGATTTCAAGGTTCTTGCCCAACTGGGCCTAGAGAAGGAGGTTCGAGAGAAGTTCAAGGCCATCGGGTGGGAGAAGTTTTTGGAATGGGACACCACCACCTTCAGTGGGCTGGTTCGAGAATTCTACAAGGAGATGAACATAGAAGTGGGTAATGTTGGGAAGCCCATTGTGATCGAGTTCACTCTATTCGGGTCAAGGCGTAAGATGATGGTGGAGGACCTTGACATCTCTCTGGACATGATCACTTTCGCAGAAAAGTTTGAGGAAGAGTACACCAACACAATCAAAGCCGTCCTGACACTGAATAAGGACGAGTAGAATGGAGTGTGGAAGAGTTTGGCCAATACAGCGACCTTCAAGGGGAGCGAGTCGCGAGAAACTGCGCTCAAGACAAATGCACTAAAGATGTGCCACCGCATCTTCGCCATAAACTTCTATGGCAAGAAGGACACCAGCAACAACGTGTCACAGGTGGAGCTCTACATCCTATAGGCGATGCAGAATAATGTGAGACTCAACTTCTCTGCATTCGTGGCTGCTCACCTCAAAAACATCTTGAGCAAGTCGGAATAGCGTCTGTCACTGGCCCATTTGCCCACTGTTTTTGGCCAACAACTGAAGCTCATGAAGACTATCAAGGAGAAGAAGGAAAAAGAGGAGCGCCTTGACCTAGACACCCTGCAGCGGATGTTCACGATTGAAGAGGTGAAGAAAGGGAAGTACCGGATCATAAGCGATCCGGTCAAGCTAAATATCCCTTTAGGGTATGGGAAGTCGAGTTCAGTCACCTCAGAAGAGCTGAGCATGTCCACCTTCTTTGCAAATATAAAGAGCGAGGTGCTCGGTGCAGTCACGGAGATGCAGGGCGACATCAATACAAAGATGAACTAGATTCAAAAGAAGACTGAATGGATGGAGAAGGCGCTCATCGCCTACTTCAAAGACAAGGGGTTCAGGTACCCTACTCCACCCCCCTAAAAATGTTCCACCCTTATTTGTTTTGTTTTTCTTTATTTTTTTTAGTTGAGTCGAGGTTTGTCCAACCTCAATTGTATGAAGTCCGAGTGAGTACACCTCTCTTCACCTTACCACTTTGCCTTGGGCAAAGTGTGTGAGTGGGAGAGAGGGGTTGTTTGTCGTTCAAATTTTTATTTTTTTATTTTTTAATAAACATGCGAGTCTGTTCCTTGGGCATGATGATAAACTGTGACCACCATATATGATTAGAGCTTGATTAGATGATAATTGAGGATGATGGAAAAAGATGTCAAGCAAGTTGCCATATGAGATTTGAGGCTTATATGCTTATTGCCTCTTAAAAACATGATTTATTTTGTGAGTATGATGGTTTGGTCAAATATGTTTTAGAACTTGCCTGTTTATCTCAATCAAAACCCAGTAGTTGTGCTATAAATTCTTAGATAATTTGGGCATATTTTTTTGACATTTACCCCAGAGCCAAAAACGACCACCCATACGTTATTCCCTTGATTGCCCTTTTGAGTATTGATTTCTTTTTGAATCCACTAAATTCGCCTTGATCAAAATAGTCGTCCTGGTCATATGAACATAGTCAGTATTAAGAGAAAAAGGGGAAGGGAATAAATGGAAAATACATAAAAGAAGGGAAGTGACACCAAAAAAAATTGGGACTGCCCTTGGCCTTCGGCCGGGCAGCTAATTCAAAAAAAAAAGAAAAGAAAAAAAGGTTTATAAACATGGTGAAGGCTTTAAATCAGCCTCCAAAAAAGTGCTAAGGCCCGGAAATGGGATATTGATCAAGAAGGGAGGGTAGTTTCTGCCTAATACTATTGTTCAATTTGACCATAGCCAGATCCAAATCTTCCAACCTATGCCTTCAACCACATTACAACCCTGCTAAGACCCAAAGATAAGAATTTTGTCCAAACTAATAGGGTGACGATCTCGAGACAACAGGCAAGCCTATGGAACCATCTTGGTCAAAACATCAAAAGAGCGATACACATAGCTATACACAGAGTGAAGAGTGAAGTGATGATGCATCTCTTACTTGCTTGACTTCTATCTTGACTAATTTGAAATTATGCTCTGTTATATATTTTGGCCACTGTCATCTGTTCAACATGTTTATTATTTGAGTCTTTTAGTTCTATTTTTCTTGGGCAAGGAACCTTACACGCTTGAGGAAAATTGTGACCAAAGTGTGTGAGTATGACGAGTCCGAATTTTGTGTTCTTTTTATGTGCTATTTTAGAGTCTTTTTAGAGTTAGTCCGTGTCTGGGAGGACACTTTTATAGGGTTTTGCAGGAGTGATGGGCAAGACAGGTCTCATTCCATGAGAGAGGCAAGACCTCGGCCTATTCAGGCTTTGGGCAAGATACTACCCAAACAGAGTACCGTATGGAATCAGAAGCTTGGTCAAGGCACGTGGTGTCAAGGAAAGGAAGTGAACAGAAATAGAGGGAGCAACTGATGAGAGAGATAAGGGAGAAGGCAAAGAAGGGAACTCATGCTAAGTGGAAGAGCCAGATCTCGACAGAGGCCATTTCGAGCTAGCATGAGTCAAGGCACAAGCTCCGCGGGCAAGACATCTGCGAACCTTATCCAGAAAGCAAATAAGGAAACAAATCCTGCAAATCTGACCATCAACTTTTTGAAAGATTTGACACGTGGAAAGTCTGCTAGAGACGGATCGTGATTGAAGCCAAAAATGGGAAGTCTTCGACTAACCCTAGACGCATTTGAGCAAGTCTACACCCTAGCCGCCCTTTATCTATAAATACGATGCCGGCGGCAAGGCCAAGGCATCCTTTGATCATCACGGACTAGAGCTGCAATTGAGATACCGGAGCTGCTATCTCATTTATTTTCATGTTCATTTTCTTATGAGTGTTAGGGAGGAAACAAACAAGTCCTACGGGCAATTTTAGTTTTTATATTTTGAGCATCCGACTCTTCTTTTAATTTGAAGTATGTTTTCTTTCTTTTATATTATGTTTAATTTATTTAGTATGAGTTGCTAATTTCTTTTACTTGGTTCGGGGAAGATGAGTTAATCCGAATTATGCTTAACCCTTGTGAGATCTAAAAGATGATTCATAGTGTAGTGTGTGTGTTCCCGAATGTGCTATGTCAAGGGATCCAAATCAATGGATTCTCCTTGGATGTTATTCGGCCGGTAATGTCTAAGGATTATTTATTGTACAAACAATAACTGGAAAAAGGGTTGCTAATCGCTTCACCCCAGATAGTGTAGAATAACACTAGTGATTGTGGTCGCGTGTCTTGGGCATGCTGATAGGCCAGTTGGGCTACCTTGGGCAAATGCTGCCAAGACAGGATCGTTGCATCCGAGGAGAGTGTCTTGGTCAAGTAAGAAAGTGACTATATATCTTCAACTTCCCTACTCTTATGGGTATGCTGGGCAAGGTGAGGTGTACGCGTGACGCGTGACAATAGGAGTACATCTCACTGAACAAATTGCCTATAACCAACGATACACACACTGCACGAAATATATATGAATCAATGATCAAGGGAATAAAGTTCGGGTTAGCAAATCCAACCAAACCAAGTTCCTTTTATTACTGATTTTCTTCGTGTTTTATTTCAGCTTAGTTTTTTCAATTCGAGTTCGCTGGCTACTATCTTATTTTGGGCAAGATCCCTACAAATTGTGACAAGAGGGGGAAATTCCACAAACTCCCTGAGGAGTACTTGCCACTAGCGGAACCTAGTGCAAGGTATAGGAATATAAATTTTATCCTGACGGAGTCATAACGACTCAGCTCCGTCAAAGACAAGGTAAGAATTTATCAGATTCTTACCAAGTATAATCATCAGTTTTTTCTTGCATCTTCTTAATGAGCGTTTCTTGCACCTAATTCACGCTTTTTGCATTTTCTTACTGTTGGTCCCAGAAATAGTAGTTTGGTGTATGGGGGGAATACACCAATTGCCAATAGTTTTGACTTTCAAAATAAATCTACAACCAGATTGACTTGTCAGGCAACTTGGATCAGATGAGGACGATCTGTTAAGCAGAGACATGTACACTGTTGAACTATAACAGATCGTATGTGCAGTGCGGAAGTTGGTGAGTGAATTTGGCTACTCTTTGAAAATCTTTTCTTTAACTAGAATTTGACAAATTGAGTAATGAGATTGTATGTAGTTGAATGCAGGTTAGCAAATGAAGTAAGATCAACTGTAAATAGAGTAGAGAAAGAGAGAGATCAAGACAGTCGATTTTAGCATGGTTCGGATAATCTTCCCTACGTCCACGTTAGCTACCACATAGCTGAAATTCCTTACTTCCACTTTTTCTTTATACTGACTGAGAATCAGTTTCAGTCTCCGTCTAATCTTGATGAAAACTAAACACGAGTTTTGGGTCGTGACCCTTACAACCTTCTCTAGACTTAGATATTACAACCTTTTACAATCTAGATTTCTGTAACTGCCAAGTTAATCCAAACTTAACAATGAAGAAACCTATTAGACTTTCTTCTACACTTACAGACTTTTCTACATGGTATCATAGATGCTCTCGCAGGGCTACTCCATTGATGATATCTTGAATTCGGAGTTAGTTTGTAAATTCACTAAGGAGCAAGCAGACCAAGCTAGGAGGGTGAAAGAGATTAATGCTTGGGCAGATCGTACCAGGATTTGCAAGGGAACCTTCAAGCTCAATCTGCTATCACATGGCTTGATGATGAAGACGCCATTAGGTGGAGAGACCTCAACAGTTGCTTCATCATGGAGCACTATTTCTTGGGCATTGAAGAGCGTCAGGGTGACACTGAATCTGTCTTCTCCCAATACTTACCACTAAATTGCAATTAGTATTAAACCATAGGCAGTAAACCCTAAAGAATCTAGAGAAAAGTAAGAAACAGACAATTTCTTATCTAGAGTTTCAGAGACAATAAGAATTAAATTCTTACCAAAGAAACAAGCATTTCATATCATTCAAGAGATATGAAATTGTCAGATTCTTACTAACTATCATTATCACATATAGGCATTAAAACCTAAACCACAACCTTTTAACGCACCAAGATCACATTTTTTTTTTTTGTATTTTCTTGCCACGAAATTGCAATTATCACAACAAAATAGGTCAAGAACAATAATAATCATCAATTTCAAATCCTAAAATCCCCATCTTTTATTACCAAAATAAGTAAGAAAATGTCAGATTCTTACCAATTATTGTCAAACATAGGCAGTAAAACCTAAAACATCTAAAGAAAGGTAAGAAACAGACAATTTCTTACCGAGAGTTTCAGAGACAGTTAGAATTTGATAAATTCTTACCAAAGAAATAAGCATTTCATATCATTCAAATTTAACCCATTCCATAATCCATCAAATTCAAAATCATAAATCGAAGTACCATGCCCTTAAAATAGCAAGAACATACAAAATCGCAACAAGGTAAGAAAATGACAAATTCTTACCAATTATCAATTTTTTACCAAAACATCTACAGAAAGGTAAGAACAAACTATTTTCTTACCTAATGTTTCAAAGATGGTAAGAATTTGAAAAATTCTTACCAACACAACTCGTTCATCTTCTCCGGCGTATTTCTCCCTCATTTCTCCATCAAAATAAGCAAGCCACCCCTTCATCTCTTCATCTTTCTGAGGAGAATAAAGCCCAGTGGATGATTGCACTATAAATATTCGAATAAACCCTAGATCTACAGAAAAAATCCAAATCTGAAAAAATAGTGAGTGAGAGAGAGAAGGGAAGGGATGCGGCGGTGCCCTGCCATCATCGCTCATGGCGGAGGGTTAGAGGGTCGCCGGCGGCTGGAGGGTCAGAGAGGAGAGAAGGGCTAGGGCTTTTAGAGAGAGAGAGAGAGAGAGAGAGAGAGAGAGAGGAATGCAAGCAACGGTAAGTAGATGGAAGGAGGCGGCAGAAGAGAAGAAGGGGGAGAGAGAGAGAGAGATAGAGTAGAGAGAGAAGCAAATTTCAAAAAATAAAATTTGGAAACACGGGAATGTGTGAGAAAAAGGGGAGAGAGAAGATGATGGGCGTATTTTTGGGCCATTTTGTAAAAGAAATTGACAAAATTTGTGTTTTGTTATAATGTGGACAACATTTGTTTTGTGCTTATTTTTATGGACATAAATACATATTAGCTCTATTTTTTATCACAAGAAAGTTTAAAGATTCATTTAAAATTTATATGTCATGTTATACATTTTTTTAACAACATTAACAAGAAATTTAAAGACCGCGCCACGAAAGACTTGAACCCGAAACCTTTGGTCAAAGACATTAACCCCCTATCGCTAGGCCAACACACGCACACAAATCATGTTATACATTGTACGTTGGTTACGTTACTTTGTTTTGTTATGATGATGATAGAAATGCACATTTAATTTGTTTCTTATTATTTTAATACTATTACTTTGACTATGTAGTGTGCATGCACGTTCTACATAGCAAGCATTGCAAATCTTAAGGATTGTTAGCGTTTTGGGATTGAAGTGCGGATATTTAGATATTTATGTGTGTTAAACTTAATTAAAAAAAATAAAAATGTATATTTTATCATGATTTTTTTTTTATTTATATCTTTAGCTATTCACTTTTAGATGATCCAATATATCTAACCAGGGGCGGACCCAAAATATTATACTGAGGGGAGCTTCATTGTCCTTTATATCTTTTTATTGTCAATTTTCTTATTCAGGTGACAATAAAGTAGGGGAGCTAAGACAAAAAAATTCAACAAATGAAAAAATTTACAGTTCTAAAAAAAATAAAAATAAAAATTGGGGGGAGCCAATGCTCCCCATTGCCCATGGGTGGGTCCGCCCCTGTATCTAACATAGTATACACTCAACTCCTTACATGTTTATTACGCTATAGAGTGCACAACTTGTTACACTATATGGTGAAATCTATTAATATATAAAAACAAAATGATTTTGACAGTTTTATTTCCCGGCAAAAATATTAACAGTTATCGTTCTGTAGATGAAACCGCCGCCCAGTTATTTTTCTGCACGTTCTCACTTCTCAGTGTTCATGGTTGTTTGAAAACCGCCCCATATTGTCTGTTAAGCTTTTAATTATATTTAATTTAATTTTTGTCAAAATTATCATTCAAATCTTATCCTTCTTCGAAAAAATAATAATAATAATAATAATAATAATAAATAAATCAAAAGAACGCAGTTACTTGGCTATGGAAAACATTGCGATAGCATCTGGGTCAAAATTACTCCCTCCATATTGTAGAACAAAGGTATGCGTATTTATACTAATTTTGTTCTCCAAATCTTCTTCTTCAAGAAATTTAGTTTTGTCCAAAACCTAGAAGTTGAATCATTACTTCTCTCTTCAGTGTGAAATTCGAATTCTCATTGTGGAATTATTTACTCCCTGTTAATCTCGATCACTATGGTTATTTGTGATTAATTGATATTAGTTGTGATGTCCTTAGTTTTTTTTTTCAAGAGAAAATATGTAGTCCCTGATCTGTTTATTGGATCGTTTTCCTTTTGTTGTATATTTCTGTTATATTATGACTACCATTGAATTGGTTAAACATGCGATCCTACCCAGAGTTTTGTTTAAGATATTGGTGATTTGGTATGCTACTATACCCCTTGCAATATCCAATTAAGTTGGTCATCCATTCAACAATTTAAGAAAGGGTAGTTCCATCCATGGTCTAGGACCACATTATTAATGAACTTTCTTTCTGATCATTTGCAGGAAGCTTTGGTAGACTATTTGTGCAATAAAAGCATGTTTATCAACAATGGTGATGAAGGGAGTAGGCTTCACATTTCGTATCCGTATGTACCTTTTGCTTCATTTTGTATATTTTTGCCCCAAGAAAGATCGCAGGTGAGCCGGGAAGGTACACATTTGCATAACTACTTATATTCATGATCTAACTCACAGGTTTGGTTATGTTAACAAATATAATTGAGAATAATTTGATTCAACTGATGTTCCTTGCATTTATTTATACATTAATTTGGATTTGTGTATAAATGTAATTGGCAATTGAATTCTTTGGAGGGTTCGAGAGCGTGAGCAAGTTCACTCTTTGGAGAATCTCTATCAAGATCATCGCTCAAAGTTTCAAATTGGTAATAGTCTGGTAAGTAGCAAAGATAGAGAATTATGTCTTGAAATCTTCTCAATTAAGCTAAGCAATAATTACTTTGAAATCAACCACAAATAGTGGGCTAATCACTCTTACGTGAAACTTACAATATGAGCTTCTTCTATGATGTTGGATTCAGGGCTAAGTTCAGCCATATGATTTTATCTATTGCGTGGATGTTAATACTCATTCATATTCCTGTATAAAAGAGATCATATTTTTTTAAAGCTTTAGTGTGATATCAGTTAAAATGTTGAAATTGCCAAATTAAATATAGTTTCACCATCATGATGAGTCAAATGTTTAACTTCATCATCTTTTTGGAAGGAAGTTTATATATTTCTGCATAACTTCATTCTATTTTTATGAATGATCCAACGCTATCAAATATCATTCTATAGCTTTAGTGTGATATCAATTAATAAAATATTGAAATTGCCAAATTAAATATAGTTTCACCATCATGATGAGACAAATTTATATGTTCATCATGTTTTTGGAAGTTTAAAAATTTCTGCATAACTTCATTCTATTTTTTTGAATGATCCAACGCTATCAAATACTATCATTCTCTGTATATTTGTGATAATGTTGGATCAGATATTTGTGATTATTTTATGCAGATATCTACTAATATTAGGAGAAGCAATCAATATTAAATGGCTTGATCAACATGACGCTGAGGTGGCAGAAAAGGGAGAAGTAATTTCTATTAGTGTTTCAATTTTTAATCTTTGTGGAGGATTGACAATGTACTAGGGGTTAGGGGTGTACACGGTCCGGTTTGGTGCGGTTTCATGTCAAAACCAAACCAAATTATAAAATACGATTTGACAATTTTTTAAAACCAAACCGAACTATACTAGCACTAAAACCAACCCAAACCAAACCGTACTAATGTGGTTTGGTATGGTTCGGTTTATGGTCTATAAATATTTTTCGTTTGCTTCTTTTTTATCTAAAATATATATGTACTTAAATTTCAAATAGTAAAATAAGATATATTCTTTTATGAAATCAAAATTGACAAATAAAAAAAGGTTCATAACACAATGAAAATCATGAACTACAATCTAACGTTTACATGCAGAAGTAAATAATTAAGAATTTAAATAAATTTAAGAAATATATTTGATAGCGTAAAAAGAGAATTTCAAAATAGTTGGAAGTAGTATCATTTTAAATAAGAAATTTGATTAAACTGTATTAGCTTTTTTTTTTAATTATATTTTCAACATTCAATGGTGGTAGAATAAAAGACAATGTAAAATGTCAAAAATAATAACTGATAATAATATTTATTATAATTATATGGTTTTACGGTTTACGGTTCGAGTTGGTTTATAAATTTTTAAAAACCAAACCTAAACCGTAAACCATAACTTTTAAAAATAAATAACCAAACCATATTTTTCAAACCGTAAACCAAACCAAATCATATAATACGGTTTGAACTGGTTTGATTTACGGTTTTATCCAAACTGTGAACACCCCTACAATGTACGGCGGCATGCAAATGATTATCCATGATAAGCAAATTGGTATATAGTTTAATGCAAATAATTATTTTGAATTTGTTTTCCTTTTTTTTTAATAAACAGAGAAGATATAAATGAGAATGCAGGGTGAAGAAGAGGAACACTATTTAAAAATATAGGTTTCATTTTCTAATAGTATTTGTTTTCATGTTGTATTTTTCTTTGTTTTTTTAAAGCCATATCTTAGATTGTAATTTTAAATAGTTTGTTAAGTGTTTATCTTAAATTGTCACTTTAGAATATTTCAACTTTATTAAAGATATTATCACTTTCAATATGATTATATTATATATTAAGGTTGGTCAAACCAAATTTTGGTTATCTGATTATGATGACCGTGCATCGCACGGGTCTCTGTACTAGTATCAAATAATGTGAAGTAGGAAATTGATTGATCTCATTTAATTTAGTAAAATACAATTTGTCCGTTTCTCATAATTTTTTTAAAAAATGTTTCATCTCTCATTTTTTGCCTATTTTGAATACTTTAAACATATTGCACTTCGATAGTATAGCTCTTAATAAGTAAATTTCGGCATGTATATTTCATATTTTATTCCACACTTAGGGTGCGTTTCACATTTTATACATCTATTTAGAGAGATAGAATGAGATAATATAATTTAGTACATGTACCAATTTTGATATTCGTTCAATTTTAACACAAATTTAATTTGGTTTTGATTTGGAGATACTTGGAAATGCAAATTCCACGTGACGATATGCATGTGTGAATTAAACAACGTCGTTTAAAATGTATCAAAAAATCTTAGGGTGAACTTTAAAAATATCCAAATTGATATAGTGTATAACCTTTATACCCAAAATTTAAAACTATAACTTTTATACCCGAAAAATAATGAAAAGACCTAAATACCCTTAAAAGTTGTCCCACATATTATTTAATTTAAAAAATCATTTCTTTCTCTTCTTTATTAATTATATTCGAAAATTTACATAATATGAGAAAAATCAAAAAACAAAAATATCAAAAAATTCGAAATAAAAAAATCAGAAAAGGGGGGGGGGGGATAAAAAAATTGGAAAAAAATAGTAATTAAAATCGAAAATTCATTTAATGACAACAACAACCATATCAGAAAAGTTATTGTTGCATTAAGTAAAATATCAGATAATTGAACAAAATGAGTACAACAACAAAAAGAGTAACATAAACGAAGAAAATTAAATCGTAGAGAGAGAGAAAATTGGTAGATATTCTTTCAATTTCTGGAATTTTTGGCTACACATTGCACAATTTCATTTGCTATTTATTGTTAATATCAAAATGAAAGGTATGTTTTATTTTTGCATATTTCGTTGGTATTATTGTGTAAAATTGAAAATTGTACAATTTTCCTAAGTACACGGTTTAAAATATACATGTACACGGTTTTGATTTTTTTTCTAGAAAATGATAATTTTTTGATGTTTTTGATAAAAGGAATAGTTAGACTGATTGTTTAAGAACCTATTAATCGACGTAATTCCTTGCATTATTAGATTTACACGGTTAGAAATTAGTGAAAATTAATTTCAATCGTGTAAAAATTTATTTTCCAGGTTTTACACGGTTTTATAGAAAATACACGTTTTAAGTGTGATCACATGGTTACATGGTATTATAACCATGTAAAATAAGTTTTGACTTATTTTGACCGTGTATTACACGGTTTAATTTGTATTGAAACCATGTAAAATGTGTTTTGACCGTGTAATTCGTTTAAATCGTGTGGATGTAGATTGTTTACGTTTTTAGTGTTTTGACCGTGTAATTTATTATTTGCAGCGATGTCTGTAGTAAATCTACATATTCATCACAGTGGGCACTGGGAGAGAACCTCTTACGTAGGGGTGATCATATTCTAGTGTACTTGCCATTGGCAGAAGTTACACGTGAGAATGTATTACGGGAGATCCGTAATGAAGTGGGGGAAGAATCCAAGTATCTGCTCTACTATTTGACGAATACAAGCGAAGATGGAAAGGATAAAGTCATTTTAAGGGACGACGCTGATTTGTTGAGATTGATTATTGAGTAGCAAAAAAGGGCAACCGTTTACGTCGTAAACAAAGATAAGAATATCGCCCGTGGCAATCCTTTGACACAAGGTTCTAGTGTTTTTTCGAACGTGAATATCGATGAGCCGAGTTAGGAGGGATTACATTCGGAAGAGGAGAGGGATGATCATGATGTTGAGGAAGATGAAGAAAGGGCTGAGGAAGATGAAGAAAGGGTCGAGGAAGAAAAGGCCAAGGAAGAAAGGGATGCAAGGGATCGCTCCGATTTATTTGAGTCATTGATCACCGAGTTCGGTGCATGGATCCGAGAGCCTTCTCGGATTGATAGGATCATTGGGCCGCAGATTGATCACTGATGGTATAGTGCTTAAACCGAATGAGATGATTAATGAGATTCGAGTTGAATACAACATTGAGATCGGTTATAGTTTCGCCATACGAGGAAGGAACATCACTATAGAGATGACGTATGGAGGTTTCGTAGAGTCTTATCAGAGGCTCCCATCGTATCTATACTTACTCAAGCAGAAGAATCCAGTACGATGTATGATATCTCGACTTTACTCATGAGCAATCGATTATGCTATATATTCCTTGCTATCGGACAGTCCATTCAAGCATTTCAAGCTAATTTGCTTAGTCCGGTTATTGTTGTGGACGGGACACACTTGAAGGGTAAGAACAAAGGAACCCTATTCATAGTTGTTACGAAGGATGGAAATGAGCAAGTGTTTCCACTAGCCATTGGATTAGGCCCTATCGAGGATGACGATTCGTGGATGTGGTTTCTGGAGAGGGTACGCCAGAGCTTCGGAGCGCCTGCAGACCTTATGATTGCGTCAGACAAACACATCAGCATTGAAAACGCCATCCGAAATGTCTACCCACATGTTGCCCACGGTCTCTGCTTCTACCATTTGATAAAAAAATTGTGGAATTTCGTAGGCAAGAAATTGTCGTATTTGAAAATGCAGCCTATGCATATCGTGATTCCGACTTTGATGGATATTTTGAGTCCTTGAGGGAAATGGGCAGAAGAGGTTGTGGAATATTCAAGAGGCTTTGTGACATCGGATTGTCTCGGTGGGCGCGTTTGTAGTGCCTTGTACGGCGCACGAGCTTCATGACTTCAAATCCTATGGAGACAATGAACGCTCGACTTCTATGGGCTAGGCGGTTGCCTATCTATGCCATGATTGAGGCGTATTGGATAATCATTGATAAGTGGTTCGATGAGCATTGGGCATGCGCCACCTTAAGAGAGAACGAGCCTCTGACTGAGAAGGCATATTTGAAGATGTCTGTAGCCGCTGAACGAGCCCGTCACTGCACCACTCGTGGGACCACGGTGCCCAACCTGTTCAAGGTAGAGGGTGAGAAGTGTACTTACACTGTTGACCTACAAAACTGCACGTTCAATTGTCGTGAGTTTGATTTGGACGGGATGCCATGTCAACATGCTTGTGCTGCTCTTAGGTATGAAAATTAATTATTTCATGGAAAATTATTTATTTCACGCGTATTTTTTTTAGTAATCCATTATTTTTTTTTCAGATTCATCGGAAGACGTACCACTGACTACGTGAGCCACTATTTCAGATAGTCGATGTTGGTAGCAACCTATTCGCCGAACATTGATCATGTTCCCCATCCAGACTCCTGGGTTGTACCTGAGGAAGTTGCAAGACAAATTGTTCGGCCTCCTCTAATCGTTAGGCAAGCAGGGCGACCCAGTCAGAGCCGAGCCAAATCAACAGTCGGAGACCTTGATAACACGGGCAGACAGAGATGCTCTCAATGTGGCATCGAGGGTCATAAGAGACGATCATGCATGGCTACGATGCGCATCGGTGGCCATGACCTAAATTTCCCTACAAACGAAGGGGGGCGTCGGAGGAGGAAAAAAACATGTAGCATTTGCAAGAGCGATGAACATACTAAGCCTAAATGTCCACTACGACTGGTTGATTAGGGTTTTATGTATATTATTGTTTCAATGGTGGATTATCATGCATGTTAGGTTTGAATTACATAGAGTTGTGGTGTTTATCTAAATTTGACTACATGCACACGGTTTAAATTGAATGAAACCGTGATTCACGGTTTAATAGTGTACTAAACCGTGTGAAAAGTTAAAATTCTGAAAAGTCAGAATTATGAATTTCACACGGTTTAAATTGAAATGAAACCGTGATTCACGGTTTAATAGTATACTAAACCGTGTGAAAAGTCAAAATTCTGAAAAGTCAGAATTATGAATTTCACACGGTTTAAATTGAAATGAAACCGTGATTCACGGTTTAATTATGAATTTCACACGCTTTACATTCTTTATGCTTTGATTATTCATAACACACTCACACACTCTAAGTGATAAACTGTTTTAAGTGCAAGATAATTAAAGTGAGTAGTCTCACCACATTCCGCACAACACTCACACGAGCGAGAAGCTTCAAAAGCCTCACTAGCATTTGAAGCTTCTACTCAGTAAAAAGGATGAAAAATGAGAGAGAAGTTAAACACTTCTCAACACACGTATTCATCCATCCCTCTACGTGTGTTAGTCAGTTTCGGGACCAACAAGATGTTTAGCATGCCAACAATTTAAAGCTGAGCATCAGAGACTGTTAGGATTGCTAAAACCTTTAGATATACCGGAGTGGAAGTAGGAACATATTACGATGGATTTTGTAGTTCGACTTCCTGCACGTCGAAGGGAAATGATGCAATTTGGGTTGTAGTGGATAGATTGACAAAATCTGTACCCTTTGTACCTGTGAGAATGACTTACTCTATGGAGCAATTTGCAAAACTTTATGTTAATGAGATAGTTCATTTGCACGGAGTGCCTACTTCTATAGTTTCGGATAGAGATCCACGTTTTACATTGAAATTCTGGGAGAATTTGCACCGAGCCTTGTGTACTAAATTAAGGTTTTCAACTGCTTACCACCCTCAAACCGATGGTCAGTCCGAAAGGACTATCCAGACTTTAGAGGATATGCTACGAACTTGTGCGTTGGATATTGGTGGTAGTTGGGAGGCACATCTACCCTTAGTAGAGTTTTGCTCATAATAGTTGGAAGTAATAGTTTTCACTCTAGTATAGGGATGTCACCATATGGAGCACTTTATGGAAGAAAGTGTATGTCACCCGTTTATTGGGATGAAGTGGGTGAGAGGAAGATCTTAGGTCCCGAAATGATAGAGAGGACAGTCGACGTGATAAAGCAAATCAGAGATAGAATCAAGGTTGCTCAAGATCGGCAAAAGTCATATGCCAATAAGAGAAGGAAGGATTTGCACTTTGACATTGGCGACAAAGTATTCTTGAAAGTCGCGCCGATGAAGGGAGTGTTAAGATTTGGAAAGAAAGGGAAACTGAGACCTTGCTTTATCGGACCTTTTGAAATTTTAGAAAGAATTGGAGATCTAGCCTATCGATTAGCTCTTCCACCGGAATTGTCATCGGTACACAATGTGTTTCACATCTCAATGTTGAGGAAGTATTTGCACGATCTGAGCCACGCGGTGTCACATGAAGAAGTATCTCTCAACAAAGATTTGACATATGAAGAGATGCCTAATGCAATCATAGACGGCAAGACTCACCAATTGAGAAATCAAAGTGTGGCTCTAATAAATATCCAATGGAGTCGACATGGAGCTGAGGAAGCAACATGGGAACGAGAAGATGAGATTTATGCCAAATACCCATCGTTGATAACACTTGGTGAGACCCAATTTCGAGGACAAAATTTTATTTAAGTGGGCAAGGTTGTAACACCCCATTTCAAGCACATTTTTTTTATAGATTATCATGTAGTTAAACTATTTTTTTTATGAGATGAATAATCTATTTCCTCTTATATTATTTTATCTAGTTATTTATTTTGGATTGTGGGCCTTAATTGGTAATTAAGATAAATTACTTATTCTTACATTTTGGGTCACGAGAACTTAAAACCCATAGTTAGACCCCTGTTTCAATTAGTTAGAATTGGATAAACCTTTGTGGGAATGCAGATAGCTCACTCAACATCAATACATAAGGGCAAGACTTTGAATTCGATAGAAAACAGAAACTCCGATTTTTCAGCCTACGAAATACACCATTATCTTCACTCCTATGTCAACTCAAACTCTAGCACCACTTTATCTCTCAAATATATATCGAAATTCCACACAGAAACCAACACACCATTGTCTCAAATCTCTCTCAAATATCTCTCAAAGAGCTCGTGTTCCTTGAAGAGAATTCCGCACTTCGATCGGCAGCCTCACGAAGAGTTGGTTTGAGTTTCTTTCTGTACCGATTCTCTTCTTTCATCTAGAGTCCGGTTCACTCATTAATTGATGAGCTTTTACTTTCATATTTTCAGACGAGCATACTAGTTCTGTCGAATTATGTGCAACGACGAGTTCATCTCCTCCGTCGAAAACCAACGGTAAACATTTTGTTTTGTAGCGCTACGATTCATTTCGTGTGAAGAACTCCTCGTTTCACATCTTCCACGTAGAGTCTCTAATAGTTTGGTTCTTCCACTCGTATTCTCTAATCAAATGAGAGTTTAAGAATGAAGGGAAAACTTTGTAGTTAGGCTGAGTTAAGATGCAAAGTTTTGATAAGAGAATTCTTCTCGAGTAAATACATGCCTTCCATGTGTATGTATAAATGTCTGAATGAAAGATATAAGTATAAACAGTAGGTGTGTGCGCGTTTGGACTAGAATTGATGAGAATAGAGAAATACAGAATTTAGCAGTGAATTTTGATGATTGTCTCTTAAACTTAGTTCGTTTCTTTTCGGCAAACTTCAAGGGATGAGAATAAGTAAAAGATTTTGACTTTGCTTCTTAGGAATCATAAGTGCAGAGGTTATGTATACACTATCGAAAGTGATAATATCATGTTTAATATAGGATACCTTAAATCTAGAGTTTGGCTATCTACTAGCTTAGTTGATTAGTTTAATAATTTATACTTCTTAAGCTTAATACAACACTCCTTCGACCAGCTTTAAGGAATGAAAATGAGCAGTAGCCTTTGTTTCATTTGTTTCTTTACTAATTAAAGGTGTAGAGATTAAGAGACCATATGAGGTTTTAGTCGCCAACTTATATTAAGTTTTTTTTTTTATATAGAATTGTATCAGTACGACTAATTATATGTACAGTAGTAATTAGGATTGCTCGTAAGGGTATGGTTGTTAAATTACGATTAGAGGTTTTATTAAATTATTTTACTTATCGTAGTATATTATATTTGAATAGGTGCTGGCGACTATGATCCTTGTCTACAACCGTTTTCTCATGTTATTTGTGCTCTACTTCGAGGTGGGTAAACTCTTTTCAAGTGAATGGTTTAGGAAATGCTAGCAATGTGGATTTGAGAAAGAAATGATATTTATAAATGTTTTGAATGTTTTATGTCCAACATGTGCTTATCGATTTGGATTGTGATACATGTGATGAGAATGAATGCATATAGCTATATGCCTATGTCATGTGCACAGTTGATTGTTTATGATGACCTTGACGTTAAGAGTCTTGTGTATCTAAACCAAGAATGATTGTTTATGAGGACCTTGACGTTATGAGTCTCATGTATCTAAACTATTAATGAATGTACATATTCACTTTCCTGCGATAATTATATGTTTGGACAAAAGAAAGAAAGAAAGATCCACTTCCCTAACCACAAGTGCAATTTTTGTGTACTCATCATACGTTTTAAAAATATTTTCAGGTCATTAAGCTGAGTTGGAGCAACGTGGAAGAAACAGGGGTATTAGGAATTAATAACGGTTTTATGTTGAAGATTTTTAAACTTTCTTTTCCGCATTTGAAAGACTTAATTGCTATTAGTATTTAAATCATGTTATTCTATTTATGTTCAAAACTTGAGTGGGGACGAGATCATGTTTATCTCTATATCCTTAAAATTATGAGTTGAACTGGAGATTATTGTTCTACGTAAGGTCAGCTTTATATATGTTTAATGAAAATTACTTATGGGAATAGAGTTTCAGTTAATTTTAATAAGAATGTGCATGCATGTTTTTGATTAGTTGTGGTTTAATCCAAGTTTCGTATATTTTATTTATTTATGCAATAAAATTAGTTTCATTACTCCTACATATATATATAAAAAAAATGAATTCTGCATTTTAGTTTAAGAAAAGAATAACATTTTAAATTAGATATTTAGGGTGTTACATTTAAAGTACAAAATCCCCCCAAATTCTATGCACAAAATCCCCCCAAATTTGATTTCATTTTGCAGGTTTTTGGGCTCAAGAAAGTGGTTGTAGCTGTACAGTGCAACTAACGTATAAAGATGGAGAAGATTGATATGCTCCCTCTTTAGAATTAGAAATCGTGTGCTCCCCCCTTTTCTATCTCATCTATCTATATCTATATCTATATATATATAAAAGCCAAGTAGTGGCTTATAGAGGAAGTTGCCGCCAAAATGCAACTTACTTTTAATAATATTATATTCATAGATTAGGGTCTAATATTTGGTGTGCAATTTGTAATTAAATATTATAAATTTTATTGATATTTCATATCTTTCACAATTTTATTTTTATTTTGAAAAATGTATTAGCTCATCACATACACACATGCAATTCAACTTCACACATAGGTCAAATTCTACCATACATGAAGATAGAAAAAATACTCCACACGTCAATAGTGAAAATTGAACCCAAACAAATTAGATAGATTAGTTAAGTTGAATCGTTGACCCATATTGAAACATACAAATACTCGATCTTGGGGTCATGGTTATCTTACAATGATTCTAATAGATACCTCCGACTACATTAATTTAGTGAAATTGCCAACGGTAAGCAAGGTTTTGTTTGATTTAGTTTATTTACTTTTATATGCTTGTGTTTATATTTTAATATATTTATATAATTTTTTTTCTTATCTAAATGATGTAGTCAATTAAAGTTATTTTCGAGAGAGTTTTACTAAGAATAACAATTTACCCACATTATTTGTTTATTGTTGTTGATGTGTTATTATTTTAAAATTTCTTTTAAATATAATGAATTATTAAAATCTATTTAAATTATCTCTATATTTTATTTATTCAATTTCTTTTTTAATAGTATTAATTTACTTACATCTGTGACATCCCGTGCATAGCACGGGTGCAATACTAGTAAATATATAAAAGTAAGGTAGTCCAGCACATACTATGATTGATTTTCTACACACACATTGGCGCCTAAATTGTTATGAACTGATTGCACTAAAAAATAATATCTTTTGATTTTATTGGGCTCAAAAAAGATTTGCTCAAGATATAGTAAAACTTTGTCTCCAAGACTTAATTATTGCAACTGTCTAAATATAGATATTTCATGATTACACCTAAAGATTTGATGATAAAAAAAAAGGTAAAAATATATCTACAACTGAGGTAATAGATTCAGCAAATAGTAGCTAAAATCCTTTTGGGTCTCGAAGAAGACTACCTAGCACTACCTTGCACCACAAGTAACTGCCTATAAATAATATCAGTTGTACCTAGCACTACCTTGCACCACAAGTAACTGCCTGTAAATAATATCAGTTGCAGTCCACAATTTACACACTCAAATTACTGCAACTGTCTAAATATAGATATTTCATGATTACACCTAAAGATTTGATGATAAAAAAAAGGTAAAAATATATCTACAACTGAGGTAATAGATTCAGCAAATAGTAGCTAAAATCCTTTTGGGTCTCGAAGAAGACTACCTAGCACTACCTTGCACCACAACTAACTGCCTATAAATAATATCAGTTGCAGTCCACAATTTACACACTCAAATTTGGTAAGATATTTTTCAAGTTCTTGCAGTTTTTTTAAGATCGTGGAGTTCTACACCCTCCTCAAGTTCTCCATCATCTTCAAGTTTAGTGCTTTCTTCAAAATCTGAAAATTTGCCCCTCACAACTTTCTTATTTGTGCAGGAAATCTGTGTTCATCTCAGCTCTACAAGAATGACTCCTTTCATAACTCCTGTTAACGAGCTTCATCCTGCGATAACAACATCAGCGATCAAAGTACGAGTAGTGAGAGCGTATGAGGTTCCTTTCAATGGGAATGCAGCAGATATCATGAGTCTCGAATGCATACTTCATGACAATGAGGTAAATGACACATGAAAAATTATATGAATGAATTGATTTCTGTGATAAAGAGTGTACTCACAATTACCATTTTTCATTTGAATGCAGGGTACCAAGATTCATGCTTCATTTGGGCGCAATCTACTGAAAACAGCCACGATCATCAAGGAAGGCCACTGCTACATTATGCACAAATTTTACATAAGGCCAAATCACATGCGATTCAAAACCACAAATCATGCATATCGTATTGCCATGACTCAAAAAACACAGATTTGTGAAGTCTTTGATGATGACTTTCCATTTCACATGTTTTCATTTAAGTCATTTCAAGACATTGCTGCCATTAATGATATTGCTGATACACCTCTATTTGGTATGACATTTAATGCTTATTTTGTATCTTTACAAATCAAAATGGTTACAACATTTAATTTTTTTTGGGGCAGACATCATTGGAGTCATTGTTGACAGTAGCAATGTTATCAATCAACACAATGCAAAGCTCATCGAACTGAAAATTGAAGATGAGAAGTATATATACTAATCTGCTGCTAATAAATCAGAATACTGATTTTGGATGTTTATTTTTAGGACTAACATGTGTTTTACATGGACAACCGCAATATTGATGAAGTGAGCATGTACTATGATTGCAGATACATCTCACCGTGTGAAGCTATGTGGAGAATATTTGGATTTGAAATTCAATATAGAGATCCTGCTGTCGAGCGCCTAAGTTTTCATCTCCCAGAGCAACAACATGTTATATTTTCTGAGTCGGATCGTATAGATGTTGTTCTCGATCGAAAAACTATCAACCAAACCATGTTTCTAGCTTGGATGGAAGCTAATAAAAAGTATCCTGAAGGTAGATCATTAACCTATCCAGAATTCCCAACAAAGTTTGTGTGGAAAAAAGTTGCATGGGAACCAAGAAAACAAGGATATTCTATTGGAAGATTGTTTTATGTAGCTCCGGGTTCTGGTGAAATATATTATTTGAGATGTCTTCTAAACGTAGTTCGTGGAGCTACTTGCTATGAAGACATTCGGTGTGTACATAAAGTACAATATGATTCATTTCGTGATGCTTGCTATGCGTGGGGGTTGTTAGAAGATGATAAAGAATATATAGATGGCATTGTAGAAGCAAGTCATTGGGCTTCCGGACATGTGTTGCGATCTTTATTTGTGACATTGTTGTCATCTGAATCAATTGGTTGACCCGAAGTTGTCTGGAAGAGTTGCTGGAAATATTTATCAGATGACATTCTTTATAAACAAAGAGCTATGTTACAACATCCAGGTATTTCATGCTTTATAATATTGTCATAATTTTTTATATTCTAAATTTAAATATATATATCTCTTTCTCATTGGGTAATGTATTGCATTATCTACACTGCAGATTTATTGTTGACGGATGTCGAAATACAAAATTTTACTTTGGTCGAGATTGAAAAATTATTGGTTCAATTAGGAAGAAGTTTGCGTGAGTTTCAATCTATGCCATTTCCGTCTTCGGAATATTTTCAAGCGCATCAAAATCGATTGATACATGATGAGTTGCACTATGATAGAGAAACTTTGTCAAGAGACCATTTGGATTTCCTTTCTAAGTTCACTAATGAACATCGTTCTATCTATGATGTCATAATGACATCTATTGAATCAAAGAATGGTGGCATATTCTTTGTTTATGGATATGGAGGTACGGGTAAAACATTTATATGGAAAGCATTGTCTGCGGGAATACGTTGTAAAGGAGAAATTGTTTTAAATGTTGCATCGAGTGGTATTGCTGCACTATTACTGCCTGGAGGAAGAACGGCTCATTCCCGTTTCAAAATTCCAATTGATCTTAATGAAGATTCAATGTGCAATATTAAACAATGAAGCCAATTGGCGGAGCTTATTATAAGAGCCAAGCTTATCATATGGGATGAAGCTCCTATGGTGCACAAATATTGCTTTGAAGCTCTAGATAGAAGTCTGCGCGACATAATGCGATTTTCTAATGAATCGAGTATGGATTTGCCTTTTGGAGGCAAAACAATAGTTTTTGGCGGTGACTTTCGCCAAATATTGCCAGTGATTCCAAAAAGGCAGACGACAAGATGTGGTTAATGCAACAATCAATTCTTCTTACTTGTGGAATAGTTGCAAGGTCATGCGCTTGACCAAAAATTTGAGACTACGAAATGTAAGTTCCGGTGACGAAGCTTCTCAATTGAATGAATTTGCTGAGTGGATTGCTAATATTGGAGACGGGACTATTGGAGGTCCAAATGATGGCCACGTTGATATTACACTTCCTGATGATATTTTGTTGAAGGCTTCTGATGATCCATTAGAAACTATTGTGTGGAGCACATATCCCGGATATGATAATTGTAGGGATGGCACTTCATATTTGCAGGATCGTGTTATACTTGCTCCAACATTGGATGTTGTTGATTCTGTGAATCAATATATGATTTCACGTAATGCATCTAATAGTCAAGTATATCTTAGCTCTGATAGTGCTTGCAAGTCAGATTCAAGTCCTACTGTCTAAGCGGAGTTGCATACTCAAGAATTTTTGAATAGTCTGCGATGTTCTGGCACACCAAACCATGAATTAGTACTTAAAGTGGGTACCCCAGTCATGTTATTGAGAAACATAGATCATTCAAATGGATTGTGTAATGGAACAAGATTGATCATCACGAAATTGGGTATTCATGTCCTTGAAGGAAAAGTTGTCAATGGACATAATGCAGGTTATAAAGTGTTGATTCCACGATTGTCGTTGACGCCGTCTGATCCTAGATTGCCGTTCAAGTTTCAGCGTCGACAATTTCCATTGATTGTGTCTTACGCAATGACAATAAATAAGAGTCAAGGACAATCTCTTTCTCATGTAGGACTTTATCTCAAAAAATCTATTTTTACTCATGGCCAATTGTATGTTGCTGTTTCTCGAGTAACGAGTCGCCAGGGTTTGAAAGTTTTAATTTATAATGATGATGGCGAGCAAGGTACTTCTACAGGAAATGTTGTATATAAAGAAGTATTTCAAAATTTGTAGGTACTTCTACAGGAAATGTTGTATACATAGAAGTATTTCAAATTTGTAAAATAAGTTATCATTGTATTGTTATACATTTCTCTTATTGAATAATCATCCGTGCATAGCATGGGTGTAAAACTAGTTAATAGTGAATAGCACACAAGTGTTGACTTTGGTGTCATATGTAATTTAATATATATAATTATTCTCTTTGAATAAAAACTCATTAGTGGCTCTTGTGTGAATTGCGGCTAGCAGCTGCATAGCCGTCTTTCATTTATTTCATTGGGCCTGGCCCAATATTTTTATTAACTAAAGGGATCGACCCAATTGAAAGTGGGCTTGGCCCATTGACTTACAATGCTCTAATTAATCCTGTGAGTAAAAATTAGAAGCATTTGAGTCGATTTATCCTTAGCTAAGAATAATCGATATTATGACTATATATTTAGTCGAAATAATTCAAGCAAGTTTCAGATTGATTATCCGAAGGTCAACTTAAGGATTGATAATATTCGAGTGACTAATTCTGCTCAAGAAACTTTTCTTCAAAATAAATTCTATTCAAATAGAAGTGAAATTATATCACTAAAGCATATAGTTTCCTCTAATCATATAATTAAGCTTCTAAGATAGAAAATTTACGGGGCGCTACACTCATAATTCTACCCTCTACCTAAGTAGTAAATCTTAAGTGTTGCATATAAACATTTGATATTCTTACAACAAACTCTGGAAAAATAGAACAATAGAACAACAATAGAAAAGTATGAAGACATTGATCTATTTGTACAAAAAAATCAGACAAAAATAAGAAGTGCGCGAACGAATTAACCATCTAAGAAGTCACAGATTCAATCAAACAAACAGTAAAACATGGAATCAAACGGAAGCACAAAAATAAACTATTTATGAGAATAAAGTGAAGTATCAACTTACCATAGCTGCTGTAGAAGGTTGAAATACTTTGGTTGAGCACAAGCAGCCACCCTCTGTACGAACCGATCTAAACTAACCAAACACCGAAAGAAATGACATCTCAATAACACAAAGTCATGAAACCTTACAAAACCTAAAGGCTAACGACAAAACAACCCGATCCTAATCCTATAGTTAGGAGCTGAACTACCCATACCTCATTTAAAAAAACAATAACTAAATCACCACAAAGATAGCACATAGATAAAGATAGGCCAATCATAGATCATCTAACCATGAAGATGGAATCACAACACAAAAAAAAAAAATGAACCCTTCCTAAACTTACCGTTGAGGGAAATGCGGAGGCTAAACAACTCTCTCGTAGATATAGAAGAAGACAGTATATGGAGAGGCTGAGGTAAAGAGGGATGGAAACAAAAGATTAGGAAGTCAATTTGATCACTAAATTACCAAAGAAATTTTGCTCCCATCTACAATCATACATCACAAAGCACAAACAAAAAGCAAAAAGCAAAAAAAAAAAAAAAAAAAAAAACCCCGAAACATGCCGCCACAAAAGAGGTTTCTGCAAAAGAACTCTCATGTGGCAGGAACCAAAGGTGAATTTGGAGAGAAACTGTGTTAAGAAATGAAGAAACTGAAGCAAAAGGGTTGCCATATTCTCGTGCAAAGATCACCGTATCAAGTCTGATTACCTGTCGATGGGAGTGTGAACGAGAGTTGCCAAAAATTATCACATCAAGTAGGACCACCCCCATCCACTTCTATGATCACCCAAACTAAATTCTTAGGCCAGATTTGGTGCCTCTATTTGCAGAGCCGAGAGAGAGAATTGCCCAAAAGCCCTAAAAATACCCAAAATGCCATCAATACTATTCTTCTACTATGAATTTGGAAGAAAAATTCAGAGGGGAACGGCTTATATATCCTTTGGATACCGTTCCTCCACACAGAAACGGGAATAGTAGCAGCACTCGTCACTTATTAAGATTGGTAAATAAGTCTGGTCATAAGCATAAAAATACGAAAAAAGATTTCAACGTATTCTAGTAAGGTGTTTCTAAGTGTTTTCTTGTTTTAACATATTCTTCGACTTTAGAATGATATTACCTTTTTCTATCAAGACTAACCGTATATGTTGTAATGTAAACAAGAATTATAAATTTAATAGCAAATTAATAAATGCAAAAGATATCCCTATCAAAATGAAACACATCCTCGCAGCAGCATTCATTTACAATGGAATCATCACCAAAATATGCTTTACTCATTTCTTTATTTTAGAAATAAATTCCAAGAACTAATTAAAGTGGTCATGTAAGTGCAGAGCTAACAAAATAGAACCTCGTTATAGCTCGGAGAGTAGCGAAGCCAAAAACTAATTAATCATTCAAACGCTCAATAAAATTAACAATCCACACACACACAAAAGAAAACATGACACAAAACTATCAATGGTTGTCCTCAAACCCAAAACTGAAAATAAGGCACCCACACACAACTGATAGGAGTAAAAACACACACACATACTCTCAAAAAATTCTACTAACAAAAGCAAATTTCCAAACACCCAATTTGTCTTTCGAGACCATCTGTGATTCCACAATCGAAGAACCAAAAAACTTCAAAAGAAAAGTTAAGCAGACCTCCTGCAGCACTATCTTTCTTTCGGCAGAAACAGAAACCTAGTTCTTAAACCATCTGTAGAAGCCAAATCAGAAATTGTTGTCCGCACAGTAGAGCCCAAGGTGAAACAATTTTCTGGGAGAAGCAGCGGAATCTTCTCGCAGCATGAACTGAAAACGATTGCAAAACTCGCAGAATCGGAGGCAGGATAAGAACTGGTTTTCGGTGTAGCAAAATTGTTTTCTTAGAGAATTGGGGGAAATAGGAATGGCTATGTTGGTGAACCAAGTAAATCTGTGTCACTTTTACGCTTTCTGTTTCTTTCGATTTCATAATTACTCTATTTCGTTACAACAGGCTAAAAGAGAAAGAGCGTGTGAGCTGTGAAATTGAGATCAATGGTTGTCCTCAAACCCAAAACTGAAAATAAGGCACCCACACACAACTGATAGGAGTAAAAACACACACACATACTCTCAAAAAATTCTACTAACAAAAGCAAATTTCCAAACACCCAATTTGTCTTTCGAGACCATCCGTGATTCCACAATCGAAGAACCAAAAAACTTCAAAAGAAAAGTTAAGCAGACCTCCTGCAGCACTATCTTTCTTTCGGCAGAAACAGAAACCTAGTTCTTAAACCATCTGTAGAAGCCAAATCAGAAATTGTTGTCCGCACAGTAGAGCCCAAGGTGAAACAATTTTCTGGGAGAAGCAGCGGAATCTTCTCGCAGCATGAACTGAAAACGATTGCAAAACTCGCAGAATCGGAGGCAGGATAAGAACTGGTTTTCGGTGTAGCAAAATTGTTTTCTTAGAGAATTGGGGGAAATAGGAATGGCTATGTTGGTGAACCACGTAAATCTGTGTCACTTTTACGCTTTCTGTTTCTTTCGATTTCATAATTACTCTATTTCGTTACAACAGGCTAAAAGAGAAAGAGCGTGTGAGCTGTGAAATTGAGAGCTCAATTCTACACCCCCCCCCCCCTCCAAAAAAAAATACATAAAACCACAAAAATACCACTGCATAGAGCTACTGTAGTATCTATGTAGTTTCTACAGCGTCCTTCGCAAAATTTTGCCTTAAGTTTGCGGTAGTGCACTGTTCCTAAGTACAGTAGCTCCATTCTCACTTATTAAGATTGGTAAAGGTAAATATAGTTTGATTCATATATAAATAAGTTATGACGTGAGAAATAACAATAAATCCGGACCATTGATCTTAATTAGATCTATGACTGTTATTAATTTAAGCATGGTTACACAATACAATAAGCATAATTATATTTAAGCATCTACATTAAAAACACAATCATATAATTAGCATAATTATATGCATATTTAAGCATGATTTTATATATTTTTAAATATTGTTCTCATTTTCTCAAAACATAATTTATTTGTATACGAAGTCTTCCCTATATATATATATATATATTACAATCACGAGCTATGTGAAATATTCTCAATTATTTATTTTTATTTTCTTAAATCTCATAATTTTAACTAAATATTTATACCAATCCATGGATGAATTCAGAAACATAAATATATTGGGTTGCATTTTGACACTAAATATAATGTCTAAAGGATATAAACGACATGTCTATATTTTGACATGTTCTTCTATTAAATCGAACCAAACTGACGGTTTAGTAGTCAAAATGGAACTAAATAAGAAAATACATTTCTATATCTTTGCCAGGCACCTTGACATGACTATGCCAGAGCCGTCATTAAGCTATTTTTTTATTACCATGAACAATAAGCGACTTAATATTCAAAACTTATAAAATTAAAAGAGAAATTGATAAAAAGATATATATGCACACATTCAATTTAATGTTCTATTTACCTTACTTATCAACTGATATTATATACAATTATTTGAGAAGTGCAAAAGCGATCACTAGAGAAATGGTAACCTCCCATTGAACTATTTTGCTATATGAGTCACAAAAACAATCACATGGGCTGGGTGATCCAACAATTGACAATTTTTATCTTTAGATGAAATTTCTCCAACTAATGTGGAGTAGGGATATATTCTCCAACTAATATGAAATTTCCAAGACAAGTCGTTCAAGAACAGGGCGGGGCATAAATATCCGGGGCCCTGTGCACATGCTTGAAACCGGGCCTTTTCTCGTAACAATATATTTAAAAATATAAAAAAATATATTACCAAAAAAAGTCTTAATCCATAAACTTCAGGGATGAGATCCTCCGTCCCCAAATTAGTGTCTCAATGGTGTCCCAAAAATCGATTTCTACTAGTTTTATATTATTTTTTATAAAAATAAAAATACTACAATATAGTAAATCATAATAGACATCTATAAGAAAAAATTGATTTTTTTTTGAAATTATATACTTTTTTTTAATTTTTCAACTATAATATACTAAAAAAGTGAAATTAAATGTTAAAAAATAATTATAAACCCTAATGGGGATAGGTGAACCCTTGAAAATAATCATAAAACTAAACTTAATCATTATAATTTTTTTTATTAAAAATAAATAAATAAAATTAATAGAATTTGCATTTTCAGACACCATTGAGACACTATTTTGGGGATAGAGGATCCCAAGTATAAAACAAAGTAAAAAATAAAAAAAACCCACAATTGTAGAAGGTGAGATTCGAAACCCCGCCTAGTGATTTAAAGGCTAAAGTTTTTGCCAATTGTGCTACCTCTATTATTTCCATATTAAATAGTAAGCATAAAATATATATAATATACTGTGGACCCAAAAATTTGGGGCCCCAATTTTTCGGGGGCCTTGTGCGGTCGCCCACCTTGAACATGCCACGGAACCGCCCCTGTTCAAGAACAAGTCTCGAGGGAGCATTTGTAGGCGGAGGAATTTTAAGAAAAAAATAAAAAGAAAATCTTTTATTAATTATATATATTTGATTTGGAATCTTGTAAAATTAAAATCAAAATTAAATAATGTATTTATTGATAAAGATATTGTGGATAAAGATCAATTTCTTTGGCAACAAGTTAAATCTTTATTGATAAATATCAATATTTGAGAGTCAATAGAATTGTGAGACCTAAGCTAAAAAAAGCTACCGTAGAGCCCAAAAGTCCACTAAGTCTATTCATTCTACACATATAAATAAGGCTCTCCATTCACTTCAAAATCACACCTGAATATATATTAGAGAGCTCAAAAGAGAAGAATATAATTTCTCTACGAATTCTCTATAATATTTGAATATATTGGAGAGCTCAAAAGAGAAGAATACAAATTCTCTACGAGTTCTCCACAACATTCAAGGTGTTCTTCGTGCGTTCTTCTGGAAAGCATCGCATTCTTTTCCAGAATATTTTGAAATCCGTATTTAATCCGGACGTCCTCCGAACTAACACGTTCTTCACCAGAATCGTCTTAAATCAGCTTTTAATTTGAAAATAAGGCATAAGGCCTTGAATTGACGTTCGTTATTGCGTTCTTGGCCGAAACCACTTCAAATCTACGTTTAATCCGAAAATAAGGCAAAAGTTCTTTGGATTATCGTTACGAATTTCAAGCATCAAATTCAAAGAGATCAAGGAGTACGAAAATTTCCGCAAATCTCGGAATCTGCTCAAAGTCATTCAAGGATCAAATTGGAGAGAGAATCATAGAAATCATAGAGATCGCAACCATTTGAGTACTACGGACCGTAAGCAGGGTACTCCATGACCATTTGAGTACTTTGGACCATCCGAAATTATAGTTCATATATCCAACAAGCATGATTTCAAAAAAATCAGGTCGTTTGGAACTCAAACGTTCACTCAGACATTCTATCGAACATATAACATGCACAGAAAACAGCACAGAAAATTTTTCTTTCAAAAATCATCCATCATCTAGCGAGGCATTTCATCGAACATGTATAATGCACTACTTAAACGCATATATCAGACATGCTTGGAATGGGTTTCATGCAATCATGATGATATGGAGGACACGTATAAAGGGACGGAGCCAGGAGTTTGTATATGGTCGGGCGAGATTTTATATGGGAGGTAAAAAAATAGAAAACATACAGAATGAGAAAGAAACTAAATTATAAAGGGACTAAAATACAATAATTGGGTGGGCGAAAAATAAAAAAAATAAAAATTAGCACTATATATTATTCAAAAAATAAAATTTGCCCGGGCGACCGCCTAGTCGAGCCCGGTATGTGGCTCCATCCCTGACCGTATAACACAGATAAGCATACTGAGACATCAAGTACTTCAACTTTGTTCAATGCATAATCTCGTTCAACATGAATCAATACTAAATCCTATAACCCATTTCCACAGTAAATCTAATCGAAGAATTATGTTCTTATATCAAAACAACCTCACTCTAATACCATTTGTTGGAATTGATTCAGGTCCGAAACAGTTTCGGAACTAATCAAATCCGTCTTTTCGATCTAATTGAGCGAAAGCGGAAAGCGAAGCATTTCACAAATCAGATTTTCAACATAAGAACATAAATTCGTAATATTATATATGCATAATTCTATAGATTTTAGATCATGAAATACCTCTTTCAAAATCTCCTTCGTCTTGTGAACTTGTTCTCACTTTGAATCTTGAAGCTCATAAACTCCACGATCTTCCGACGCCATCCTTTCTTCGAACGGAGTGTGTGGGCACTCAAATAATAATATCCGTTTCAACTTAATATTCCTACGAACTTCAACTCATGAAAAACGTAGGGTGGGGAGAGCGATCTGTCTATTGATATCTAGAACTAGATTTTATATATAAACACAAACTAGAGAGTCCTAAGAAAACGTTTCTCTCTCTCAAGTTAATACATGGTCACGTTCATTGAACCACAATATCTCTTTGTGATATATCTTTTATCTTGTTTAGAGTATCTACCGAGATAAGTTCGTCTCCTATTTCCAATAGGATTCTCCCTGCTTAACTCTTCAGAACTAATTAATAATTATTATTAATAATTATTCAAAATAATTATTAATTAATGTAAATATCAAAATAATTTTTACATATCAACCCATAATTTATGAAAAACTATTTTTCGTAATCTCTTGAAACATAATATTATTTCATAACCCGTTTCTTTTATAGAAAGACGAATCGGGGACCATGGACCTATATTCATGAGCTCCAATAAATCGAATAAATTATTAAACTCTTTAATACTCCGTAGTTTATTCAATTTATTAATTCCGATATTATGCACTATAAATTCAGAATTGCACTCTCATTAAATATAGAACATATTTACTCTACAAATTGAGCAGTCCACTAATATAATCATTTCATATAAATTAATCCTCCATAGATAATTCATAACTGAAAGCAATCATATTCTTCAATTATTTATTTCTAATTTTCCATTAATTCACTAGTGAGTGTTTAATTTATAAACAATTTATAAATTAGAGATCTCATTCACTCAATACTAGAATTAATAAATGAGAAAATCATCTCTCTACTTCTTATAAGAAGGAACGGATTCCATAGCTACAATCTACAATCTCATCTATTTAGTTCAAATATATTCTAAACTACAAGTTTAACAGAATGTTATACAAACATACTTTAACGAGCAATTTAAGAACGACATTAGAATAAACATGACATTGTAAGTGAGATAAGATCTCCAATCGCAGTTGGCATCTCTCCTCTGAAATTGTTGCATGAGAAATCAATGGTGGTGAAGTCTAGAAAAATCTTGATGAGCTGGACCTCTAGCCCTTTCATGGTTATTCTAACCCCGCCTTTTGGCACATGCGAATACTTATAGTTTAATTCGGTGCGCCTAAATTGGGCATAACTCCCCATTACCATTCCCCTCCAACTAGAGAAGTTTACTGAGTCTAGACTGCCACTGAAATTATTCGAAGATATATCTATGATTTGAAGCCCTAGCCAGCTGTTGTTGTGACATTGTGACAAGAACTCGCGAGCTCGATGATAGCATTCATGGAAAAGTGTCGTTGATGATGTTGTTCCCAACATTCATCAGCTCCAAGGACTGGCAATTCTCTTGGGACCTTGGGATCTTCCCTTCTAATGTATTGTTGTTAACATCAAAATATGTCATCACACAAGAGGGGGTAAAGTTATCCGGAATGTGACCGCTGATGTTGTTTCGCCCCACATCCAACATTCTTAAATTCATGGTGGCATCAAGTAGGCAAGAGGGTATAGTGCCACTCAATTTATTCATAGACAAGTCAAGAGCTAAAAGATATGTGAAAGTGCAGAGGGAGGTTGGAATTGATTCACTTAAGCTATTATTGCCAAGTGACAAGTATTCAAGATGAGGTGCGGCGTTAGGTGGAAAGGGCACGTGCAGCTCTTCCCAGAGCTTGTTAGACTGCAAGTCTAGTGATTCAAGATCAGGTGGGATGAGGGAAATCATACAACTTACATGAACGCAGGTATAAGTATGTTAGCTTGGGAACCTTAAGTACTTGAATTCTTGTTGCCGACATGTACCGAGAAATTGTTGCCGGATAGATCGAGTTCTGTAAGATTGGCAAAGCTTTGAATATTGTCCAGTTGAAAAGCACCACTGAACGAGTTTCCATAGAGAAGCACGGACTTGGGGCTCTGAAGTTGGAAGAAAGAGTCGGAAATAGGTCCTTCCAGTCGATTATTACTCAAATCTAAACTAACAATTTTAGAGACATTTAGACATTTACAGTGGGGAATTCTTCAATCTCTCCAATAAATTTGTTGTAGGGAAGATGGAGTTTCTGCAGCGAAGGGAGAGAAAAGAGAGAGTCGGGAATGTTACCCGTGAATGAATTGCTTCCCAAGTTTCGATGAACGAGACTCGAAAAGCCTTCAAACATGGTAGAAGAAAGTGAGCCTGTAGAAGTTAGATGACAAGTCGACATAAGTTAGTTGGTTAGGTTAGCAAATTAAAGGTGGAAGGAATGGGTCCTCTGAATTTTCAATCTTACAAGTCTATCTCAAACAACGTTTTCAGATTGCCAATTGAAGTTATCAACCCCAAGAAGTTTATCCCCCCCAGCCTATAGACTTAAGAGATCCATTTTGAGGAAATGGTGGCATGCTTCCGCTGAGCTGTTTATTATCACTTAAGTGAAGATGCTGCAAAGTAGGTATTTGGAAGATTTTATTAGGAAAAGAACCCTTCAAATTGCAACTAGCAAGACTTAAAGTGAATGTTACAAGCTTGGAAAGTTGGCGAACACATTTGGGTTTGCTCTTGAAAGATCATTGCCATCTAGCCGAAGAATAGAAAGGGAATAGAGTTTCCTAAGGACTTAGTGAAAAGGCCGTACAAAGAACAAAGACGCATGCTCAAAGTGGTGATGTTGGGTAAATATGATGATATTATGTGGCTCCAGTTTGTTCTTTCACGATCTGAGGTTAAAGTAATATCGAGATAGAGCTCTCCAAGTCCTGATCTGAGGTTAAAGTAATATCAAGATAGAGCTCTCTAAGCCCTGTTAGATTCTGGAGAAGCATCTCCAAATTTAGAGATAATTTATAATTGGAGATATCGAGACTAACCAATCCACTCAACCAGAGACGGAGCTAGGGGGATGGCAGGTGGTGGCCATCGCCCCCCTCAAATTTTCTAATTCTACTACTTATATATATGTATTTTATATTCATGTATATAGTATACATTATATACAAACACACACACACATATATATATTCTAATTGATATAACAATTATTAGTACCAATTTTAAGCTCTATTATCTTAGGTTCATTAGTCTAGCTAAAAAAATTGGTTGTCTCGTTACTTGTGTACTTTGAAAAAGAAATTATCAAAAAAATTGATGTAGAAATAATAATTCCTGAGTTTGGTGATATGAAGAACCGGAAGTATAATTTAAACGAACTACACTTAATAGGTTTAGTATTTCTTTATATTTATTTAGTTATTTTTTATATTTATTTATTATTTATGATACGAGACAATAATATGTTCTCTTTTATTTTTATAAAGTTGATTGACATGGTATTTTACTATGTCTTGGATACTTCACTAATGTATTTCTCGTATTAGTTATTATAAGGTCATTTGTCTTTATATTTTGTTTTAAATGTTTATGAAGATAATCGGTCTATGTGAAATTTTTTATCGAATTTTAATAATTTAGATTTTTGAAAAGTTCGCCCCCTAAATGAAATTGCTGGCTCCGTTCCTGTACTCAACAAGGAATGTTCAAGAGGAACCTGCCCACCAAAACATGCATACGACAAATTCAAGTGTATCAAATACGTGAGATTGCCAATACCTCTTTGAATTGGAGTGTGGTAGTCGAAGTCATTGTATGCAAGCTGCACACTTATCACATTGCCAGCACCATCGCATTCCACACCGTACCACTTGCAGCACTCGTGCGTTTGGTTCCATCGCACCAGTTTCATTGAAAGAGAAGAATTGAATATCAACTCGTTCTTGCGTTGAAGCAACAAGTTTTTCTGATTGTCAAGACATTGGCTCATACAAAAATGAGTGAAAATGAAGGAGGAATGTATAGAAATAATGAAGAACAACTTCTGAAACATGATTATGAAGAGGATGATGATTGGATTGGATTGGATTGGATTGGAATGGATTGTGTACAAACTTGCAGCTAAAAGATGTCTATAAATTAGAAAATAGAAAGACCTCTGCAGTAAAGAAAAACACTGAAATGGAGTTGACCTCAAGTCCTAACTGATAATTATATGGAAACATTAATTATTGTGGAATAAAGACCGACATAATTATCTATATCTATAAAAACTTTTAATTGGCTTATTCGTGAAATATACGAACTTTAAAATTAAGTCACAATTTTTTTTCTTTTTTTTTAAGTTAAAAAAATCACAACTTAAGTATCATTTTGAGCAAAATAATATTAAAACAAAAACTTGATAATTTGCCACAGAATTGGATATGAAACATCTGAATTCAATATATTCATCATTAATTCATATATAACTGTTCGGTACGTCTCCATTCTCTTATTCTAATCATAATATTAATGTACTTATTCTTTGTTGTATTGTTTTAATTCAATATTTATTAATTTATTTTCTAGTTTGTCCGGTTTAGTACTATCAAACTTGTTTGTGCAAGTTACTTGAAAAGGTATGCATCAATTAAAGAGGATCGAGAATTAATGTGAAGCTGGACGAATTTGCAAAAATAATGGGGGCTAGCAATAGTACAGGTATTAAGAAAAAAAATAGAAGTTGAAACAAAAAAAAAAGAGAAGAAAATGGGAACATTACTCTAAACAACATATAACAAAGAGGCAAAAAATAAAATACCCAAAAACACATTATAAAATCAAATTTTGCCTTGGAATATAAAAAACACAAATTTTACCTATATTTTGATGGGGTGGACAATAATACCCTTGCCCCACTCTCTTCCCTTCCTCTCTCCCAACCCAACCCAGCCCCAGCCCAGCCCGACCCGACCCGACCCGACAGCCCGACCCGATCCGACCTGGAAGCCCCATCCGACCCGACTCGGAACCCCGACCCGACCCCGACCCGATCAACCCAGCCCGGCCCAAAAAAATTTCCATTTTTTTTCCTCCTGAAATGTGCAAGTACACCGTACATTTTTGATCATTTAGTATTGTTTACCCGGTAAGTACACAGTACGTTTTATATTCTACGAGTACTGTTTACCGGTAAGTGGTAAATGGATAATATCAAAATTGTAACTGATTACGCAGTACGTTTATGTTCAGTTAGTACTGTTTACCGGACAGGTCGGGCCGGGCCGGGCCAACTGGATCGGGCCGGCCGGTACGGTCGGGCAAGCCCGGCCCGGCCCGGGCGGGTCGGACTGGGATGGGCTGGGCTAAGCTACTACCAACCCTAAGGGGGAAGGAGGGGCATTTTTGTCCTCCAAACCAAAATATGGGTAAAATTTGATTAAATTATATTCCAAAGCAAAAATTGATTTTAGAATGTAAAGTGGGCAAAAAGGTGTATTATCTCTATAACAAATGTCTAAATTTTGAAATTTGAATTTGGGCTTCTATATTTTAATATGCCCTTAAAAAAAACCTCTTGTTAACTTTACAAAAACTTAATGCTCCGTAAGATTTATTATAAAATTAAATTTAAAAAAAAGGTCAACTTTATTTTTCCTCAAACCATTGGGAAATAGCTTGTTGCATTGGGAAAGGGAAGGGTCTTGACGATTTGGTACTGGCAAAGATGTAGAGGAGGCTGCTCACAAGGTTCCAAAGATTAACTGTTAATTATATTTGTTCTTTTTTTTGGTAGTTGTGTGCTGAGTTCATATAGTTTGGGAAATATTATCCATATATATCCCCTACTTCTCTTATATTTACTTGAGCTCTGATACTAATTCTTGCATCTCCACATACATATACATAATGCTGATTGAACCCATGAAGACAAATTTATCCACTGCACAATGTTCGTTTTGCTTTAATAGTTAGTTACTATCTATCTTTCGAAAGTCTATTGATCTTGATTGTCTTTGATCAGTTTTGTGCTGCATATGCAGGAAGATAGATAGAAGAGAGAGAGAGAGAGAGAGAGAGAGAGAGAGAGATTCCAATCAAGATCAGTATGAGCGGCCATGAAGGTTAGTTTCTTGAAACTAAATTTTTAATTTAAATCATTCATATACTTAATTAATTTATTTGTATTTTGTGTATTGCAGCTAATTAAATACTTAGGGTAAGGCACTAAAACAGGAAGAAAGCTTACAATCAACCATATAAACAGCACAACAAAAGTCACAAAGGTATGATTATATTTATAGTAATTTTTTTCTAATATACTTTATGAAATTTTCATAAAACTAATAGGCCATTTCGTTTTAATACCTTCAACTGTGATATCTAAATGCTACCACCACCTGGTTACAAGGGAGCTCAGCCAGATCAAGTTTGTAAGCTTGTTCGTAGTTTATATGGTTTGAAACAAGCTTCCCGAGAGTGGAACATGGAATTCTGCCATTAGCTCTGTGCTCAAGGTTTTGTGCAGTCTCCTAGTGATCATTGCTTGTTTACTCGGGGTAGTGGTGATGATTTTATTTGTTTATTGGTTTATGTGGATGTTGTTTTGATCACCAGCCCTTCCCAGCATCTCATTGATGAGCTCAAGCAGACTCTTCATGTTGCCTTTACTATTAAGGACCTGGGCCAGCAAGATTTTTCTTGGGAATTGAAATAGCTAGGAGTGAAGCTGGCACACTTCTTTGTCAGCGGAAATATATCCTAGATCTTCTTTGATGTTATTCTTGATGAGCCTGATGTTTATCGGCATTCGGTTGGGCAACTGTTTCATCTTAACCTCACCAGGCCAGATCTTTCCCATGCCACTCAACAGGTTAGTCAATTTGTGGGTAAACCTACTCATGTGCATTACAATTCTGCTTTACATGTGCTTAAGTACTTAAAGGGTTGTCCGTCCTATGGCATTTTCATCTCCTCTCGCACTGATTTTCGTTTGACTACTTATAGTGATGCAGATTGGGGAGCTTGCCTTGACACACTCAAGTCTCTCACTGGGTTTTGCATTTTTCTTGGTACTACACTTCTTTCGTGGCGATGCAAGAAGCAAAAGTGAGGCAGAGTATCGTTCTATGAGTGCACCACTAAAGAATTGGTCTGGTTAGTTGCTTTACTTCGTGAGTTTGGTGTTGTCTGTTCCTTGTCTCTTCCCCTTTATTGTGATAATCAAGTTGCCATCCTGATCCGCCCTACTTTTGAGGGTAGGGAGAATGCAATAATAATCAATTATAGTATAATTGAGTCGAATCCTCAAGGAATGCTAGGTTGTTTAAGGTTCAAGTAGTAATCCAATTATCTAACTACTATTCAAGCTTACAATTGACATGTTTTTGTGTTTTCTTAATCCTAGTAATTAATGCAATTGGAAAAGTAACTCCAGAGGTAACAACTAATAACAAAAGTTAACAAACAATAGTAGAAAGTTTGGTTCCAAATATAATCCAATAATCACTAGAGGCCTAGGGTTTAGGATTTGCATGGATTAGCCATTTTAATCTAATTCACATGGGAGTTCTATATATAGTAAACATCAATTCTTCTCTCGAAGCAACCAATATTAGTAGATTAACCTTTGACATCTATCTCCGACTAGGACTCAAGATGCATAAATTAACTCCAAATAGCTCAATTAATATCTAGAAGCTCCTATTAGCAAGAATTACTAATATGTTGTGATTTGATGCTAAGTGCTATGAATTAAAGCCTACTAAATATTTAATCAAATATCTTGTATGCACTCAATGATGACCAATCAATCACGCAATAAAATTAAGTCCCAAACTACAAGACATATGAATTAGAAGGTAAATCCAACAACAAAATCCAAAAACCTAGTGATCTAGATCATATCTTCATATATTGGAACCAAAGAGAAATTTAGCTAGACATAATTGAAGGAATTAAACCATAAAAGGTAAATAAAACCATGCTTAAAAGAAAGAATTTAATAAGCAAGAAGAAAATGGTCTTGAATCTTCAATCCACAAAGTAATGCTCTCCAAATCTTCAAAATACTAAAAAGGAAAGACAAAAATGTTTCTAGGGTTCTAGGAATATTAAATGTGCCCGAGATCCCTCAAAAAGGTAAGAATTTGGGGTTAAATATATTAAAAATCATGTTTGGGTCGAATTTGGTCGAACCGGGATGAAAAACGGAGCGAACCGGGGCAAACCGAAGGTGTTTTTCGCGCAACCGGCGGTCCAAGGCCGGGGCACCGGCGGTCCACCGGTCTGGACCGCCGGTCTCTCTGTGGTGTTCGGCGGTTCAGGTGCTGTGGACCGGCGGCCTAGTGGACCGCCGGTTTGGGTCGCCGGTTTGCCGCCCATCCGTCCTCTCTTGCGCAATGTTTTCATTTTCGCTCGTTCTCTCTCGTCCGAACTCCGATTTATGAACCGCTTTGTGCTACGGCTTCCTAACGAACTCCTCTTCAACATGGAATGATCAAATTTTCCAAATAAGTTCTTCATAAACCTGAAAAAAGATACAAAGAGACTCAAGAGAACAAGGAAAGCATAAACGAACTTGAACTAGTGAAAACCTAACTTTATAAATTCAATTTCCACATTTTTAACCCTAGGTTTCACCCTAATTAAGCTCGAGTCTTCCTCATTTCTAGCCTCCGATCCTTAGCCACATGAATGCTCTTTCCAATTCTAACAAAAATGGATCAAAAACCGAAAAGAAACGAGAAAAGTAGAATGTATGCTACAAGTTAAGAAACCCTAGCATTTCTAACATTTAAGCACCTAAATCGAGACTCAAACACATGCAAAATACACTTGACATGCACATAAAATACGTGTTAATCACATCCATATCACCAAGAACCAAGTTTTTCATGAGCGCACTAAACATTTAGACATTGATTGCCATTATGTTCGGGAACACTTTCGCCATGGTTTTCATATTCCTACTGTTGTTTCTTCTACGAATCAACTGGCTGATTTGTTCACTAAATCTTTTCCTCGTTCCCGCTTTTGTTTCTTGTTGTCCAAGATGGCAGTGTTGGATCTCCACAGTGCTCATCTTATGGGGTGGGGGGGGGGGGTGTGAAGGCATGTTGAAGTTTGAAGAATAAATGAGCTGTAATTTTGGTTTTATGGAGGATCGATCCTGTGTTGATGACACTGAAAGAGAATCCGGAGCAGCAATAAGTTTAGATGTTCATTTTGTAGTTGATCGCTGGTTAATATATCGCCACATGTTATTTTCTTATTGGTTACTTAGTAAACCATTGAGCGTGTGTGCTCATTACTATAAATAGAAGATTTGGTACTGTAATTCATAACTTTACTCCGATAGAGTTTTACTGAGCTAATACATTTTACTGTTTTCGTGCTCTATGGAATTTCACTTCATTCAAAAATTCTTCAGCTAGTTGTTTCCATAGCCGAATCGGTTACGGATTTTTGATTCCGTAGTAGATATGGCGACGACCGTTGTTTCCGTAACCGAATCTGCGATGGAAAATTAATTCTGTAGTAGAATCGACGGCCGTTGTTTCTGTAACTGAATCGGCGACGGACATTTTTGTCCGTAGTAGTGTGTTTTTTTATACTTTTGCGCGAAAATTGCATGTTATATTAGCGCGTTTCTATGTTTTCCCCCCCAAATCAAAGGGAGAAGGATCCCCCTATTGTGGGGTTAATACACAGCTGGCTGCTGTGCATGGAACGATGGCGTTTCAGTCATATATAATCAATTTATTTTTATTTTTCCTTGTTTTTTTTCTTTTTTAGTACAATATAGTTTTGTTATATTTTTTAATGGGGCACACTCCAGTGAGAACGGACACATGGTGTGGCCGAATTTTAATTGACACTTTTATTCATTCTAATTGACACTGGATCTAATTAACACTTTATATTCATTGTAATTGACACTTTTAAAAACATCACAGAGATTGTCTCTTTTATTCAAAATGATTGACACTTTTACTCATAGAGATTGATACTTTTACTAAAGATAAAGAACCCGATCATATGGTGCGGCCGTCCTCATAGTAGTTTTTTGAAGAGATGAAGAAGGTTTCAATATTTGTTGTTCTTTAGCAATAGTTGAATGTACATCATTTATAGGGAATAATTCATCCCTATATGGTAACTAGATTACAGCAATCAATCTATAATCAATCTAAATATTCTAATATCAATTAAGATAAATTATTCCCTAATTTCTTGTTCTTTCCAACACTTCCCCTCAAGTTAAGTAACGGAATTTTCGACACTTAACTTGCCTATTACTCTTTCAAAGGACTTTGAGTTCACCGCCTTGGTTAGAATATCTGCCGTTAGAATATCTGCCAATTGATCTTCTGACTTAACATGTGGAACTCAACAATCTTATTCTCAATTTTCTCCTTGATGAAATGCCTATCGATCTCCACATGCTTAGTCCTATCATGCTGAACTGGATTCTCTGAAATACAGATGGCCGCTTTGTTGTCACAGAAAAGTTTACATGGCTTTGGTGTGTAAAGATCCAATTCAGACATAAGCTTCCTCAACCACAATATTTCAGTCAGTCCATTCTTGATTCCTCGAAATTCAGCCTCGGCACTTGACAATGCCACTACCTTTTGTTTTTTGCTCCTCCAAGTGACAAGATTCCCTCCCACAAAGGTAAAGTATCCCGATGTGGATCTTCCATCACTTAAGCTTCCTCCCCAATCAGCATCGGTGAACCCACAAATATCTAGGTGACCATTCTTCTTGAATATCAAACCATAATCAGCTGTGTTCTTCAGGTATCTGACGATCCTTAGGACAGCTTCCCAATGTTCCTCTTGTGGTGAGTGCATAAACTAACTTACCACTCCAACTGCATAAGCTATATCCGGTCTCGTATGAGAGAGATAGATAAGCTTTCCCACTAGTCATTGATACCTCCCAACATTCGCCGATTTTGCACTTTCAACAATCTTCATCTTGTGATTTGTCATCATTGGTGTATCAGCCGGCTTGCAATCAAGCATTCCCACTTCAGCTAGTAGATCGAGAATGTACTTCCGTTGTCTGATGACAATGCCTCGACTCGATCTAAGAAATTCGATTCCCAAGAAATATTTGAGTGGACCCAGGTCCTTCATTTCGAATTCTTTGAACAAGTTTGCCCACAACTCATTCATCTCCTCTTCATCATCTCCTGTGATAATCATATCGTCAACATAAATGATAAGACAAGTAATTTTACCATTCTTTTTCTTGAGAAACAATGTGTGATCTGAGTTGCTTTGTATATATATATACTTCCTCATTGCCTCCGTAAATCTTCCAAACCAATCCCTTGGAGATTGCTTCAGTCCATACAGAGTCTTCTAAAGTCGACAAACCTCTTTACCTCGAAACTCCTCAGTAAATCCTGGGGGCGGAACCATGAATACCGGTTTTGATAGCACTCCATGTAAGAATGCATTTGTCACACCAAATTGGTGTAATGGCCACTTCTTGTTTGCCGCGATTGAGAACAATACTCTCAACGTGTTGATTTTTGCAACAGGTGAGAATGTTTCTGAGTAGTCAATGCCATAGGTTTGAGTGTACCCCTTCGCCACAAGCCGTGCCTTGTACCTCTCAATGGACCCATCAGGTTTACGTTTGATTGTAAACACCCATCTACACCCAACCGGTTTAACCCCTTTTGGAGGTTCAGCTTTGACCCACATGTTGCTTTTCTTCAATGCATTCATTTCTGTTAGCATTGTCTTTCTCCACTGCTCATGTTTCATTGCTTCCTCTGCATTTCGAGGAAGATCTTCTTCTTCATACAAAGCTGCCTCATATGCCCTTGCTTGTTTGGTCAGGTTTCCTTGTACAAAGTTTGTCACTCCATACCTGCTTTTTGTACGAACCACCTCAGGAGAGTATCTTTTTGCTGGAATTCCTCGAGTACTACGAGGTGGGAGAATGTATCTCCCTGTGTCACTATCCACTGTGTTATCTTCTTATGTAACATCAACAGGTTCTACAGTATATTCAATATTACTAAGATCAGAACTCACCTCGGATATTGGTCGATTTGGATCGGACGACGACTGAGGGATCTTTAGTAGATATGGGGATCCGGCGGTAACGACTAGAGCTGGCTCGGGTGGATTTTTGGCAGAAAGATTCAGTTGTGATGAAGGAAAATCCCAACTAAGCCAACTAAGGGAGTCATCATTAGTACCCCAACTACTCTCTCCCTGACTCCCAAGGTGGCTATCATAGAAAAATTCAGACTCCAAAAAATTACAGTTCATTGTTGTTATAATCTTTTTGGTAGCAGTATCAAAACACCTATACCCCTTTTGATTTATCTCATAGCCAACAAAAACACACTTAGTGGCACAAGGTGACAATTTTGTTCTCTCATGTTTGGGAATATGTACAAACACAGAACACCCAAAGACCTTAGGAGGCAGACTAAGAGATTCTGGTATTTTAGCTTGTTGGGATAGGATATCAAGAGGAGTTTTCATGTGAAGAATTTTAGTGGGAAGTCTGTTGTTAAATAAATAGCAGTTCTTATAGCTTCAGGCCAGAGAAAAGTAGGTACTTTAGAATCAATCATGAGTGCACGGGTTATTTCTAAAATGATCCGGTTCTTCCTCTCAGTTACTCCATTCTGTTCAGGTGTATAAGCACACGAAGTTTGGTGTACTAATCCCCTTTGTCTACATAAGTCAGTCATGGTGTTATTCACAAATTCCCTACCATTATCAAAACGAAGGACTTTTATTGTGGTTTGGAATTGTGTTTGGATCATTTTAAAAAAATAGGTAAACTTTTCAAATACCTCAGATTTATGACGTAAAAAATAAATTCATGTCATCCTAGTGCAGTCATCTATGAAATATTTAAGTCCATTCTCCCCAATAACCAGTGCAGGACCCCAAACATCGGTTGCATGCACTAAATTAAACATGAATTTCAAACGAGTATTTGAGGGTTTAAAAGTCTGCCTATGGCTTTTTGCCAAAACACAAGTCTCACAACAAAATTTTTTAGGAATCACAAAGTTCGGAAATAGAATTTTAAAATAACCCGGGGATGGATGTCCTAATCTTTGGTGCCACAACCATGCCTCTTCCTTTGAAGATCCTTGAGTCAGCATTGCACTACCATGTTGGATCATCCCATCTACATAGTAGAGACCTCATTCCTCAGTGCCACGCCCAATGATCCTCTTCGTCCGAATATCCTGTAAGATGCAAAAATTTGGATATATAAGAAGAGTGCAGTCCAATTCCTTAGTCACATGACTCACTGACAATAATTTTTGTGATAAACCGGGAACAAACAAACACTTTGAGAGTTTCAAATGTGGAGATATTTTGATAGTTCCAGCACCAAGAACCGCAATTAGTTCTCCATTTGCTGTTCTAATATGTGTCTTTGTAACTTTACTCAACTCACAGAAATCAGATAAATCGGGGGACATGGTATCCGTAGCCCCACAGTCAAAAATCCAGCCTTTTGCGTTTATTTTCCCCCCATTTTGTATGCTCAAAGCCGCAGAGATATTGGATAGACATGCAAAACTATTTTGGGACTCAAAAATCGAATATGAGCAGTTTTGGGGCTGATTAGTAGATTTAGAGAAGTTAAAATTAGGGTTTGGTGTATAACCAAACCCGTTACCTCCACCTCTCTTCCCAGTAGCGTTTCCTGCGGCTGGTTCCTTACCTCCGTCGCCGGCTCTGGTTTCCACAAAATTTCTGATAGAGCTCGTTTCCTCTATCAAGAATCCGGCGCCTTGTCGCACAAGGTCGTCGGCGTACGAGAGCTGAACGCGGGAGACAATCCCGTCGGCAGCGATGTGGAAGAGCTGAGCGCGGAGAGCTTTCTCCGTCGGCCGCGATAATATAGCTCGCGTGAGGCGAGAGAGAAACTAGGGCAAGCCAAAATATGATTATGTTATTCTTCAATGATATCAATCGGTGGTTACAATCTAGTATTTATAGGACTAAGATATCTACCACAAAAAGGAAAAGATATGCTAAGATATACTAATAATCTAAATAATAGAATATAAAAGATAATCTTCCTAAAATACGAGATATACTCGTATCAACTCTCCCCCAGTTGAAATCCACCTTGTCCTCAAGGTGGGTACCACGTTGCCACGAACCACGAACACCGGGGAAAAATGGAACAAAATGAAAACTGAGGTGAGATATCCCCTCCGGGATCAAACACACGCCAAAGAAGGTGCAGGTGAATCCCTATGTTGTTGACCACTCGCCATGTGCGCTCCATGGATCCAACCAAATCGAAGTGGCCTTGACAGTGCGCCTCATATTTGCATGCGAGAAGGCCTTGCGAGGGTTGGAGCTTGGACGCTACAACCATGCAAGGCTGAACGGCTTGCTTGAGAACCTCGGCCTCCAGCAGCTCGGTCTTGACATCCGGCAGCTCGGCCTGGATGGCATGTGGTTCGGCCGCAGCGTGCAGCTCGGCCTCGGCATACGACAGTTCGGCCTCAGCATCAAGAAGTTCGGCCTCGGCATCAAGGTATTCGGCCTCGGCATCAGGCAGGTCGGCCGTGATGACAAGTGGCTCGGCAGCAGCATGCAGCTCAGGCACCCTGGTTACTTCAGCCTCCGTTGCCTCTCTTGATTCGGGTTGGCCATCGGCGTTCTCCTCATCAACCTCATCAGTTGGAGTAGAGTAGATCGACCTCGGCAGTGCGACTTCTTCAGTTCGACTTCTTCTTCGTTCTTGACCCACTTCGTCCGGAAAATGGGCCGGAGGCCGCTCCCAGTACGATGTCGTCGGCTGCGGCGTATAACGCAAGCCTTGCGTCACATACTGCACCTGATCGTGTGCCTTCGACCGGCTAACTAGGCCGTGAGAACCCCCACGGTACCATCTGCCATCCCCACTACGATCGTTGTGTTTGAAGCATGCGCCGAGCTGCTGTTGGCGCGGCAAGATCTGCTCGTCATCCGAGTCCAAGTGTGGTGCTGCGCGACCAAACACAGGGCGGCTGTGGCTCACGAAGGCATCGCGTCGTGGGGCGCTGTCCCTCCTCCGGTAATGGTAGAAATTTGGGACAGCAGGGCGTTGGGCTCGCCGATGGCGGTGGTAAGAATCCTCGAACGCGAACTCCGGCTCCGTGTGTTCGTCATAGGACGAGTCAGTGGCGGACGGAGGCCAAGGTCGCGGGTGAGGGTGAGCAAACACATCGGCGTCGGTATAGAAATCCAGATGGTAGTCCGGTGCGTGCTGTGAGGGCTGCGCCAAATTACGGGCACGCCGATTGGTGACAGCAAGGCGGGCCTCCAACCGATCCAAACGTGCCATTATCTGATCCAGCCTCTGTGCATACATATCAATTGGTGGTTGCGGCTGTGTCGTCCCAGATCTGGCCATGAATGAGTTCAACGATGAAAGCTCTTGAGGAGAGCTCTCAGTGAAAGCACCAGTTGATAGAGCTCGTTTCCTCTATCAAGAATCCGGCGCCTTGTCGCACAAGGTCATCGGCGTACGAGAGCTGAACGCGGGAGACAATCCCGTCGGCAGCGATGTGGAAGAGCTGAGCGCGGAGAGCTTTCTCCGTCGGCCGCGATAATATAGCTCGCGTGAGGCGAGAGAGAAACTAGGGCAAGCCAAAATATGATTATGTTATTCTTCAATGATATCAATCGGTGGTTACAATCTAGTATTTATAGGACTAAGATATCTACCACAAAAAGGAAAAGATATGCTAAGATATACTAATAATCTAAATAATAGAATATAAAAGATAATCTTCCTAAAATACGAGATATACTCGTATCAATTTCCCTCTCCTTGCGAGAGGTTCCCCACACGTCCTCCTCCTTAGTTGTTGCCGCCACTGCCTCCGGTGGATGGAGGCTCCCCCTGGTTCGCCACTGCCGTCCCTACAGCGAGCTTCGCCTGTGGCTGAGTTCTCTTCTTGTCCCACCATTCCAGGAAGCATGTCTCATGCGTGTGCTTGTTCTTGCCACAGTGAGTACACCAGAGGTGGCTCTTGTCCTCCTTGCCACCGCCGCCGATGGGTTTGTGAGTGGCCCTAGGTGGAGGTTGATGTGGGGTTGCTCCTCGGCCGCCTCTGTTCGTCTGAGCGTGGTAGCCATGTCCAACATCGCCCAATGATGTTTCTCTGGCGAGATCTGTGAAGGGTGAGCCGGATGTTGGTGGCATGATTTTCTGTCAAGCCGTCTCCCGTCTGACCTATCCATAAGCGCCTCTACTGAGGGCAATGGGGATTCCTTCAATATATCCCGGCAGATGGCATCGTTCTCCTCATTCAGCCCTGCAAGAAATCGGAACAGCCGCCTTGTATTTGTGTGATCTCTCCACTGTTTGACTCCTTCGTCACAACAGGTGATTGGGTCTTGTTGGCATCGATCAATGCTAATCCATAAACCATTTATTTTTCTGTAATATGTTTCAAGATCTTGGTTACCTTGTGTGATTTTTGCAGCTCTTTCTTCCAGATCATATATCAAGTAAGGATCCGCCTTACTCTCGAACGTCACAGTGAGGTTATCCCACAAGGCTTTTGCAGTCTGATGATGGGCAAAATCTGCAATCAGTTCATCCTTCATATTATTGATGATCCATGATAAGACTATGAGATCAGTCTCCTCCCAATCTCGATATCCTTTGCTCGTCGGTGCTGGTGGTTTATCCAGAATGTGAGAGGAAGCTCTCCTGCTTCCGATCGTAACTTTCATAAGTCGTGACCATATTGGGTAGTTTCTACCATCGAGCTTAAATGTCACCGTGACATTTTTGCTTGTTTTTAGTTCTGTGTTTTTGCTGGATTTTTCATCCTTCTCAGAATCAGACATTTTTGGTGTAGGTAGGTCGGAATATTATGGGGCGATGATGAAAATTTTCTGAGCCCTAAGCTCTGATGCCATGAAGAGATGAAGAAGGTTTCAATATTTGTTGTTCTTTAGCAACAGTCTAATGTACATCATTTATAGGGAATGATTCATCCCTATATGGTAACTAGATTACAGCAATCAATCTATAATCAATCTAAATATTCTAATATCAATTAAGATAAATTATTCCCTAATTTCTTGTTCTTTCCAACATTTTTGCCTTTTTTAATTGAGCTTGTTGTTCATAATTGTCACCCCTAATTCCCTGTCGCTGCACTCCGGTACCGCAGCTCCGTTGCCGTCTCTGGCGCCGCCACTAGCAGGTACCTCTCTCTCTCACCAATTTCGATTCTCTCCTTGGCTACGGCCCCTCTACTTCGTTCAGCTGATTGTCAATCTACTTATTCTGAAATTCCCCAATTTCTAGGGTTTAACGAAGGAGGTTCAGTTTGAGGACAGGATTTTCACCCTGCAGGTCACGCTCATGTTTCTCTCATCTAATTGTTGTGCTCTGTTTGTATTTATTTCTATTTATTTCTTTGTATCGTCATGTATTTGTATCTCTTGCTTTATTGTTCATTTTCTCTAACCATGTAATCTTGCTATTTATGTTTTGGCTTTTATTTTGTTCTATTGAAACGTTAGTGCTTTCATGGTGAAATATAAGAAAAATCATATTCTTTTGGTAGAAATCTTTATTGTTAATGAAATTAGTAGCCTGTGAAAGGTAACTTATCAACAGCTTTGCCAGTTTAGGCTGTTTATGGTTCATGTTGATCCTTGCCATGTCATCTTAACTGTTAATGTTATCTAGTTATGATGTTAAAGCTAATAAACTTTTCAGCTTCTTACCTAGTTAAATCATGATACAAGCAACTGCAGTTAAGGGATGATAATAAGTACAAATTAAGCATTAGATTTGTAACTTAGCAAGTACAAATTAAGCATTAGATTTGTAACTTAGCAACTGAATTTTGCTCATGGCATTTCTTTTATTTTTAGTCAGTCTGCTGTTGTCTCATAACTGCAACATTAAGCATCTAACTTTTTAATTTTGTTTTGTCTCAATATGGCATGCCAATGAATGAGTCTTGAGACTAAGATTCTCTGATTATTATAATAAATTACTATATATACTCTACATCTATATAGTAACATTCTAATCTTTATATTCTTCAAACCAAATAATCCTTTTGGCTAAATGTACTGAATCAACTAATGAATCCCTTTTGATCCTTATGTTATGTTATGTGGTGATGATTGATAAATTTATTTAGGAATTTGCATGTGATCTGGATATGATGTAGACATAAATTAGTTTGAGTTTCTAGATAGATAGATGACAGGCATTTTCATTGTAACATAGAAATATCTGCATATAATGTGTTTACATACAGAAGCTAAATTGTGGTTTGTAAATTATGCTGTGAGGATGGATGCATGCTATCTATGTCTTTTTTTTTTTTTTTTAATTATGGAATGTGAAAACATAAATTATTACAAAAATCTGAAATCTAAGTGTTTGAAATATAAAAATAAACCTGAAAAATATCTGGAAGAATTCATAATCATATCAACATGATTTCTTGTTAATATGTATGCCATCCTCTTGTAGAACTAATAGCAATTCGAAAAATGAATACGGACCGTGAGTGGATGTATCGACGTTATGTCATTTGCTTGTAACCAACCTTCGTACATGAATGGAGAAAACATTAAGTGTCCATGCTCTAAATGTAAGAACAAACCATTTCAGCCTCCTCATATCGTTAGGGACCATCTAGCGAAACAAGGGTTTGTCGCCGTTTTCGTCGCCAGTTCTTCCGCTACGGATTTTCCATCGCTGGTTGAAACTGCTACGAGCCCTACTGCAATGGCAGCAGTCTGTCGCTGTTCGAGAACAGCTACTAAAATACTTGGTTTTATTACAGAATTTTCTGTCGGTTCCGCGATTTTAATGGAAAATTTACGTGAAGAATGATTTTAATGGAAAGAAATATTAGCAGATATAATTTTCAAGAGAATTATTTTTGATAATTTTATATTTTCATGTTATGTTAGAATATATGCTTATTATATATTCATACTTGTTTTCGTTGTTTACGTTCTACAGTATTTATCTTTTATCCAAGAGTGAAGAGGGGAAGTTTTATATAATTTCTTTAGAATCTAGAATTTTGGCACGTATATAATTTCTTTAAGATAAAAACTTGGGTGAGGTCGGCCACATAGTGTGGCCGGGTCAAAGTGTCAATCTTTATACAGAAAAATGTCAATCTATATGAATAAAAGTGCCAATCTTTAACATAATTATTTTACGAATAAAATGCCAATTTTTAAAAGTGTCAATCTTTATACAGAAAAGTGCTAATCTATACGAATAAAAATATCAGTATTTTAGCTGGCCGCACGGTTCCTCCGGCTGACCCAACTGTGTCCCTTTCTTTAAAATCTCTCAATACATTCTTAAGAAAAGTTGTCATTTTCACTTGTAGCTCAAAGCAACAATCAAAGTAGCAAAACTTATTTTAGATAGAAGTTTAGCTAATCTACGATTTGCTTGAGTGAAATATAATAACAAATCCAATATCAAAAAAATAATACTCAAGTATCTAAAATTAACTATAGCAATCACTGACCTATTGCAATATGGACTATTGCAATATGGAACAAGCAGCAACGTTTGTTGAGCCAGCTGCAATTTTATCATTTAAAAAAAAGCACCTAGCAAGTGAAAACAAATTTAGTAAATACTATTGTTAAACAGAATAAGTCTCATACCGAATGGAGGCCTTTGGTAAAGAAACTAAGTTCAACAGATTTAAGGTTCAACAGACCTTGTTGGTTCTCAGTTCAAAGATACCAAAACTTTTGCTGCTGTAGTTAAGGAAATTGTTGCTTCCTCTGATACCAACAAGCATGATAGCAAAGAATATGGTGATGAAGGATTCAGCTGTGAATTGTGCGCTCACACATGTAGAATCCATGAAAGAGAAAACTGATGTTGTACTACAGACACAGGAACAAGTTTTTAATTCATCTAATAATCTAGAGGAATGACACGGATTGGAACAGTCTCTATTTTTGCTACCGTTTATATAAAGGGGCAAAATTTAGATCATCAAGCTAAGAATTTATCATATCAAACAAATCCTGCGAATGCTTCTAGCTTTGACTACTGAAAATGAGCTTAAGCGTGCTAATAAGTAGTTGGATGGAGAGACTTCTCAGCACTACTGTTAGGCGGTGGATGTTGTTTATGTTATGCCTTTGGAGGAATTGGAAATTTTACTTTCACCTAAATTGAGGATTGCTATGGAATCAGTGGAAGTGGAAAAGAAAAATTTACCTAATCTTCGGAACATGGGACTGTTGATAGAATGAAAGAGGCTAACACAGTTACAGGTGAAGATTCAACTGTAGAAAATCCTGAAGCTTCATTCAAACTCTGCTATTTAAGATCCTGTAGGAGTCATGTTATTACTTACGCAAGCCCAACTATAGCAAAGAAGACAGATGCAGGTTAATCTGAAAGTTACGTAAACTTGTTGTGGTTAAGGAAAAGAGAAGGTGCTGTCGGAAGAGATGATGATGCTGCTACTGTTGTGGAAGCCGATCATTTTCCAACAGCTTCTCAAGTTGCTATCGAGTATTAAGGGACAAGCTGGGGACATCTCTAACCAAACTGTTGCAGTGCAGCAAATCAATGCTGAATATGGTGTCGTAGCTGATGTCTCAGCGGTTGAGTAGAAAGTTACAAGTTCCTCTACGACTAAATTTTGGAAATGAAGATTAAGAAAGGATATACATCTCCTCCTGCTACTCCATATGTTAAACTACACTAATCTAATCTAGGGAATAAAAGCTTTCAGGAATGATTCGAGGATGCGAGGGCAGCTAAAGTAATTTCAAATAACTTTGTTATTGAGATTAGAACTACAAAAGCTTCAAACCACGTTTATTACTAAATCCTTTAGGATTAATTGTGTTTTTACCCTAGATTGATAGGATTGTAATCTTCTGGGCTCATTTTTTGGTAGCTCTCTTTTTCTTTATTTATAATAAGACCTTTGCCTTAAAAGACTATAAAAATTAAAAATGTATACAACAAGTGAGATCATGACCTATTTGTTACAGAATACTAACACCCGCCCACAACATTACACCCTCTTTCTTTTTTTCAAAATCATACCTGAAAATTACAAAGCATATATAATACATAAGTAATAAGGAAGATCACTCAAAGCATAACAACCTCACAGAATATATATATTTTTTTTTACCAAGTGTGAGGTAGATCAAAAGAGCTTATCACCGTAGAGCTCATATTACATCCATGAAACCAGAATAGCCCAAACTATTGTTGGTATTAGTTTCTGAAACGAACCCTCATATCAGATCAAATTGAAAATGCTAGACATATAATATAATAACTAGTAGGTGTCTAATCTCTAAACAAACACATGAAAAAGGTCAGTAATCTTAAGACACTAAAACAAAGATCAGGACACTATTCTACACTTAAATAAAAAAAATTGTACAATATAAATATGCACCTCTCAAACGTCTCGGTCAAAAAGGAAGGGCAAGTGGATATTGATACTCTTAAACGATTGGCATAAGAGCTGCAGATAATGGTGATGAATTAAAAAAAAAAAGCTTTTTGAAGTAGTCATGGTGCTACAACATGCACATGATGTGAAGCAAATATTAAAAAAATGTGAAACAAATGCCTGGTGTGTCATCATAGCACAAGCCATCATTCAGGACTAAAACAAACTCACAACAAAAATAAATTAAAGATAAGTACACATTTAGAGATGGAAAAACAAAATAGGAAGAAAGCTCAACAATAAGTAACCTTCAGATGAAAGCACATAATCTTTTTCGAATATAACAAAAGATCTGAAGAGTGTGCTGAAGTCACAACAACAGGAGTCACTGATTCAGTCAATAAAATAATTCTTGTTTCTTCATAAGCCCGACAATAGAAATCAAATTGTTTCTTTCTCACCTCAGGCAGTGACTATATGTTCATAATAAAAAATAAAAGAAAAAGAATATCCCCAAATTATCCTAACACCGACTTATCCTCTCAAAAAGTAACAAACAACTCGATTTCTATTGCTCACACCCCAAACAATGAATAATGAGAATAAAAGGACAAAGTGAGATCAATTACCGCATAATGTTGAAAGCCGGACAACCACAAACTTCAATTGTATCTGTTCCAGGTGCATCCTGATGGGAATGCTACATTGAAAGCGATCTAATTTTCCCCGGATTAGAATTGGTTGTTGTAATTAATGCAATTAATTCACATAAGAATCGAGATGTACCTTTGAGCTCGGAGATGGTAATCTACAGGTCTAGATTACTGGAGTGATATCCCGTTCCTCACGCTCGAACAACAGAGTGGGCATTGAAATCGAGATCGGATCTTGGATCACGCCTTGCACTTGAGTTGAATGAATTCAACTCGTATTCTTCTTGGAGAAGAACATGCCGCCGTTGCTCCTCTCTCTCTCCCTCTCACAGAATCTCGTGATTCGTGATTATTATATTATCTCTTAGATTAGGTCAAACCTGATCTCTTTATATAATTAATTATAATTATATCTGGAGAGAGATTGCATGTGTGTGCTTTTATTAGATAAATAATATCTAATCAAATATTAATTAAGATTTTGATAGAATCAAATCTTAACTAAAATTAGAGCTCGTCTGACTGCTCTCAATTAATTAACCTCTTATATTTCCTTAGGTAGTACCTGCTCAACCTTATTATTATACCTTGATATTAATCAAGCTTGCAGGACTTGGTATAATAAACATTGTGAGCTCCCTAAGGGGATATCTCAACCTTCACGGACACAGTGTCTCGATACAACTAACTAGACATCATACATGCCTCCATGTTACCCAAGATATAAGGAATTAAGGAACCTTACAAGGCTTGTACCGAATAAGTTAAAGCAACATTGAAGAACTCGTATATATCTAATAGCTTATCGAGATTAAGATTAATCTACTAAGACCTGAGATCTCTAGTTTTTCACCTCATCATAAGGGCCAGTCTAGAAGAACATTATCTCTCTATGATCGTATCAATATGTTCCATGGTATCAGCATAACTAGTGATTGAGACCCACCATTACTGTTAATGTTGCAGTCTAAACCGATAACTTTGCCCAAGTTATCTCGACTGTGGTTATCTTTTATATCTCATGAGTTACCAAGATACGTGATCCCCTCCAGACGCAGCCGGCACATTGACTAAAATATGAAATAATGGACTTATTCAATCCCAACTATATACTCTCAGATAGACGATTGTAAATAGTGGAACAATCTTTGCATACACTAAAACACTGGTTTTGCTTTAGGTATACAAAATCCCAACAATCTCCCACTTATACAAAAGTAAAACCCTTTAGTATACAATGTGTTTACAAGAAAATACTTTATGACTATCCATGCTATCCACTATTTCATACAGCTCCAGACATACTTCTCCCACTTATACTCAAAGATTTTACTATGGGAGGTTCATCAAGACCATGCCAGTCACATGCATTAGAAACCTCTTGGCATTTTACACTTGATGACGGATCTTGTCATATTATGTTCCTTATACTTCTCTCTTTAACCATAAAATCGCCCTTTAAGTGGTTATCAACCACACAGTACTAGCAACTATGTGCTAACTGGTCTTGTAATACTTTACGGGATGTAGCAGTTATTGCCATTTCACTTGAGTTAATTATGGCAAATTGAAATTATAACCAGTTCGTATAGTAAAGTCTTGAACTATATAGTTTCGTTAGTGGCCTTACCAGTTACCACAGGTTTAGCTTGTCATGAGAAGCTCTCAAAATACGTTACTATTCAAGACTTTCAAAATATAGTTCTACATTCTATAGTTCATAGTTCAAGGTCGATTTCCTCCATCTCGGCTAGCCTGATTATCTATACCCACAATCTTGTAAAGAATGTCTAGACTTATATCTTGCTACTATGCCCTTAGCAAAAGCAGATATATGGCTCGCTTGCCAGAACAGTAGTCTATGCAAGATACTTGAATAGAGCACAATATCCAACTCCGGATATTTCCCACTTTATCCATATCACTACAAAAAATTGGGTTTTTACCCACACATTGAAATGTCACTAAAAATATGGTTATGTGTGATTAGAAATTTTTGCCCACACATGATATAAATGTCAACATGTGTGGTTATATTTCCGCAGAGAAAGAGATTTAACCACACATGTATATATGTGTAGATAAATCACTAAATGATTACCCACACATATATATGTCATTAAAGGTATCTCTTATATGTCAGTAATCACGTTTTTACTAAAATGTATAAATGAGGTGGAAATGACGTGGAGTATGACATGGCAATTTATATGTGTGGTAAATATTATGACTTATATGTAGGTAATTTATTTTGTTTTGATAATTAAATATTAAGATAAATATTACTATTTGTAGATATGAATAATTTTATAGACATTTATATCATAATAAATTATGTTGTATTAAAAAATAAATGTAATATCCACGACACAATAATAACTAACAAGTTTATTATATACAAATGATAATTAACAATATTCAATAAAATCCAAAATACGCAAAACCTGTATGCTAACTTGCTAAGTGCTAACTATGAAAAGATTTAAATGACTAAATAACTATACAAAGTAGAACTTTCTATCTAGTTCTCTGACCAAAACAAATCAATGTGCATTAGAATCATTGAACCCACTTCATATGGAAGACCGCAACATCTTTTCCTGTTAAGATAAAACAAAAAATAATAATTGCTCCAGTTTAATTTCAAAAATACTAACTATCCAAAAAATGTAGCATTTACAATAATTAAGCCAAAATACCTCAAAATTTTGTTGACTGCGAATTTGAAAAATATAAGGAAAATATATATACATAAGATCAATAATAATTATAAGAGAGTAAACATCAATTTAAGGAGAAGAAGTTATTAGATCAATACCTTAGAATAAAGAACGAATGGAAGTTGTTATGATTCTTTTCCAGACTTCTCGATATCTATCAAGAATAATAAACAAATATTTTAGAGAAAATCTTCCAAAAATATTAAAATACAACAAGAATCACATATAAATCCACTCACAAAAAGCATAAGAGTATGAGTTCTATCAAACTTAGAACTCGCAACCCACTGAATGAAATTGAATATAAAATGAATGATAGAAAAATTAAAATCGAAATTGAAATTTCAAACCTTCAATTGAATATCTTGACATTGCTACAACGTAGAGATTTAATTGAAGAATAATTCGAGTTAATTGTTCTTCAAAATAATTTGTCTTTTCATAAAAATCTACTAAGCTTTGGATTTAGTGATACAGAAATAGTAGTTGAGAAATTCTCATCAGTAGAAAGTGGAATAACAACTATAGGGTTCTAGAATATAGGGAGATTGGATTTGTTGAGTGTGAGTGGGGGAGTTTAAGATTATACGGAAGTATATTTTTCAAAAAAAACAAAAAAAAAAAGATTGGCGGGATAATGAATTTTTAAGAGTTAAAATGAGTTTTTAAGAGGTAAGGCGGGATAATGAATTCTTTTAGCAGGGTGATGTTTTCGTTGATTGACACGTCATTCCATTCAAACACTAAACACGGAAGAAACACTTCTAATACACTTAAATTACACATATATTAATTATTAAATATATTTACAAGTTTTCCACATCAACATATATAAAAATTTAGGTATATTCTTAAATAGATTTTAACTTCACATGATTCCACGTGAGCATGTTTTAAAATGGAATAGTTAATAAATGAAAAATTAAATAAAATCTAAACGTGGCTAAAAAATTATAATCACACGAAATAACTGCTGATTATATTGGTTACTGTCCTTATATAAATAAATTATATGTATGTGTGTGTGTTTTTTATTTTTTCTCGGAAAATTATAAATATGCGTGGCTAATAACTTTTACTAATTTTCCATGTTATTTTTTTTTGAATCCCTAATTTTCCATGTTATAATATGTTAAAATAACATACTTCATTAAATAATAAATATTAATAATAATAATACTAAATTTTAAATGCAACTAAAAAGTTTTAGTCACACATATTAAATGTCAAATACTAATAAAAAAGTGTCCAGTTAATTTAGCTACACATATTTTGCATATGTGTGGTTAAGCCACCACACATAAATATGTGTGGGTAATTTATGTGTGACTAAAAAGTCAATTTCTTGTAGTGTATCTTCATTTTATGTTGTTTAGATAATCAACACTATATGTCTGATAATAATTTTCACATTGTCACCAATGTTAATTATATTATCTATATAATGTACGAGAATAACCACGCTTCCATCTATACAAAGACAAAATCATAATGTTCGTTTAACGCATTTACATAGAACCATGCATCCTATATATGTTGTCCCAATGAACTTATCATTGTTTGGACTACTGCTTAATCACTTAAGCTTCCAAAACAATGTGCATTTCACTAATTCACACAATCCTTCTCAAGTATTTTCATTTAGATGTTACTACCATTACTAGGTAAACGGATTGGAATTCGGTAAATAAACATCTACTTGAAACAATTAGAGATATCGATGTGTGGATAATAGAATGGAAACAAATGACAAAACCTTAAAATTAAACTTAAAACCCTTGTCTTCCATTTTATCCTTATTTTACTTGTATATCCTCTTACCATTTGTGTTCTTTACTCCAATGCTAGGATCATACAAAACCTTCTACGAATTCCAAATTCATGATGGAAATAGTGATTTGCAATGATTTCTTCCAAATGCCTCATTGTACTGTCTAAATGACCGTTTCATTCCTTGTTCGTTGTCCAAGAATCCATGATTCTTTACGAACATGAAATGATTTGAGGCTTACTCAAGGCATTCCCACTAAGATGAGGATTTGTAAGAGACAAATGTGCAATTAATTGTGGTTAACTATCTTGTACTTCTTGGCTAAAATGATATGTTTCGCGAATTGTCTTCAATTTCTGAATTAATTCAAGAATAAACTATTTGTCACAATCCTGTTGATCAATAGTTTTTCTTCCAAAAGTTCAGTCACATTGCCTCAAGCAATGATCATCCTTTCTATTTGGAACTACACAACAATATTACTCTTTCTTTTCTTTGAAAAATGTCCTTTGAGCAGTCTAATCTATTGACCTAAGCCCTAACTGTGTGCACCTTTATCAGATATGTGCATACTTGCCTTGTTACTGAATTGACAAATAAAACTAGGCTGAAACCCTTATTGTTCAATTCTTAAGGTCAAAAGGACAACTGGTATTAGATAAAGTTCTAGGTAAGATTTCATAAAAGAAGAGTAAAAAAAATGGCAAACAAGAGAAATAAAGTTTTTCATCTAACAACTATAGATAAGTTATTGATAATTATTTCAACACGAATGATTAGAACAAATTAACAAACTAGTGCTGAAACAAACCATTTCAACACAATGTCAATTAAAACATCATTTGAAAAAATATTATTTCAAAACTAACATAAAGTACTTGCCAAACCGGCAAAACCAATGTAAATGAAACCAGCATAAAGTACTACCGACGTAACTGAAATAATGTATCATAACTCCCACTCTCAAAATAAGACGAACTGGCAAAGGTAAATGATCTTCAATCCTTGACAACTGCACACCCGCACCATGTTTGTCGACCTTTGAAGATTTCAGACTGCCTTACTCACACCTTTGGGGCCGGGCCTACAAAGGAAATTATAACAATACATAATTAGTCTTACTAGTTAATAATTGTCCTAAAAGGACCAAACTAGTTACTATTTATGTTTAACTATGCTACAAAAATGTAAGACGTACCTTTCTCTTTCTCAGAATCTTGCAACTTAAGTTGCATTTTGCTTCTTACATAAACCTTATCAATCTTGCTTCTCTGAGGCTGCAATTTGCTCCTCCTCACATAGATCTTATCGGTCCCTTGGTTTTCAATTTCCTTTCTAAGCTCAGCATTTGTTAGCCCAGTGTTCCTAGAACTGCTCGGCACCGCCAGATGTCCTTGAAACCCCAGTTTTGGCACAGTCATCTAGATACTTTCACAACATGTACTTCTTATATGCCTCGGCATCCACTATCATGCTTAACCACATCCTTTCAACTTGGATTAACTCTGCAAAGAGTGTGGATAGGTTGTCATGATGGAATGCCCCACCGAATGACTTTCTCATGTCGTGGTATTCACTTGGCAAAGAAGACAGTACATACTCACATTTGGCCTCCTCGGTTAATGAACCACCATATTGTTCATACTTCGCGAAAAGTACCTTGAAGCTCCAAATGTGATCTTGCATTGTATCATTGACATTCATTTTCTTGTCAAGAATGTCATTGAAAACCAAGTAAGAAAGAAGTCCTTTCTTAAACTTTTCTGAAACAGTCACGTTAGGTGCCGTTAAGTGGAGAATGCGGTCCCGTAGAGAAGGAGAGATCATATCTAAAAAATATAAACAAGTTGACAATTAAGAACTTGGTGAGAATGAATAACTTTATGTTAACAATGTTACAGCCCCTTGATAAAAGTAACATCGACTAACAAACAAGTTGCCTGATCATTTCGCATGCAGACCACGTTCATGTGGACGTCTACTTGCGAAACTTTCAACCAAGTCACGACGGTCACTTTATTTCTTATCCTATCACACGGACCTTTCTGACACAAAGAAATAATAACTTGCTTTAAAATTGGACCCTACTATTTTGAGTAGTGACCTCTTTCACAAGGATACATTGATTAGTAGCTAAGCTTGACCATATTATTTGCCCAATTGAGTTTGTTAAGCGAATTAGTGCAATTACGCGAATGGCACCGCTTGCAAAATGCCCTCTTATCCTATCACACGGACCTTTGTGACACAAAGAAATAATAACTTGCTTTAAAACTAGACCCTACTATTTTGAGTAGTGACCTCTTTCACAAGGATACATTGATTAGTAGCTAAGCTTGACCATATTATTTGCCCAACTGAGTTTGTTAAGCAAATTAGTGCAATTACATGAATGACACCGCTTGCAAAACGCCCTCTTAGACTATCTCACTTAATAATTCCACTAAGGCCTTGAATGTTGGCTGTACGAGTAAGCCATGTTCATGTGGATGTTTACCGCACAATTCCCACTCACCTAAGAAATTATTAAGCTATTGGGAAATTTTACTGACGTTTATCTCGTAGAAGTGTAGAAAACACGCAAGCCATGTTCTTGTGGATGTTTACATGCCCCTTGATCCACCCTACTTTTAAGGGTAGTGAGATGCAATGATAATTGAATAGTATATTCGAGTCGAATCCACAAGGAATGCAAGAACGCTCAAGTCTCAAGTAGGAACCTAGTTACCAAACCTACTATTCAAGCTACCAACAAACATGTTTTTGTGTTTTTTAATTAACTAATGACAACAAAAAGTAATTATTAACTTAAAACTTAACTAAACAAGCAACAAACAAGCAAAGGATATAAAATCAATAGGATATAAGCGTGATTCCAATTATACTTCGATTAGGCTCGAGTGATGGGTGATTAGAACTCTAACTAGAATTAACCAATTTAATCCAATTTCATGTGGGAAACCTCCTAACTATGGTTCACTCAATTCTCATTGCAATGAAGACAAGTAGATTAATGAAAGGCCTAATTCCGACTAAGACATCAAGCAATTCATTAACTCCCAATAGCTCATGGAGTTCCTTATCCCTACTATACTCTAGCATGCAAATCTCTTGATACTAGCATCTAATCTAAGCCTCCTAAGCATTAGATCAAATACTTGGTATGCAACTATGGTGATCAATCACAATTACATAATAAAACATAGCCCCAAGAGAAGTGAACATGAAATTAGAAGGTAAATTCAAAATTAAAGCCTAAACATACTCACTTAATCCTAATCTACATATAATTGAAATCACAAAGAGAACTAGCTAGACATAACTAAGGAAAATAAACCATAGAAAGTAATTGAAATCATGCTTAAAAGAAAGAGAATTTAATAAGGAAGAAGAAGATGGTCTCCAATTGCAAATCCAACCAATGTAGCTTCAACAATCTTCAAAATACTAAAAAGGAAAGAGGGAAATATTTCTAGGGTTCTTGGGTGAATAAAAATATGTTCTAGATACACCAATGAGGAATATTTTGGAATTAAATACATAATTGGTGGGTATTGGGTCGAGTTGGACCGAGTTGGACGAGCCAACTCGGTCAAACCGCTAGGGAAAGAAGGAGCTGTGGCGCCCTGGCCGGTTGCCGCCTGGGTCGCCGGCACCCCTTGTCCGGTTTGGTTCTTCCTCCGTTCGATCCCTTCTTCGGTTCTTTCTTCAATTCTCGATTTTCTTTCTTCCAACCGGCTTGTGACCTTCTAATTCCACCTCTTGAAGCTCGATTCATCCTTGTTTCCGGCCTTCATTCTTTAAACACTTCTATGCTCTCCAATTCCTACAAAAGTAGATCGAAAACCGAAACAAACAAGAAGAATAGAAAGTATGCTATAAGTTGGAAAACCCTAGCATTCTAACCTTTAAACACACAAATCAAGCTTCAAACTCATCCACAATACACTCAACATGCACATAAAATACGTGTTAATCACTCCCCCAAACTTAAGTTATTGTTCGTCCCGAGCAATGAAACAAACAATGAAAACACTTAACACGTATGGGATGTGCATTTTGAGTTCCTCGATGCCTCATATCACCTCAAAAAAAATATTTTTGTTCAAGGAAATTCTCAAGTCAAGCCAAACATTCATAAAATTAATCACTATCCTAACTTAGAATTCAATCACTCAAGCACATTCGACTCTAGACCTCACACGGAATATGTGTATCACTCGATCCCTCTATGTATGGAAAAAGGTAAGCACTCATCGAAATCATGCAAAACATAACTTTAACCATAAGCTTGCCTATCAACTCAAGTTTCCAATACCACAATGAATGCACAAATTAGGATCAAAAAGGTCTTTATTAAGCTTGTAATGTAAGGACATTGGTTAAGGTGGGGAATTTTAGGCTAAGTGGCTCACATCTTCATCCAAGCTCATTCACCTTTTTTCTTCACCTTTCTAAGTATGAATTTCTTCATCTTCCACCTTATCCAACCCCTTTTTATCAAATGAAACCAAGCTTCTACCAACATTTAAAGAAACACTCATTTATGCTCTTATTCTTCTCTTTTTCTTGTAAGAACTTTGTCTTACTTTTCTTTTTTCTTTTTTTTTTTTTTATAATAAGAACTTTGTTCTTATTCTTTTTCTTTTCTAACATTGAGCTTATAGGAATGTCCTTTCATTTCAAAATCAATCTCTAGACATTTCACCATCACCCACCATTTTTATGAATTTTCAACTTTCACCAAGGTTCCCTTAACCATCCTTCACCCCCTATCATCCGGTTCAAGAAGAAAAAGCTATATTCAAGGCTCAAAATGGGACGACTAGGGTAATAAAAGAAAGGGTAGTGTTTAGGGAAAATGGGCTATGCAATGATGGTCTAAGATCATCTCCTAATCATGCAAACATGTAATACTTCTAACAAGAGTATCAAGGCAAGTTCTAGTAAAGAATATGCAATGCAAGATCAAACTCTCAAGAAAGGATATTCACTATGTAAAATGCATAGTTCAAGGATCAAAATCCTCTCAAGCTTTTTGTCTAGAGCTTAAGTACCTAAGATCAATCCTTCCAAGCTATTCAAGTGAAATAACCATAATCATGCTTGACTTAAACTTGAGAAATTTCAAAAAAAATATTACCATTTTAGCATCAATCATTGGCATCTCACTCTAATGCACTTGAGCAATTAAACACATTCTTTCACATTCAAACACGCAAGCATTCAATTTTTCCATTCCAAAAACTCTTAAATTTTTTTTTCTTTCAAAAATTTTCACATTCAAGCTCACACACATTCAAAAGTCATTGAACCAAAGAAGGATCTTCCATCACCTACGCTTATTTACCCAAACTCATCAACAACAAACATCAAGCACAACATACTTATCTTAATTCCAATATTCCTCTTAATTAACAAAACACACAAGCACAACAAGAAAACCTACTAATCAAACCAAAGCAAACCAAACTTTCACATTCAACTTCCAAACAACACTTCTCACTCTAGAAACAACCATTTCAATCCACAAACTTCTCCATCAATTCACCAATCATACCAACTTAGACCAAGGACACACAAAACCATGGATACACAAAGTCATGAAACAACCATCAAATGAAGCAAACAAGAAGGAAACAAGTAAAGGAATGAAAAAGAACGTAAAAATGTAAGTAATTTAAATTTCTTATCCTACCCCCTCCCCCAAACTTATTTTAGAAAGTCAATTCTAAAATAAATTTGGAGGAAAAGATATATAAGAGATTTAAATTACACTCACAACGGTCCAAGCTATGATGGAGGAGGAAGGGGCCATGTCACCCCTTGGCTGACTTGGTGCCTCCAAAAGCTCTCCAGTAACTCCATCATTGCATTTGTTTACGTTTCCATCCTTTGACTTCTTTGTACTTCCTCAAGTTGGGTAAGTCTCATTGAAGTGACTTCTTGCCTCATCACGGTGACTTGTGCATCAAGGGACTTGAATCCCCGCTCCATGCTATCCATCCGACCTTCAAGTGCTTCAAACCTTTCTTCATATCCTCTTCCACTTGCAACTTGCTCTCTTCTTGAATTTGGATTAGCTCTTGACATTGGCTCACCCCTTGTAGAGTTTTCCATCTCCTCCTCTTCTCTAGTAAAAGGCATCCCCTCACCCCCCCATTGTATACTCATCCTCTTCCCCATAATTGAAAATATGGTTCTCCTTGATGAATTTGTGAGTGGGGGTGTTCAAATGCCAATTTGTCCGATCTTGGAGATTGGTTACCATTACACTCAAGGCATTTGGAAGAGGGAATGTCTCTTCCTCTTCTTTGATGAAATAGAATGGAGCTCTAGATGATACTAGAAACCGGATGTTTCTTAGCTTCTCCAAATCTAACAAATACGAGCCCTTCATCGGAGTATTTCCATTGAGATCAACTCTAATCTTCTTGGCCAACGGAGTGAGCATTCCTCCTATGTTTATCTTCCCATTTGGAGCCTTTGCTTGCTTCATGACTTGAGCAAGGAGAATACGAGAAAAACTAATCGGCCTCTTTGTAAGCATAGCATGGATAACGAAGAGATCATCTACTCGAACTGAGGTATTTTCCGCTCGAGCCACCATTGTGTGAGCAAGAATCTTCAACACCATTCGAAGGACGGGATTTCTCATTTCATTTGACTTTGAGTATCCCGGTCTAAAGCCTTCCATTGTGAGGGGAGCAATTTTATTCCACAAGGAAATATGGTCAAAGGCTCTTTCCACTAGCACATCTCCTCCATGCGGTACTTCAAAGATGTCATCTATCTCTTCCAAGCCTAACTCATGACACTCTCCAAATAGTTGAAACTTGAAGCTTTGCATAGTGTGAATGCTATCATCTTCCAACGTACTCATAATCTCAAGAACCACCTTTTCATATGTTCTCCGATCTTCAAGTGTATCCTCCAAAATACTTCCCCACCCTATATTGTCAAATAGGGCTTTGATGTTATCAAAAAGCCCTAGCTCCATCAATGTCTCCTTGGATGGGAAGTGAGTTGGTATTATGGTTCTTGATACGAGAACGGCGAATTTTGCTCTTTCTTCATAAGATTCCAAGTGAATACCATGTGTTTCCAGTGTTTTTGGATCTCTTCTTGGTAGTTGCGAAGATGAAGAGGCATCATTTTTCCTCTTTTTGGGGAGAGAGTCAATCAAATCCTTGGAAGTGATGGTGGCTTTTCCTTTCCTTGTAGCATCCTTCTTTCTACACACCAAAAATAATGGCTAGTAAGATTGTAGACAATAAACATTTCTTTGTCACTATGTAAGCACTCCTTCACATAGTCATTACCCCCCATTTAGCATTTAAAGTTTCAAGAAATTAAATTTCCAATGAAAAGTGCATTCAACACGACTAATGCTAGGCATTTCACTTTACAAACCAAGACTTCATGAATTCATGCTCAAGAAATAAATTTCCAACACAAAGAAAATATATCCCTCAAGGATTCATGAATCATGCCTATTTTCATTCAAGTTCATTTCAAGTGTGCCCAAGCATATAAATAAAGATATTTCAAAAGAGAATGCACTTTCAAGGATTAATCTAGCATAATTCCTCAAAGAAAGATGAAATACAAGTCAATGCATGCTCATTTCCACATGGTTCATCCATAATTTTCTCCAAGAATCAAGAAAAATTCTAGGTAAGAATTTCTACTTAATGCCATCACAACAATGAAGTAAAAATTCATACCACTTCACCTCTTGCGAAAAGAAACTCATATGCACAAGGTTAGAGAGTACATTACCTCATCTTTCTTGAAGAAACTTGAAGAAACTCAATCTTTACCTCAAAAGACCCAAAATTTTCGTTTTTGAAGCTAAAGTGGGTGAAAAAGTGAATTGTTCGGTTCAAAATGTAGATTTCGGGATGGGTAATGAACCTATGGAAGGAATTAACACAATTCAAAGTGATTTGAGAGTAATTAGAGAAGCAAAATCTAGGTTTTTAGAGTGAGAAAGTGTGGGGGTTCTAAGAAATAAAACATGAAAAACATAAAATGAAAGAAAGTGGAAGAAAAAATCACAAAAAAAATATTTAAAAGAGGGGAAGGGCTGGCGGCGGCCTGGCCGGTCGCCGCCTGGGTCGCCGCCTCGGTCGCCGCATCCTCTGAAGGTTGGCCAGCCAGCCGGCGGCCCAGCCGGTCGCCGCCCGGGTCATCGGCAGCTCGACCGTCGGCTTGTTTCGACCGTTTCCGGGGCGTTTCTCACCCGTTTTCGACCTTTTTCGAAGCACCGGGCCCTTCTCGACTCCCTCTTGAATCTCCCCAAGTATTTTTTACCCTTCATTTTCAACATTTTCTATTTTTTATGGTTTTTCTAAAAAGTAGAACGAAAATTGCACAAAAACTCAAAAATCGAAAAACGACATAAACACTCACAAAAACAAAAAAAAGAAAAGGATACGTGTTGAGGTGCCTCTCAACTAGCGCTTTGTTTAACATCGTTAGCTCGACATAGCCTCCAAATCAAGCATCATTAAGAAGAATGGTCGACTCCTCCTTAAACTTCTTCGAATTGAAATAAAGCTTGAGTCGATGTCCATTAACAACAAAGGTAGAACCATCATTCTTGAGAAGTTCAAAAGTGCCATTCTTGAAACTCCTACTCACAATGTAAGGACCGGTCCACCTTGATTTGAGTTTCCCGGGGAAAAGACGAAGACGAGAGTTAAAGAGAAGAACCTCGTCTCCCGGAATGATCACCTTGCTTCGAATTTCCAAATCATGAAACTTCTTGGCTCTTTCCTTGTAAATCCGAGAATTTTCATATGCCTCGTTCCTCCATTCTTTCAATTCCACAACATGATTCTTCCTATTCACTCCGGCCTCCTTAAACTCAAGATTAATCCTCTTCATAGCCCAAAATGCCTTATGCTCAATCTCCAAAGGCAAGTGACAAGACTTTCCAAAGACGAGTTGATACGGAGACATACCAATGGGGGTTTTATATGCGTTTCGTTAGGCCCACAAAGCATCATCAAGCTTCTTCGCCCAATCCTTTCGAGTTGTGATTGTCTTCTCCAAAATTTGCTTGATTTCCCGGTTTGCAAGCTCGGCTTGACCATTGGCTTGAGGATGGTATGGAGATGTAATCTTGTGCTTCACTCCATACTTAGCAAGAACACTTCCCAACCATTTGTTGTTGAAGTGAGACCCCCCATCACTAAGCAAAGCCCTCGGAGTTCCAAACCGAGTCAAAATATTCTTCTTTAAAAACTTGATCACAACTTTAGAATCACTAGTCGAAGTAGGAATTGCTTCAACCCATCTTGAAACATACTCAATAGCAAGAAGAATGTAGGAAAAACCACAAGAATTAGGGAATGGTCCCATAAAATCTATCCCCCAAACATCAAACAACTCAACCTCAATCATAATGTTTTGAGGCATCTCATCTTTCCTTGTGATGTTCCCCATTCTTTGACATCTATCACAACTCTTCACAAAAGCTTGACAATCCTTAAAAATCGAAGGCCAATAGAATCCACTTTGAAAAACCTTCCAAGCCGTACGATTAGCCCCAAAATGACCTCCATTAGGTCCCTCATGACAATCTCCAATAATCTTGAGCCATTCATTATCCATATATAGCACATCGACGAATAATTCCATCGGCACACCTCCTCCATAGATACGGATCTTGCCAATAATAGAACTTCACATCTCTAAGGAACTTGGCCTTTTGATAATCCGAGAGATTTGATGGCATCTCTCGAAGCACTAGATAATTAGCAAAGTCGGCAAACCATGAATCTTTGCACTTCAACACCATAATCTTCTCATCCGGGAAATACTCATTGATACTCAATCTCAAATCTTCACCTTCAACCGGATTTTCAAGCCTTGACAAATGATCGGCTAGCACATTATCTACCCCTCTTCTATCATGAATCTCCATGTCGAATTCTTGTAAAAGGAGGATCCAACAAATCAAACGAGGCTTTACATCCTTCTTCGCCATGAGATGTCGTATAGCCATATGATCCGAATAGACAATAGTGTGATTCCCTACAAGATATGACCGGAATTTGTCAAATGCAAAGACAATGGCCAAAAAATCCCTCTCGGTTGTTGTGTAGTTCTTTTGAGCACCATCCAATGTTCTACTAGCATAATGAATGACTCGAAACACCTTATCTTTCATTTGCCCCAAGACCACTCCTAAAGCATAATCACTTGCATCACACTTTAGAATGAAAGATTCACTCCAATTAGGCTTGATAAGAATAGGAGTAGAGATGAGGGCTTTCTTCAATGTCTCAAAGGCTTTCAAACATTCTTCATCAAAGACAAACTTCACATCTTTTTGCAATAGATTGCAAAGTGGCTTGGTAATCTTGGAAAAACCCTCAATGAACCTTCTATAGAACCCCGCGTGACCAAGGAAGCTTCGGATTGATTTCACGTTTGTTGGGGGTGGAAGCTTCTCTATGGCAACAATCTTGGCTCTATCAACTTCCAAACCATCTTTAGAGACCTTATGTCCAAGCACAATTCTATCTCGAACCATAAAGTGGCACTTCTCCCAATTCAAGACGAGAGAAGTGTCCTTACATCTTTGCAACACTTGGGTGAGATTGTCCAAACACGAATCAAAACTCTCTCCGAAAACCGAGAAGTCATCCATGAATACCTCCATAATATTTTCAATCAAACCTCCGAAAATAGACATCATACACCTTTGGAAAGTGGCCGGAGCATTACACAACCCAAAAGGCATCCTCCTATAAGCAAATACTCCATAAGGGCATGTAAATGCCGTTTTGTGTTGATCCTCCGGGGCTATGGCAATTTGATTGTATCCGGAATACCCGTCAAGAAAATAATAGTACTCATAACCCACCAAACGATCCAACATCTGATCAATAAAGGGCAAAGGGAAGTGATCTTTCCTTGTTGCCGCATTTAGAGCCCTATAGTCAATGCAAACTCTATAACCGGTGGCAACTCTTGTAGCAATAACCTCTTCCTTCTCATTCTTGACCACAGTCATCCCTCCTTTCTTCAGAACCACTTGGGTAGGACTCACCCATTCACTATCCGAAATAGCATAGATCATTCCCTCATCTAATAGCTTCAACACCTCTTTTCTCACCACTTCTTGCAAAACCGGATTCAACCTCCTTTGAGGTTGAACCTTAGGACGACAATCATCCTCCAACAATATACGATGCATGCATATAGAAGGACAAATACCCTTGATATCATCAATAGACCAACCAATAACATCTTTAAACTCCCTAAGGACACGCAATAACTTGTCCAATTTGGACTCTGACAAGTGTTGTGACACTATAACAAGTAAAGAGTCATTATCACCAAGAAAAGGCGTACCTTATGTGATCAGGAAGAGGTTTCAATTCTTGAGAGGCACTTGAAGAAGATTCTACCTTAGTTGAACTCCCGCTCTCCCCCGGTTGGTTTATGTCAAGGTAATGAACCTCATCCTTCAATGATCCTTGATTTGCTTCCAAATAAGCAATGGACTCCAATAAGTCATCACAAGCATCATCCAAATCGGAATAGGAATAGAAAGAATTGGAGATAATTTCCTCTGTGAGGTCTTTTGCCATAGATGTAGGAAAAGTGGTGATTGCATTGCACTCCTCATAGGTTGAGTCATCTCCTCGCTTCATTGCATCGAAGATTGAAAGAGTGAGGGTCTCTCCATTCACTCTAAAAGTGAGATTCTCGTCTTGTACATCAATAAGAGCTCTTCCGGTTGCTAGGAAAGGACAGCCAAGAATGAGAGGCATATCCTTGTCCTCCGGCATGTCTAAGATTACAAAATCCACGGGAAATATGAATCCCTCCACTTTTACCAAAATATCTTCAACAATTCCTTGAGCATATGATATGGAACGATCGGCCATTTGAAGACAAATAGATGTAGGTTTGATCTCTCCAATATCCAACCTCTTAAAAATAGACAATGACATCAAATTAATACTAGCTCCAAGATCACATAAGATATTTCCAAACCTTTTTCCTCCAATCACACATGCTATTGTGAAGCTTCCGGGATCCTTCTTCTTCAAAGGCAATTTTCTTTGAATTACCGCACTAACTTCCTCCGTGAGGCTAATTGTTTCAAATGAACCAAACTTTCTCTTTTTAGCAACGGCATCCTTCAAAAACTTCACATAGCCGGGCATATCACGAAGTGCATCAAGTAAAGGAATGTTGATTTGTACCTTATTGAATATATCCAAGAATCTCATCAAATTCTCATCAACCTTATGCTTGGCTAGACGATGAGGGAATGAAGCCTTTGTAATAACATCCTTGGTAGGAAAAGGGGCCTCTACTAGCACCGCCTTAGGAGCTTCTCCTCGAACTTCTTTCTTTGATTCTTCATCAATAGTTGGAGGCTCTTCATAGGGTATATCTTCCACAAGAACTTCCTCTTCTTTACTCGTGGATGTAGCTTCATTCTCATAAGCCCTTCCACTCCTCAAGGTGATAGCATTACACCCTTTAGGGTTCATCTCCGTGTTGCTTGGAAACTTTCCCGGTGTGTGTTGAGTAGTAGCTTGGTTAGCCATTTGACTTATTTGACCCTCCATCATCTTCACTTGCTTTGTTAAAGAGGTAAGTGAATTCTCCAAAGCACTCACCTTTTGCCCGGTTTGTGTGATGAATGAACTTTGTTGACTTGCCATTTGTTGGACAAGTTGCTCAATAGATGGGGTTGTCTTCTTCGGTTCTTCGATTACTCCTTGAGATACGGAGAATCCGGGAGGTGGCAATTGAGCATTGTTAGGATTTCTGTAGGAGAGGTTGCGATGAGGTCGATTGTTGGGATTGTATGATTGATACCCCCTTGGTATCCATAAGAGTTTCCTCCTTGTGGCCTTTCTTGGAATCCTCCTTGTTGACCTTGGAAACCTCCTTTGTTGAAATTTCCATATTGCCTTTGGTTAACAAAATTTACGTCTTCACTCTCACTAAACTCCAAGTTCTCTTGATATTGATGAACACTTTGAACTTGAGCTTGAGATTGAGCTTTCCTCTCTTCTTCATATTGCTTCTTCATATTAGCAACTTCCATTGCTAGAGTATCATACTTCTCATCATCAATAGAAGCAACTTTTCTTGATGGAGCCCTCTCCATAGGCCATTGGTAACTATTAGAAGCCATTTCCTCAAGAATCCTTAGAGCTTCCTTTACATTTCTATTAACAAGGCATCCTCCGGAAGTAGCATCTACTATGCTTCTCGTGTGAGGTGTGAGGCCACTATAAAATGTGGTGATTTGTTGTCCCTCATTGAAACCATGTTGAGGGCACTTCCTCAATAACTCTCTATATCTTTCCCATGCCTCAAATAAGGTCTCGTCACCTTGTTGAGAGAAGTGTGAGATGTCGGAAATGAGCTTTTGAGCTTTAGACGATGGAAAGTATTTGGAGAGAAAGGCCTTGCACAAGTCATCCCATGTATGAATGTTGGCCTTATTCAATCCTTTGTACCAATCCTTGGCCCGGTCCCGTAGAGAAAACCCAAACATCCGCATACGAATAACATCACTTGGCACTCCATTTAGCTTGACCGTATCACACATGTCAAGAAACATGCTAAGATGGGCATTTGGATCATCCATGGGACTTCCACCAAATTGTTCACTCTTCACCATTTGAATAAGTCCGGATTTGAGCTCAAAATTGTTAGCATTGATCGTCCCCCACTCTCCTCCTTGGAATTGTTCCGTTGGAGGTTGGAACATATGGTTGAGAGGAGGTGGTGGAGCCTCATTTGCCCTTCTTTCTTGCTCATCTCTCCAAGCTCTCATATCTTCAAGTTCCTTCCTAAGAGCCTCATAATCTTGATTGTTGGCCATGTCTTGTTCTTCAATAGAATTCCTTCTTCTATGTCTTCTTTCAAAGTTCAAGATCAAAGGTTGAACGAGTTTCCCTTTAGACCTTGTGTGCATACACCTACAAAACAAAAATCAAAAGAGAAAAATGCTTGAATTAGTACTTCAATAACTAAATCAACTATTGAAACTCAAACTATGCATTCCCCGGCAACGGCGCCAAAAATTGATCCACCATACTTTTAAGGGTAGGGAGATGCAATGATAATCGAATAGTATATTCGAGTCGAATCCACAAGGAATGCAAGAACGCTCAAGTCTCAAGTAGGAACCTAGTTACCAAACCTACTATTCAAGCTACCAACAAACATGTTTTTGTGTTTTTTAATTAACTAATGACAATAAAAAGTAATTATCAACTTAAAATATAACTAAACAAGCAACAAACAAGCAAAGGATATAAAATCAATAGGATATAAGCGTGATTCCAATTATACTTCGATTAAGCTCGAGTGATGGGTGATTAGAACTCTAACTAGAATTAACCAATTTAATCCAATTTCATATGGGAAACCTCCTAACTACGGTTCACTCAATTCTCATTGCAATGAAGACAAATAGATTAATGAAAGGCCTAATTCCGACTAAGACATCAAGCAATTCATTAACTCCCAATAGCTCATGGAGTTCCTTATCCCTACTATACTCTAGCATGCAAATCTCTTGATACTAGCATCTAATCTAAGCCTCCTAAGCATTAGATCAAACACTTGGTATGCAACTATGGTGATCAATCACAATTACATAATAAAACATAGCCCCAAGAGAAGTAAACATGAAATTAGAAGGTAAATTCAAAATTAAAGCCTAAACCCACTCACTTCATCATAATCTACATATAATTAAAATCACAAAGAGAACTAGCTAGACATAACTAAGGAAAATAAACCATAGAAAGTAATTGAAATCATGCTTAAAAGAAAGAGAATTTAATAAGGAAGAAGAAGATGGTCTCCAATTGCAAATCCAACCAATGTAGCTTCAACAATCTTCAAAATACTAAAAAGGAAAGAGGGAAATATTTCTAGGGTTCTTGGGTGAATAAAAATATGTTCTAGATACACCAATGAGGAATATTTTGGAATTAAATACATAATTGGTGGGTATTGGGTCGAGTTGGACCAAGTTGGACGAGCCAACTCGGTCAAACCGCTAGGGAAAGAAGTAGCTATGGCGCCCTGGCCGGTGGCCTGGCCGGTCGCCGCCTGGGTCGCCGGCACCCCTTGTCCGGTTCGGTTCTTCCTCTGTTCGATCCCTTCTTCTGTTCTTTCTTCGATTCTCGATTTACTTTCTTCCAACCGGCTTGTAACCTTCTAATTCCACCTCTTGAAGCTCGATTCATCCTTGTTTCCGGCCTTCATTCTTTAAACACTTCCATGCTCTCCAATTCCTAAAAAAGTAGATCAAAAACCGAAAGAAACAAGAAGAATAGAAAGTATGCTATAAGTTGGAAAACCCTAGCATTCCAACCTTTAAACACACAAATCAAGCTTCAAACTCATCCACAATACACTCAACATGCACATAAAATACGTGTTAATCACCCCTATCCTCTAAATACGTCTAAAACCAAATATGAAGGTCCCAATTAATATTAAATTAATCGTTTTCTACTTAGACATTTCATATTCTCAAAGGGTTTGTTGCGATGTAAGAGCACGTAGACATTTAGTACAATCGCATTATTTCTAAGCACAAATAATAAAATATGCTCGCTCTGAAATCGTAAGTATTGCATGCTATGACCCCTATGCATGTTAATTACTATTCCGTAATTAATAAAAGCAAATATAACATGCAATTCATGCTTTTAATATCCTTTGAGTAAAAATTAAACATTCATAGCATGCTTAACATTAAATGTAAAATTAAATACGTTGCTAACCGGGAGGTAAAACCTATCTATTACATTTAATAATAAATCCGAAACACACTCCGGTCAACTTTCTAAATATGGAAAGGTCCACCTTCGGTCTTGAAGCCCGCTTTCCAAATTCGTCTTAGCTCGATCTAGCTAAGATTAGAAAACCCTAGTTTCCAAAATGGGACGTTAAGCGAATTCAGAACAAACTAAGGTTCGGAAACCCTAGCCGTCGATGATTGGCCAAGGCTACGGAAAGCCCGGGCCGTCATCGACACCGAGATCGCTGCTGCCCCATGGGCTGCACCTCGTTTGCACGCAAACTGGACATGTGTCGCTGCCGAGCTGCGCGTGCGTCGCACGCGCCGTCATGGTGTGTGCCGGAATCGTGCCTCCATAGCCCCGATCACAAGTTGCTGGGCTTCATCGAGCCTGCTGCATCCATCGCAACATGGCTCGAGCTCTGCTCGATTAAGGGCTATGCCGAGATCGCCATTGTCATTTCTCGTGCTACAGCCGTGCAGCGCCGCTGAGCCCTCGGTGATGACACCGCCGTCACCGGCTGACTCCCACTGGGCTCGGAAACTACCCAGCACCTCGACGAGGGTGCTAGGCTCAAGCTAGAGCAACAACAGCCATCGGACATGCTGAATGACGCGTGCGCATCGGTGAAATCCTAGGTTTTGCCCGTGCCATCGTCCACCACCACTGCAGCCGCCGCCGCTGGTCACCACGGCTAGCACCATGGCCGTCGACCTACCCAGCACCTGGGTTTAGTGCTGGGACCTACGACTCAGCTTGGCTCAGCCCGTGCAGCATGCGCGAGCCGAAACCCTAGGTTTCGATCGCTGTCACTGTTGCCTGCCGAACCACCACCTCGCGCCACTGTACCGATGCCGCCCGGACCAGGTGCGATGGTGCCTGAAGCCTAGGGTTAACCCTTGGGTTCGGCCATCGCTAAAAACGGGGAGGGGTGCCTCGATTGGCGGCCGAAATGGTTGCCGCCTGTCGCGCGTGTACGCACTTGCCACCGCGCGTGTTGCCGCCATTCTTCATCTCGTCCTCCTATCTTCATGATTTCTCAAACTCCACCGTACAATTACAATGGACTATAATAGAAAAAATAAAAGAAATCGAACAAAAAAAATAGATCTAAACTACTCCCTCCGTCCCTGATATTAGTGTGCATATTTCCCGTTTGGGACGTCCCTGATATTAGTGTGCAATCCAAAAATGGAAAGATTCCCTAAGCAAAAATACATATTTACCCTTCCACTTTATTCTTTATTTCAATATTTACCAAACTGGGCCCACTTTTTTCCACTACTTCTACCTTTTTCCACTATTGGTGTGGTCCCTTTATTCCACTATCTCCACCTTTTTCCACTTTACACTATTTTCGTCTAAAACTGCGTGTCATTTTTCTCATGACGCTAATATTAGGGACGGAGGGAGTAATCGGTACCTTATTTATCACCGATTCAAAAAACAAAATGAATAAAACCAAAATAAAATCAACACAAATTATCCCAGACAACAGCATGCACAAATTATGGCATAAATCGACTCATAGGTATGAACATGTAATTCTAAAATTATAACAGAGCCAATTCACAGAACCTCAGGCTCTGATACCAACTAATGGGAACGCTACATTGAAAGCAATCCAATTTTCCCCGGATCTGAATTGGTTGTTGTAATTAATGTAATTAATTCACATAAGAATTGAGATGTACCTTCGAGCTCGGAGATGGTAATCTACATGTCTAGATTACTGGAGTGATATCCCGTTCCTCATGCTCGAACAATAGAGTGAGCATTGAAATCGAGATCGGATCTTGGATCACGCCTTGTACTTGAGTTGAATGAATTCTTGGAGAAGAACACGCCACCGTCGCCCCTCTCTCTCTCTCATGGAATCTCGTGATTCGTGATTATTATGTTATCTCTTAAATTAGGTCAAACCTAATCTCTTTATATAATTAATTATAATTATATCCGGAGAGAGATTGCATGTGTGTGCTTTTATTAGATAAATAATATCTAATCAAATATTAATTAAGATTGTGATAGAATCAAATTTTAACTAAAACTGGATGTGATCTTATCTAAATAAGATCTTATCCATAACACACATTGGGCCTGAGTGCAATCCTTGAGCTCAACTTGGCCCAACTGAGAGAAGTAGGCGCCACACCTAGGGCTTTTCTCCCTAAGTGGCACCACTTCTGAGCCCACGGCCCACAAGTCTGCTCTCTTGGTCCAAACTAGCTATTGAGCTCAATATTTAACTTCTGATCCATCCTGAGGTGTTTGGGCCACTCCAAGGACCTAGATACCAGACAGAGTTGGGTCTTACCTAATAAGATAATTACTATGCTCTCCCCTAGAGCATTTATCTTAATTAGAGCTATGACATATTCCACTAAAGAGCTAGGTATTTTATTTAGTATGATCCCTGTGTTTAAGAATCCTAATATCCATTAATTAATTATGTTGGAATATATAGTTAAGGGGGAAGGAATCGTTGAAGTAATAAATAGTTTTTATTAGATTCCAAAACCCTTAGAACACTTCCCTTATTTTTTTTGATGAAACGCTCAGTAAATTTTATTGTATTAAGAAAGCTTGGATGTTAGGGAGCTTAAAGTTTTTACAAGTGTAATTTTACAGAAGCGAAGCGATATAATCAGAAGCAAAGTTAATCAGTTGTCGCTTTCACAAAAGTTGCTTTAAGCAAAGACCAAGTCAAAGGAACTGAAATCGTTTTGAACATGAAACTGTTCCAAAAGCGACTTTGGTCAAAAGTAAATTCGATCCACCGCCAAAGCGAAGCTGCTAAAAGGTGATAAAAGAAAACAACTGCCCTCAAAAGGAAGCTATAGAATGGAGAAACATCAAATTTAAATTTGACAAGCGCCAGACCAAACCGTACATATCATTAATTGCAGAGTAGTGGTCAAAGGCACGCTATTGGACAACAGATGTCTCCTGAACAGTTCTCAGAGCCGGTCTGCTCTAAAATCCAAAGCGAAATATGCAGAGTATCCAAAACTACCATTTTTGGAAAGAAGATAAGAATTAATCTCTGCACGCTTGCGATAAAGATCACTTTGACTGATGGGATTTGAGGAGCACGCACCACCTATCTCTCTAACGGATAGTTGGTGCTCTCCCACTATAAATATGAGTTGCTTATCAACATGAAGACTTACGAAACTACTCTCTCGTGCTCACAGCAATCGCTCGAACTTACATAATCAAGGCTTTTTGACATTTCAAGTTCCAGCACTCATAGAGTTTAGTTGAGTCCTTAGAAAACTCCAGTCAGTTTTCTAATTATAGCAGCAACCTTAAATCCCACTTCCTAGCCAGAAATTCCTTTTCTAGGTCTAGAAGGGAGAAACTTAAATTGTGTTCTTGTGCTCAATTGCATAAGGTTGTCTCCATAAGTTAGAAATATTCTCTAAAACCAAACCCCATTCATATCTGTAATTAGATCGAGTTGTAAGTTTGTGTTTTATTATGTTTTAGAAACTAAAATCATGAAGCTTGAGTTTGCATACTCAAGTGAAAGATTAAAGTTTGGATAGGTTGTCTGTATCGGCCGCTCGAGAGCCTGTGTTAATCTCTGGGGATTTAAGTTCAGTTTGTGAACTTGAATCACTTCACTGGGACATCTAAATCCGACGTACACTTCACTAGAAAGTTAAAAAACAGCACGTGATAAGGGATTCCTGCCAAAGCGATTGGTGGAATAGTGGACGTAGGAGCGTAACCTCCGAACCACTATAAATCTTCTGTGTGGTTATCGCTTTCTTTCTTTATTTTCCTTATTACTTTACTGCATAACTCACACACACACTAAATCAACCAAAACTCAAGTTTCATAAAAGCAAGATATTTTAAGTATAAGCAAGTATAAAGAAACCGCTCACCAAATTTTCACAAAAGCATTTTTCTCTGAAAGCGATCTGCTTTTGAAAGCTATAGTTTTCAAAAACAAATTGCTATACCATACCTTTTAGAAAAGTGAACCTTTTGTCTTCTTAAAAATCGAAGAGAAGTAATAACTTCTCTATCACACGTATTCACCCTCCCTCTACGTGTGATAACTCGCTTCTAGGACCAACAAGTGGCATCAGAGCAAGGGTTCAAATGACCTCTATCTCTAGATACTGGTGAAGCGAAAGCTTCACAGTTGAGTTCTTTGAACTGGTCCGTTTTCTAAATCTTGCATAATATCACTCACGTGCATACCTGCATTTTACTAATCATTCTTCATGTATGACCACCGCAGGTTCTCTACCTCAGTTCTCAATAGAAGGATACAACATGTGGAGCTTTCATGTTGAATCTCATCTTGCATCTCTCCATGATCACATGTGGGAAGTTATCATCGATGGACCAATCAGAATCACCAAGGTAGTTGCCGGAAATCGAGCAAAGGGAAGGAATCCCAAATCACTTGGTCGAAAAACCTAGGGTGGAATTCACTGCTGCCGACTTCAAAGTTGACAATCTCGATCACTTGCTCGAAACATGATCCAGTCAACTATTTCTGATGCCTACCTTGCACGAATCATGAAGTGCAAAATGACCAAGGAAATGTGGGACACTCTTGCTTAACTTTCCAAAGGCACAGAGAAGATAAAAGAAAACAAACTCTCTGTTATGTTAAGAGAGTTTGTAGCACTGTCAATGAAACCAAATGAGAACATGGAATCTTTTGAAACCCGTGTTCTAAATCTGGTTACTTCTCTAGCCACTCTTGGAAAGGATCTCTCCCACAAGGAAATCAACTCTAAAAGTCTGCCAAGCTCTCACTGGAAAATGGCAAACGATTAAGGAAAACTGCCTCTTCCTTAAGGATCTAGGAGCTCAATCACCAGAAGCATTATTTTCTGACTTTAAAGTGATGGAGTTCCATCTAAACAGTGAAGCCAGTAAGGACGAAGAACAGGAGCCCCGACCAATAACCTAGCATAGGAGCACCTTGTATACCAGAGGTTTTGTTATATCTATTTCAACCAATAACCTAGCATAGGATATCCTTTGTTGTTTTAAAGTACACTTATCACATATAGGTGTACCAAGCACACTCCCAATTCTACTGAGAGAATCTCTACTCTAACAGTTAAGAAGGAGTTTAGGTAGCCTAATCCATAATGGTATCTCCTTCAAAACCTCCTTCTCAAAGCAGAAATCAACAACCCAGTCTTTGATTATAATTGGCCTACTAGCAGTCATATATGGACCTTCAAATAACATTTTATCTTTTTCAGCCTTGAGCTCAAGCTGAATCAGAAAATATCCTTCATTATGATAGAATATCTCAACATTTCCAGTTATTTCACATTGTTTCTGCAGAAAATTTTTGAGATAGGAAATTGTGGGGGTATCTCCTTTCAAATATAAAATAATGGTATTCCTCCATTTATCAGCTTCTTCTCAAGCTCAGACACACATAGTTGAGCAGTAGGGATACCTCGTTTGAGTATTGGAGCTACATAGAAGATAGTTTCATCGCACTTTAGCACTATCCACTAATGTGCGCTCCTTTTTTTTTAACTTTTAAAACAAACTTTTGGGGATTGTTTTTTTTTTTTTCATTTGGCTTAATCTCCATATTTGATTTTTCACATTAGCTAGAATAAGTGATAAAATTACAAAATAATTTTTTCACCTATTTATGCATGTTAATTAAAAATATAAATTTACGCAAGTTAAAATAGAAGTTACACGGGCAACACACGTGTATATTTACTAGTATATATGAAGTCATAGATGTAAGATTACTTTGCATTAAGTAATAATGTTTCATGTTCAAATATCATTCGCTTCTATGAGAGATATAAGAAATGAGAGACATCAAGTCAAAAATTGGATTAAACATAGCTTTAGATCCTTTAGATTATAACACCATGATAGAGTAAAACGAACAAAATATTTCATTTCAAATTATCGAAAAGCATATATAGAAAAAATCATCGATATTGTAATTTATAAATAGAAAAAATCATGCTTTAAATCCACTTAGAAAATATTTCATTGAAAATAACACATCATTATCACAATCTAAACGCCAAATCTTCAAGAGAGCATGGCTCCAATATCCAAATGCCACACATCAACTTCAAAAGTAATTCATGTATTAGGACATATCTACTAATTTAAAGTATTATCTCGAGTGATTTCATAATTAAAATTGACATACATTGTTCCTAATACTCCTGCAATGTCGTCGTGTTTTTGGTTGATACCAAATAGTTTTGCCATGGGTAAATATGAAATATAAAACTCTCAAATATTAACAAATGAGTTGAAAATATACGCAGCGCAAAACAAATTTTACCACCATCATATTAGAAAAACTGAAATTTGTTGGAGCAGTATTAAGATCGTCATTCTTTCTCATTGTCTAACATTTGATGGAAAGGAAAATGAGGGATATGAAAAGAGTGAAAAATAGTATCCCATAACGTGGTCCCTACTTTTTACTTTATGTTTTTTATGATGGATATGTGGAAAATATTATCACTCAAAGTTGAGATGTAAATACTGTATAAATTTAGAGTTAAAAGGAAGAAAAAATGGGTGTCCGGCAAAATTTCCTTCATTTTCCTACCTTTTCCCTAAAAAGACACACATGGAAGGAAAAAAAAAGAAGAAGTAGAGAGCACATTGAAATTAAGAAAGTCAGAGACAATGTTTATAGATTTGGCTACCGACTTTTGATGGTGGAACCGTCAAGATGCAATTAATGGAGAAAAAAGCTTAGTATCTCCCGACACAAAAGCCGCAGCTTATTCTATATTTTGTAAATTAACTTGCTCAATCTGTGCATCGTCATTTTTAAAAAATATTGAGAGAACAATTTATTCAAAATTTTAGGAAAATTAAAAAAGAGTTTAAACAAAGGAACCATATAATGAAAAATAATTGACGATTATTTTTAATTACTTGAGAGAGGTTGCGCACGTTGGGAGGGGGGAATAGACATAATTACCGCTATATTATACAATAAATTTTTCTGGTGGGCATGCAACAACTCTTGTTATCCGTTTCATCCGCTAACTACTAACTTTGTACGAGCAAAAAAAAAAAAAAAAATCCGTGGTTCAAACACATAAGAAAAACTGAGAGCATTTTCATGGTACTCCCAAACTGATTTGCCGAAATACAGTGGAGTTTTTGTCTAGACAAATTTGTTTCTGCACAATGATAATCGGATGAGAGAGAAATACACATTCCCACAGAATTCCTGCACAATGGAAGATTTGATCGGATGAGAGTCGATTAACTTATTGGTGTTAAAAGACACCGTTTATGATTGGAGTCGAAGAATTGCGTTGTTTCGGTTAGGGGATCAAACGGTGACATAGAAAGTATTTTTAAATTTACACAATATTAAAGAGACACCAATCCAATTGAAAAGTTGCATCTATTCGTAAAATGGCAAATAATTGGTAAATTTAAAAACAATTATTAATTTAATTAAATTGACAATAATGCACTTAATAGTCTATTTAAATTACAAAAATGTCATGCGTATTTTGCTTTTATATAGTATACAGATATAGATATAGGTTATCTTATATTTGGAATGAGATTGACTGCCACTTGACTTGAAAAACTATTGCACTAAAGAAAAAACTATTGTAATTTGATAAGATATTATCTGTGTAATATAATGAATATTTTTGAGATTTATAAAAAATACTCCCCCGTCCTCCATTTCTTGGCCTAAAATGTTGGGCAAGGAGTTTAATGTGTTTTGATGATATGTTGATAAATTAAAATGTTAAAGGGGAATAATTGTGGACTCATCTAATATTTTTAATAGTATTAAAATAATAAAGTGTATGTGGGGCCTACGTCCCAAAATAGAAAGGGTAAAGAAATAAAGGACGGGCCAATATAGTATTAGTAGTGTCAAGAAAAGACGGAGGGAGTATGCAGTACTTAGTGAAATGACAAAAATATATTTTATGCCTTATTATCATTTGTAGTTATAAGTTGTAACCAAAGTAAAGGTTGACTATGTGGTGTGGTATCCAGGGGCGGAGCCAGACTTCTGACGTAGGGGGTCACAATCGTAATATACAGAAAATATATACTCCCTTCGTCCCATCGAAAATGACGTTTCTTGAATATATGTGATGTATCCTTTTCGTTATATGTTTTTTGAATAAATGTGAGATATAAAATAATAAAACGCATCATTTTCGTTGGAATTGAAGGAGTATTAAAAAAATATTACTTATTTTTCATATTTAAAAAATATATACAAGAAATATACTACTATTTATATTATAGAAAATGTATACAGAAAATAACTATTTATATACGACTTCATTTGTGTACAAAAATGTATTAATATTACTATGTATGTTACTTATATTTATTTTTTTATATTTAATTATGAAATTACAAATATACCCTTCATGTTTTCCAAAATTCCAGTGGGGTCACTTGACCCCACTGCCACATATGTGGCTCCGCCCCTGGTGGTATCCATAGGCAGGCTGCTATATGGAATATAGAGAGGAACATGTTTTCTCACTGCACTACTAACAGTGGAAGGCAGAGATTGTACAGGTGCATTCTAAGGTGCATTCTAACTATATTTGTAGATCAGATTTGGAGAGAAAGAAACAATAGAAGGATGAAGGGTGTGCAAGGTACAGTGGGAGATATAGTAAAGCAATGTAAATTTCTACTTGCTTGGTGTGGACAGAAAGATAGGAAGGTTGGTAAGTTTTTGCATTAGGCAAGTTGAGCATATGGTAGGTATATGTGTAGTGGTGGAGTGAGTTGTATATATTTGGGTTGATGGTGAAATATAAAAGTTCTTTCGTATCAAAAAAAACAAAAAAAGAATAAAGATTGTCATTAATCCTGAATTTTAAAAAAAAAGGTCTAAGACTAGAATATGAAAATATTTTTAACACGTGACAATTATTTATTGATGTGATAAGAGATGATACATGAAAATGCAATAAAGGATTTTAATTGCTACACTTAAGCTCATTTGTCCAAGCCTCAATAAGAGAAGTTTGATGTTGAAGGCCTGTTCTAATTAGGAAAATTACATTTTTTTAACATCATAAATTCACTTTATGACTATTTTAGCTCCAACGTTACTTAATACAAAATTTTAGCCATATAAATTGAATTTTATGATAATTTTAAACACGGCAAAGTCTAGTTGGAAATCAGATTTTACACTTTAATTTTTGAAATCCTTATTGCTTTAATGTGAAAGGTTTAGGAAGGAATGAAAATATAAACTTTGACCACTTTTGCAATTCTATTCTAATCTTTTTGGACATTAATCCACTAATTATTTGACAACATTACACACTGAATTGACTGCTTATGGATTACTCTCCTTCAAACAAAGTTAATTAATATCAATTCACTGATACCAGCAGTACACTTTTAATGCCTCCTCCCTACTCGATTCCTCTCTACTCTTCTTGCATGTGATCTTCTTCTTCTTCTCCTGTCTCTGGCATCGAATATCTCATCAACAATCTCATCTATCTTCCCAAAGTATTTCACTCTGAATCTTCGGCAGAATATAAGAAACCACACAAAGCTTCCTAATCCCACAGCATATCCAAGTGCAGCAGATACGTACTCCCACTCTATCTCTCTCTTGTTCTCTTCTTCTTTTTCATCACTTTCATTGTCATCAGTATGGCGAGTGCAGCTTATGTTGAGATTGAAACCGCAAAGCCCCGGATTTCCTAAGAAAGAATCAGCTGAAAATGTTTGTAACTGTTTCCCTTTCGGAATTTCTGCAACCAGCTCATTGTAGGACACATTCAACACCGACAAGAATGTGAGACGTGAAAGCTCCATTGGTATATGCCCTGTTAGTTTGTTTTGAGAGAGGTCGAGTGATTCGAGCTCCCCAACTTACCAAATGACCCTGGGATGCTTCCATTGAGGGCATTGTGATAGAGCAGTGCCGAGAGGAGACTTGAAGGTTTATACTCGACGAAAGTCGAGAATTGCTCCAGATGCTCCAGCGGGTGTTTAGTTGGAAATTAATTATTTATTAAGTTATTTACTATTAAGTTATTTATTATTAAGTTAGTTTTGGGCTCTGCATGCATGGGCTTTTAGTACTATATATTAGTTTGTTTTGAGAAATTCTAGGGCATCGAAGGAGAATATTGTTTTGCGGCAGTTTGCTGTGGCAGAATCATCTTAATTCTGAGTTATCGTTATTTATTATCTTTCACTCTTTTCTTCTTCGTGATCTTCACTCCATTAAATTGGTCCGACCTGCTATGGCTACGAACAAAGAAAGGCTTGAGGAATTGGAGAAGACCACGAAGGACCTGCAAACGGTCGTTGGTGAGGTTGCGGCGTCTGTGGACAGCCTGGAATCATCTATGGCCGATCAGTTTGCTGCAGTTTTGGCGAAGCTTGACAAAGTGGCCAACAATCGCTCTGATCCATTGGTGGGGCAATCGTCGATCGGGACGGGAGGGCCAAAACCCTCGTCTGAAGAATCATCGACCGCACCTGTTCCACCTCGCATGGACTTACCGAGTTTTGACGGCATCGACCCTCTTGCGTGGTTGGCTCAGGCTGAGCAATACTTTCTCGTGCACAAAACGGCGACGGCACAGCGGGTGCAGTTGGCCCTTATTGCCATGTCTGGCAAGGCGATGTTCTGGGCGCAATGGGTAATGCGCCGTTCAGCCTCGATTTCTTGGTTAGATTTTTCAAAGGAGTTGGTAGCCCGTTTCGGCGATAGCTCGGCCGTTAACGCCTATGAAGCCTTGCATCTCACTCGTCAAACCGGCTCATTGGAAGATTACTTGGCACTGTTTGAGGAGCGGGTCGCTCAGCTACCGTCGCTACCCTCGGAGCAGTATTTGGGTGTTTTTTTGGGTGGACTCCAACCTTCCATCCGTGACCGGCTGCCTGATTTGGAATTACAAGATGTGTTTGCAGCCATTCGTGCCGCCCGACGGGTTGCCCGATCCAGTAGACCCCCGGCTGCGGCTTCCCGGCCTACGTTTTCATCGAGCAGTTTATCACGGTCGACGGCTACGTTTCAGCGGCCTCTGCCTAGCGGTGGGCTATCTTCCGAGGCTTCGTCCAACCGTGCACCTCTATCTAATTCGACTCGGAACTCTCGACGACTCTCCGTGGCGCAGCAGGAGGAGTATCGCGCCAAGGGGAAATGCTTTCGCTGTGGCGGACAGTACAGCCCACTCCACAAGTGCCCAGCCAAGACTTTGGCAATAATTTTGGACGCAGACGAGGCTGATCCAGTGCTCGAGGAAGAGGAAAGTGCGCACGAGCTGAAGGGTGAAACGGACGAGCAGGAGATTTTAACTGAGCTGCAACATTTACAGCTATCAAAACTATCTTCCAATGGCTTTGATGGAGCTCAGACGTTTAAGTTGTTTACGCAAATTGGCGATCGCCATCTTCTCACGATGATCGATAGTGGAGCTAGCCATTGCTTTATCTCCGATAAGGCTGTTCGTGACCTGCAACTTATTGTTGACCCGGCAGCTGCGTTTGCCGTGGTGTTAGGAGATGGGACTCGAGTGACGTCACAAGGGGCCTGCCGTGCTCTGCCCTTTCTCGTCGCTGAACAGGTATTCCACATTGACTGTTTTGTATTTCCGCTCCGGAGCGTTGATGTTATTCTAGGGGTGTCGTGGCTCGCTCAACTTGGTGATGTGACTGCAAATTGGGCTACGTTGTCGATGGAGTTTATGATAGCCGGTCAGCGGGTTCGCGTGCATGGGGATCCGTCTCTGACGAGGCGAGTTTGTGGGAGAGCTGATCTGCGTTCTCTTGAGAGCGATGATGATGCTTGGCTCCTTTGGGCGTTAGAAAACGAGGGAGCTGTTATGTTTCCTTCATCGCCATCACTGTCGGCGGACCAACACGGAGAGCTGGTGAAGTTAATTTCGGAATTTCCGGCTGTGACACGGATTACCACCGGGTTACCCCCATCGCGAATGAGCGATCACCGAATTGTGTTGCAGGAGGGAGTGCCACCAGTGTCGGTTAGACCCTACCGATACAACCATTCCCAGAAAGATGAGATGGAAAAGCTCGTTACGGAGATGTTAGCTGCAGGTATTATTCAACCAAGTTGCAGTCCTTATTCCAGTCCAGTTTTATTGGTACGTAAGAAGGATGGTTCATGGCGATTTTGTGTGGATTATCGTGCATTGAACAAGGTGACCGTGGCCGATAAGTATCCTATTCCGGTTATTCAGGAATTACTCGATGAACTTCATGGCGCTTGCGTATTCAGCAAGCTTGATCTGCGAGCAGGCTACCATCAGATTAGAATCGCAGAGGAGGATGTTCATAAAACTGCGTTTCGAACTCACTCTGGGCACTATGAGTTCTTAGTGATGCCGTTTGGGCTGACGAATGCACCGGCAACATTCCAGAGTCTCATGAATGATATTTTTCGTTCTTTTCTCCGGAAGTTTGTGTTGGTATTTTTTGACGACATCTTGGTTTACAGTTCTTCGTGGGCGGATCATATTCGGCACTTACGACAGGTTTTTACTGTCTTGAGTACTCATTCCTTGGTGGTAAATCCGAAGAAATGTGTGATGGGGCATTCGCAAGTTGAGTACTTGGGTCACATTGTGTCCAGTGACGGAGTTCAAATGGATCCTACGAAGGTTGGAGCAGTTTTGAAGTGGCCAACACCTACTTCTCCTCGAGGACTGAGGGGTTTCTTGGGCCTTACGGGTTACTATCGTCGCTTTATTTGTGACTATGGTAAAATCGCGGCTCCGCTGACGGCATTATTGAAAAAGGATAACTTGAAGTTGTGGCAGTGGCCGCCAGAAGCAGAGCGAGCGTTTCAAGCGCTGAAGTCAGCACTAACTACTGCGCCGGTGCTGCGCATGCCGGATTTCTCGCAACCCTTTGAGATCGAGTGTGATGCTGCAGGCCGGGGGCTGGGGGCAGTGTTAATGCAAGATCGTCGTCCTGTCGCTTACTTTAGCAAGAACCTGACGGGCAGGTTACTCGCAAAATCGGCATATGAAAAAGAATTAATGGCATTGGTCCTCGCTGTTCAACATTGGAGGCCTTACTTGCTGGGACGCAGATTTGTGGTTCGCACTGATCAGAGGAGCCTTAAACAGCTACTTTCTCAAACACTCACAACTCCAGCGCAGCAGAATTGGGCGGCTAAATTGTTGGGATTTGACTTTGAGATAATTTATAAAGAAGGGAGGTTTAACAAGGCGGCAGACGCACTATCTTGGCGCGATGAGGAGTTGGAGTTAGCGGCGGTTACAGCGCCACGATGGCTTGATTGGGCTTCGCTTCAAGGGATGGTGAATGCGGATCCTCGGCTGTCCCAAATTATTAAGGCTTTGGAGGAGGGAAAGGAGGCACCGAAACATTATAGTTTTGTGCATGGGACATTATTTTATAAAGGCAGGGTGGTTTTGCCAGCCAATTCCCCTTGGATTCCAAAGCTGTTTGCTGAATTTCACGCAACGCCTTCAGGTGGTCATTCCGGTGCCTACAGGACGTACCGGAGGATGGCTGCGAATCTGTATTGGCCAGGCATGATGAAGGCGATTACTTCATTTGTGGCAGCTTGTGATGTGTGTCAAAGGAACAAGTACGAGGCGAAGAGCCCAGCGGGACTGCTTAGTCCGCTTCCGATTCCGGATAGTGTATGGAAGGATATTAGCATGGATTTCATCACGGGACTTCCTCGTTCAGGTGGGTTTGATTGTATTTTCGTGGTGGTGGACCGGTTCTCCAAATATTGCCACTTTATGGGACTACATCACCCTTTCACGGCGAAGACAGTGGCAGAGGTTTTCGCTCGTGAGGTAGTTCGTCTGCATGGAATACCGGAGTCTATTGTGTCTGACCGTGATCCTATATTTCTCAGTTCATTTTGGAAGGAATTATTTAAAGCGGCTGGTACTACCTTGCGAATGAGTTCTGCATACCACCCGGAGACTGATGGGCAAACGGAGGTCATGAATCGGTGTTTAGAGACATATTTGAGATGTTTTGCTTCTGATAGGCCGAAAGGGTGGGGTAAATGGTTGGCGTGGGCTGAGTTTTGTTTCAATACAGGGTTTCAGTCAAGTGCGGGCATGACGCCTTTTGAAGCTGTTTACGGCCGACCACCACCGGCTATTGTTCCGTTCTTGCCCGGAGAGGTTAGGGTGCAGGCTTTGGCAGATTCTCTTCGCCAGAGAGATGACATACTAGCTCATTTGCGTGTTCATTTAGAGCGAGCTCAGCAACGTATGGTTCGGGAGGCTAATAAACATCGTCGGCCTCTAGAGTTTCAGGTGGGAGATAAGGTCTATCTTAAGTTTCGTCCTTATCGTCAGCGCAGTTTATTCGCAATCTCTCATGCGAAGTTGGCGCCGCGATTCTTCGGTCCTTTTGAAATAGAAGCTCGGATTGGAGTGGTGGCATATCGCTTGAAGTTGCCGGAGGGGTCCAAGGTTCATCCGGTCTTTCATGTCTCATTGTTGAAACCGGCTGTGGGGCAGGTGGAGACTTTGACAGCGTTACCGGAAGATCTTTTGGCTGTGGATCCAATTTTTCTGCCGGTTGCAGTTCTGCAGCGGAGGTGGTTAAGTCGTAATGGTGTGGATGTGGAGCAGGTCTTGGAGCAGTGGCACGGGTTGACTCCGGAGGAGAGTTCATGGGAGGATGTCGCTGTCATGAAAGGGCAATTTCCAGAGCTCAGCCTTGAGGACAAGGCTGTTTCGGTGCCGGAGGCATTTGATAGAGCAGTGCCGAGAGGAGACTTGAAGGTTTATACTCGACGAAAGTCGAGAATTGCTCCAGATGCTCCAGCGGGTGTTTAGTTGGAAATTAATTATTTATTAAGTTATTTACTATTAAGTTATTTATTATTAAGTTAGTTTTGGGCTCTGCATGCATGGGCTTTTAGTACTATATATTAGTTTGTTTTGAGAAATTCTAGGGCATCGAAGGAGAATATTGTTTTGCGGCAGTTTGCTGTGGCAGAATCATCTTGATTCTGAGTTATCGTTATTTATTATCTTTCACTCTTTTCTTCTTCGTGATCTTCACTCCATTACATTGTGGGAGAAGTTTAGAAGACGAAGCGAGCCAAGGTCACCTATTGCCATTGGTATCTCTCCTCCGAAATTGTTGCATGAGAAATCAATGGCCGTAAAGTCCGGATAGATCTTGAGAAGCTGGACATCTAGCCCTTTCATGGTTATTCTAACCCCACCCTTTGGCACCACCGAAGTGTTATAGTACAACTCGTAGTAGTTCCCAAATTGTCTATCAAGTCCAACAACCATTGCCCTCCAAGTAGAGAAGTTTAGTGATTGAAGGCTGCCACTGAAATTATTCCTTGATATGTCTATGATTTGAAGCTCTTTCCAGCTGCTGTTGTAACATTTGACTTCTCCATAGAATCTGTTGGAGCGCAAAACAAGAACTCGCAAGCTCGATGATAGTATGCATGGAAAAGTATCGTTGATGATGTTGTTGCCGACATTCATCAACTCCAACCACTTGCATCTCTCGATCGACTTTGGGATTTTCCCTTGTATAGTGTTGTTGTTAACATCAAAATACGTCATCACACAAGAGGGAGTAAAGTTATCTGGAATATGACCGCTGATGTTGTTTCGCCCCAGATCCAACACCTCTAGACCTATAGTGCCATCAAGTAGGCAAGAGGGTATAGTGCCACTCAATTTATTCATAAACAAGTCAAGAACTAAAAGATTTGTGGCATTGCAGAGGGAGATTGGAATTGATCCACTTAAGCCATTATTAGCAAGTGACAAGTATTGAAGTTCAGATGCGTCGTTAGGTGGAAAGGGCAGGTGCAGCTCTTCATTGAGCTGGTTAGACTGCAAGTCCAGTCGTGTAAGAAAAACAGGGATTTGGTAAGGCTTTTGCATATGTGTCAGGAGATTGAATGAGAGTTTCATATCCAAAAGTTGTGTTCCCCAAATCCAACTAGGCATCTCTCCGGAAATCCGGTTGTTTGAGAGGTCTAGTCTAATCATACGATGGGAATGTTTTATGAAATGAGGGAAATCATACAGGTTACATGAACGCAGGTGCAAGTCTGTTAGCTTGGGAAGTACATAAGTACTTGAATTGTCGTTGCTGATTTGTACTGAAAGATTGTTGCCGGATAGACCAAAGATAGTAAGATTGGCAAAGCTTTGAATCTTGTCTAGTTGAAAAGCGCTGCTGAACGAGTTTTCAAAGAGATCCAGAGTCTCGAGGCTCTGAAGTTGGAAGAAAGAGTCGGGAATAGACCCTTCTAGTCGATTATTACTCAAACTTACACTAACAATTTTAGAGACATTTCAGGTGGAGAATTCTTCAATCACTCCGGTAAATTTGTTGTAGAGAAGATTGAGTGTCTCTAGTAAGGCTGGCAAAATTGGCCCGGCCCGACGGGCTGCCCGGGTTTAGGGCCGGGCTGGGCATCATATTTCCAGGCCCGATAGAATTTCGGGCTGGCCCGGCCCGCCCGAAAATGGCAAAAAGCCCAGGAGGCCCGGGAAAGCCCGGCCCGGCCCGGATATTTTACACTAAAAATATACAGCAGGGCGGGCCTGGGCCTTGAAAATTGAGGCCCGAAAATGTCAAAAGCCCGGTGGGCCCGGCCCGGCCCGGCCCGGCCCGCCATTTTGCCAGCCCTAGTCTCTAGTGAAGGGAGAGGAAAGAGAGAGACGGGAATGTTACCCGTGAATGAATTGAATCCTAAGTCTAGTTCAACAAGACTGGAAAAGCCTTCAAACATGGAAGAAAAAAGTGAGTCTGTGAAGAAGTTAAATGACAAGTCGACATGTATTAGTTGAGTTAGGTTAGCGAAGGTAGAAGGAATGGGTCCTCCGAATTTGCAATTAGACAAGTCTATCTCCGACAACATTTTGAGATTGCCAATTGAACTTTGTATCAACCCTGAGAAGTTGGTGCTGGCAAGCCTGATAGACTCAAGAGATCGAAATTGAGGAAATGGGGGCATGCTTCCACAGAGTTCTTGATTCCAAGATAAGTCAAGATGCTGCAAAGTTGGTAAGTTGAAGATTTTATTAGGAAAAGAACCTTCAAATTGCAACTAGCAAGTCTCAAGGTTGTCAAGCTTTGAAAGTTGGCGAACACATTTGGGTTTGCTCTTGAAAGATCATTGCCATCTAGCCGAAGAATAGAAAGGGAATGGAGTTTCCCGAAGGACTTAGTCAAAGGCCCGGATAAAGAACAAAAACGCAAGCTCAAGGTGGTGATGTTGGGTAAACATGATGATATAATTTGGCTCCAATTTTCTCTTTCACGAGAGGAAGTAATATTAACACCATCGATATTCAGCTCTTTAAGCCCTGTTCGATTCTGGAGAAGCATCTCCAAATTTAGTGATAATTCATAATCGGTGGAGATATCGAGACTAACCAATCTCCTCAACAAGGAAAGTTGAAGAGGAACCGGCCCACTAAAACCTGCATACGATAAATTCAAGTGTGTCAAATACGTGAGATTGCCAATACCTCTTGGAACTGGAGTGGGGTAGTCGAAGTCATTGTATGCAAGGTTGAGGTTCTCCAAATATTTAAGTCTGAAGAGACTCGACAAATCCCCGATTCCACCGGAGATGGACTCATCATCAAGCTGCAAACTTATCACATTGCCAGCACCATCGCATTCCACACCGTACCACTTGCAGCACTCGTGCGTTTGGTTCCATCGCACCAGTTTTGTTGAAAGAGAAGAATTGAATATCAACTCGTTCTTGAGTTGAAGCAACAAGTTTTTCTGATGGTCAAGACATTGGCTCATACAAAAATGAGTGAAAATGAAGGAGGAAAGTATAGAAATAATGAAGAACAACTTCTGAAACATGATTATGAAGAGGATGATGATTGGATTGGATTAGATTGGATTGGATTGTGTAATTGCAGCTAAAAGATGGCTATATATAAATTAGAAAATAGAAAGACCTCTGCAGCAAAGAAAAACACTGAAATGGAGTTGACCTCAAGTCCTAACTGATAATTATATGGAAACAGTAATTATTGTGGAATAAAGACTTGCGCAATTGAATTGAGGTCTTTTCTTGAAAAAATCATTGAATGACCGACTTGTATAGCAGAATTGTCCATCGTTCTTAATTTGTTATACATGAGTGGAAGTTACTTTTGTACCTTTTCTATCTAAAAGAATTATTTAACTAGCCAGAAATGCCTCTATTGCTTTACAATTTCCAAGTCTTGGTCGTTCCACCTCAATTCTAGCGCGTTAATTATCATTTCTTCACATGTAGTAGTACTCCATATATAATTCAACAAGGGCGGTTCTGGGCCCTGTGTAGGATGGGCAACCGCACAGGACCACTGAAAAATAGGGTCCCGAAATAATTAAGTTCATATTTTATGTATATATATTTTTTAGTACACGATAATTAAATATTAAGTTTCAGTGCAGTGGGCAGATCCTTCGCCTGCAATACTCATGACCGGGGTTCGAATCCCCAAACTGGGCACCAGTTTTGATGCTTCCTAACTTTTTATTTCCACATTTTGTTACTTATAAATATTTAAGGGCCCAAGAAATCAGTTTATGCTTCCTAATTTTTATTTCAACATTTTTTTTTTACTTTTAGTTATTTAAGGGCCCAATTTTTAATTTCTAAGAGATTAAAATCGCATGTTTAAAGTTTGGGAACCAATTTTTAATTTCTAAAATATCACAATTATACACATTTAAGTTTAATTTTCTGTACATATTTTTTTATTTATTTATTTTACATGGTTTCTTTAATTTGTTGAATCCCAAATCTTAAATAGTTTAAATTCCAAATATAAAGTTTAATTTGAGATCTTTACACCTTTACTTTTTATTTATGTTTTTGGTTTTTAGTTTTTTTTTTTTTAACATAATAGAAAGTTTAATTTCAGATCTTTATGTCTCTACATTTTTATTTATTTTTTGCTTTTTAGAGTTTTTTTTGTTTGACATCAGCGTAAAGTCCTAATGTCTTATGTCTTATTTTATTGAGTTAACTATTAAATACTACAAATTTGTTTACATAAAATCTTACTCTTTTTTCTGTACACATTCATAATTGTTTTCACTTGTTTTTTTAAGGGCATGCCATATCAACTCTATTTACTTGAATTTCTTTGTGTTTTAGGAATAGATTTTAGTGTAATTTTGATTAAAAAATTAAATAATAATTAATTAATTTATAAAAAATATATTTTAATTTATACGCCATGAAAAAGGCCCCGTTTTAAAAAATTGCACAGGGCCCCCATTGTCTTAGCCCCGCCCCTGTTAATTTCAACAGTTGTTTGTGTGATTCCACTGCACCAGTTTTGTTGAAAGAGAGGAATTGAATATCAACTCATGTTTCAGTTGAAGCAACAAGTTTTTCTCATGGTCAACACATTGATTAATACAAAAATGAGTAAAAACGAAGGAGGAAAGTATAGAAATGAAGAACAACTTTGGAAGCATGATTACGAAGAGGATGATGATTGGATTGGATTGGATATTGTGAACAAACTTACAGCTAAAAAATGGGTTTAAATTGGGCAATGAGATATTCAGTAGCTGATTCCTACATTTTGATTTTATTATCATCTTTTCTCTTATTTGGAATAAGACTGACATCCACTTGACTTGAAATACTATTAATTGCAATAAAATAAAATAAATTAAAGTAAATTCATTGACTTGAGTTGACTTGAGTTCTTCTCCTTGAATCCTAAATGAGAATTACTGAGAAAAACTAATTATATCTTTCCAACCTTTCCTCCAACTTTTCTCACATTCAAAGTAGAAAAAAGAAAAATGTAATGTAACGTCACTTTAAATGCCGCCTTGTGATTTACGATTACGAAGATGACTGAAGATATTTCATACAATTTCCATGCAACTTTTCATGCTTCAAAATGTATTCATTGAGTGAAGTTTAAATTTAATTATTTACCTTTTGGTCTGATCGATCTTTTTTTCGTAAGGTAATTATTGAGTACAAATAAGGAATTAATGAACACGAAAGTAAACAGTACACAAAGGGATTTACGTGGTTCGATCTATTGGAATAGATCTACGTTCACGGGCGGGAAGAATATGGATCTTTATTGCTTGTATGAGTAGTGAATACAAATGATTGTTCTCCCCTCTCAATCTATTCTAACCCCCTTTTTATAGATGCTAACATTGAGTTCTATTCTAATACAAAGTCTTCTCCTACTCAGACTCTTTGGGTTGATCTCCATCTTGTGGGTAGACGCCCGAGCTTATATATCTCTCTTGGAGCTTGAGTTGTAGTCGACGTAGGAGTCTTAGTTGCCTTGGTGAAGAACTCTTTAGTTGGGCCGAGCTGCATAGGCCGAGTTTAACTGTCGGGGCCCAATTACATTGGGTTTGATGCTTGGGCCTAGGAGCTGGGCCATATCCTATCACATCCCCCCCCCCCCAAAGAAGATGTAGAAGCGAGGTATGGTGTGATTTAAGGGAAATAGTTGAGGTAGAAGTAATGTAGTAGAAAAGTACCTTGCCCCATCAAAAAATAAATTTGTCGAAGTCAAGTGCCCTAGTGGATGTCGCTTTTCTCTTGCCATAGTGGCTTAATGAAACTTTAATTTTTATTGAAATCTATTTCGTATTTCTGTAGTCTTCTCCCGAACTATTTGATGCTTCTCTGTGGGTTGACCAAATCCATCAATTAACTCGAGCCCTCGAGGCAAAAGAAACCGAAGTGATTCACTTAAAAGGCATAGTAGGCCCGTACAGAACGAGGCCGAGGTTAAGCTTACTGCCACACAACTTCGATTTGACGAGCTACAAACTTGGCTTATCGAGTTGGAGGAGAAGCTAGACATCGTGAAGGAGGACGCTGAGAAGGTCGCCGAAGAGCATGTAGAATATAAGGAGATTATCCGCCAAGGTGGGAAGACTATTTCTGAAGTCGAGGAAAAAGTGGAAGAGCTCCTCGCTCGATGTCACGACTACAAAGAGCAATATGGGATGAACTCTTAGGAGCTTCGTGAATAGGTCGACGCACTGAAGCAAGTGGCCCATATGTATAAAATAATTGTAGCTCATCATCCAAAGCTAGCTCGACTTGTTGCCGAGGATGCCGGGCCTTCGAGTTCGTCTAATCCTGACGTTAGTGTAAGAATTGTCGATCGTCATTCTCAGGAATTTTTGGATTGAGAACGGCAACTGGCGGCTGAACGAGGCCGAGGTTGTAGGAGTCAAGCTGGCCGAGGCAGAGGTTGCAGCGAAGCTCGAGGATGAGGTAGAGGTAGAGGCAGAGGCAGGCTTAGCATAGATGACATCTTAAATGTCCGTAGTGACTTTGCTAGCGAGTGGCTTAGCTTTAGTCGGCCTCCTAGGTCCTCTCCATCGTGATGTAATTGTAATTGTACTTTCCCCTTTCATGAAATAAAATAGGAATTTATTTGTACTTCTCATATTCAAGCATTTCATCCTCGTTTTTAACTAAGGTAGTTCTTATTTTAAACGAAGGTGAACTTAAGGTAGCTCGACCTCATCATAAGACGAGGTTTAGGCTTTAGATAGCTCGACCTCATTATAAGACGAGGTTTAGGTTTTAGATAGCTCAACCTCATCATAAGACGAGGTTTAGGCTTTAGATAGCTCGACCTCGTCATAAGACGAGGTTTAGACTTTAGGTTCCTTGTTTGTCGAGAAGTATCGATAGGGGTGGTCCCCTTACGCGCGTTTGGATTTTACCCCAATTTTGGGGTTTCATTCATCCTCGAAAGGGCATTTAATTATAAGGGCGAGATAATATGCATAAGTAGAAGAGAGGTGTGCAATATGAAGTATAGTAAACCTAAATGAACTAGATGGACTTACACATTACTCTCGACCACTTATGCAAAGTATCTCTTTAAATGAGTAATGCGCCATGTACGGTGTATTGGCTTACCGGATAAGTGGGCGAGCTTGTATAACCCTTTGCCAAGGACTTCTTCATCTCGGTAAGGTCCTTCCCATGTGGCTTCTAGCTTGCCGAGCCTTGCAGCCTTTGTTGACTTCATTATTTCGAAGAACGAGGTTACCTACTTGGAACTGTTGGTACTTGACTCTCTGGTTATAATACCGAGCTACTTGATGCTTGTACTTGGCTTCCCTTATGTAGGTGAGCTCTTGCTTTTCTTCCACCAGATCTAGGCCGGTTAGGAGATTCTCTTCATTGTCTTTGGCTGAAAAATTAATAGTTCAAGGGCTCGGCAGACCGATCTCTACCGGGATCACTGCTTCGGTTCCATATACCAAACTGTAGGGTGTTTCTCCATTTGAGGTCCGGGGAGTTGTGCGGTATGACCATAAAACTTGGGGTAAGTTCGCTACCCAGTCTCCTTTGGCTTTATCAAGGCGAGCTTTGAGTCCCTTGACGATCGTCCGGTTGGTGACTTCGGTCTGGCCGTTTGCTTGAGGATGGGCTACCGAGGTGAACTTTTGCTGAATATGAAGTTCTTCACACCATTCCCTAAACATTCTGTCTATGAACTGCGTCCCATTATCCGAGACAAGGATATGGGGTATGCCGAAGCGACATACTATGTTCTTCCAGATAAGTTGAGGGCATTCTTGCTTCTGATTTTTGCCAAGGGTTTGGCTTCTACCCATTTAGTGTAATCGATGGCTACGATGAGAAACTAGAATTGGCCGGGAGCTTTATCTAGTGGACTGACAATGTCTATCCCCCATTGCATGAACGGCTCTGGGCTACTGCATCCTGGAACATCGTAGGCTAATAGTATCCCCACCGCATGACTTTCTTTGATAGTGCCCTAGCTCCGATGTGGCTCCCGCATAATCCTTTGTGTACTTCTCGCAGTGTGTAATCTGCTTGGTTCAGTCCTATGCACCTCAGGAGGGGCTGAAGGTATGACCTTCTGTAAAGCACTTCTTGTTCAAGAACGTATTTCAGAGACTTGCTCATGATTTTCCTAGCTTCAAGCTTATCGCTGGGTAGTTCGCCCTTCTTCAAGTAATTTCGAAGGGGTGTCATCCAGTTAGGCTCATCGTACAGTTATGAGGTTGGCCTCGGCTTTGTTAATACTTCGGTGTTCGACTTCTTCCACGGGTGGGCTTGTTGATGACGAGGTCAATTTGCTTAGGGCATCTGCTCGGCTATTCTGGCCCCTCGAGATGCGAACCAACTCAAAATATGAGAAGTATTATTGTAGGCTCTTGGCTTTGTGGAGGTACCTTTTCACCCTGTTGCCTTTAGCTTCGTAACCTCCTAGCATGTGACTCACTATGACTTGAGAGTCGCTGTAAACTTGTACAGCTTGTATCTGGAGACCTTGTGCTGGGCGAAGCCCGGTGATTAAAGCTTCGTACTCCACTTTATTATTTGTTGTAGAGAAGTTGAACCGAAGTGGATAGGTTGTCTCCTGTTCGTCTGGGCTGAAGAGTATGATGCCTGCCCTGCTTCCCGATTTTCCTGAAGCCCCGTCTACATATACTTTCCAACAATCTTTAGGTGGTTCTTTTGCAGGTTTGGCTTCGGCACTTTCCGAGGCGAGCTCAGATGGCTTCGGTGTTTCTGTGAATTTGGATTCTACTAGGAAGTCTGCTAGGGCTTGGCCTTTGATAGCATTGCGAGGACAGTAGGTGATATCGTGCTCGCCTAACTCAACCGCCCATTTTGCGATTCTTCCCGAAGCCTCCGGTTTCATTAATACTTGCCGAAGTGGCAGGTCGGTGAGGACCTGTATGGGGTGTGCATGGAAATAGGGTCGCAGCCTCCTTGCAGCGTTTACTAACGCCAATGCGATCTTCTCTAGAGGTTGGTACCGTGTCTTTGGTCCTTTGAGTGCTTAGCTGATGAAGTAGACAGGAAGTTGCCGACGTTTTTCTTCTTGTAAGAGGACTGCACTTATGGTCTCGTCCGAAGCCGCAAGATATAGGGAGAGTGTTTCACCTTCTTTCGGGACAGATAGGGTCGGAAGCTTGGAGAGGTACTTTTTCAGATCAACGAATGCTGATTTGTGTTCCTCTTCTCATTTGAAAACTGGGTTCTTCTTAAGAATTTTGAAGAACGGAAGTTGCTTCTTTGCCGCTTTTGAAAGGAATTGACTTAGTGCAGCTAGGCAGCCCGTCAGCTTGTGCATGTCGTTGATATTTTTTGGGACCTTTATCTCCTGGACAGTTCGGACCTTGGATAGATTGGCTTTCAATCCTTCTTGAGAAACCCAACACCCCAGAAATTTTCCAGATCGAACCATGAATGTACACTTCTGGGGGTTTAGTTTAAAGTTTACCTTTTGAAGGAAGCCGAGGACGATCTTGAGGTTGTCACCACAAGTGGCTTGCTCTTACTTATGACGACGATGTCGTCCACATACACCTCCACAATTTTACCGATGTGAGGCTCGAATATCTTGTCAACCATCATTTGGTAGGTAGCTCCAGCGTTCTTGAGTCCGAAGGGCATTTTCTTGTATGCGTAGACGCCGAAATCCGTGATGAAGGTTGTCTTTGGCGCATCCTCGTCACTTATTAGGACTTGGTGATACCTTACAATCCAAGAAGCTGAAAACTTTATGGCCGACCAGAGCTTCGACTTTCTTGTCGATGTTGGGAAGGGGGGTAGCAGTCTTTAGGGCAGTGTTTGTTGAGATCAGTGTAATTGATACACATCCGCCACCCTCCTCCTTACTTCTTAACCATCACCGGGTTAGCAATCCACGTCAGATATTTGACCTCGAAGAGTATTTGTGCCTTCAAAAGTTGGTGCACTTCGTCATATATGATTTGGTTCCGTTCTGCCGCGAATACCCGTTGCTTTTGCTGAACTGGTTTTACTCCCGGGTCAATGTTTAGCCGGTGTGTGATGATACTTAGTGAGACCCCAGTCATGTCGAGGGGTGACCAAGCAAAGACGTCTCTGTATTCCCTTAGGAGTTGGATGATCTGCCTTCTTAATTCGGATCCACCAGTGAAGCCTACTTTGATGACCTTAAGCGGGTCATCTTCGTACAGTGCGTCAAATGCGGACGACGTCTTTCCCAGCTCTAACTCCTCATGTTTCTGTAATTGCTGTGATTGTGGGTGCTGAGGTGTTCCAACACCTCTGAATGCATTCTTTGGCTCGTTTCTGAACCACAATAACTTCTCCCTTTGAAGGAATCTTAATTGTTAAATGGTACACCGAGCATACAACCTTCGCCGCAACTAACCTATCTCTGCCCAAGATGATGTTGTACGGGTAATTGGCTTTCACGATGGAGAAGTATACCACTTTGGTGGAGGACATCGGATGTTTTCCCACCGTTACGGAGAGTTCAATGATCACATCTGTGTGCGTCTCTTGTTGGACGAAGCTTTTCAAGGGGAGTGGTGCTAGTGTAAGGCACGCCTCTTCGATTCCTAACTTCTCAAAGCAACCTTTGAAGAGGATATTCACCGAAGCTCCACTATCGATGAACACTCGCTGGACTAGCTTGTTGGCAACCACCGCTTCAATCACGATCGCATCCTGATGAGGTACTATTGATGGTACCGGATCTTTATCAGAAAAGGTGATGGCCTCATCCTTTTTGAACCTCCTATGTGAGGGCTCGTCCGTTTGAGGACTTCGGGCCTCAACTTTAAGAGAGGACTTCATAGAACCTTGAGGGAGCCCTATAATGGCTGTTATGACTCCGTCGAACTGAGGCTGGTCCTCATCCTCATCATCCTCATCACGCCTTGCCTTTTTGTTAGCATGGGGGCCGCAGCTGTCTCTTCCCCTATCTTGCTTTCGCTTTCCTTTGCCTTGAGGGCGGGCATCGTACTGGTCAGGACATCGGCTGCGACTTTGGTACCTCCTAAGGGTGCCGTCGCACACCAACTGCTCTATGTCCGTCGTAAGATTTCTGCATTCTTCCATGTCATGCCCATGATCTTCATGGAAGCGACAATATTTATCCTTAGATTGGCATTTTCCCCCCCTTTTGACAAAGGGTGAGGTTTCTCGAACAAATTGGTATGTAGTTCGTAAATCTCTTTCCTCGGCTTCGTCAATGGAGTGAATGGACTTCGCTCCTGATTTTGGACTCTAGGGGTCCCCACTGCAACCTTTCGAGGGCACTACGTCGACTTTGGCCTCAGTCGTTCCGATCATCCTTCTTTCTGTCAGATAGCTTGGCCTTGTCAGTTCATGCTTTTTCGTATCAGCTTCATCGGCTCTTGCGAACCGATCCGCTATGCTTCACAGTTTCCTCGCAGTACGAGGCTCGTCCCTCACGATCTCCTTGTATAGGGCACTCGACTGGATAGCGTTTTGAAAAACAGAGATAAAGACCTCGTTGGTCAGGCGCTCGACTTTTAGACTCTCCTCGTTGAATCTAGTCATGAAGTTACTAATGAGTTTGCCTTGTCTTTACCTTATAGTGAGCAGATGCGCTGCGGTGGTTTTTACTTCGGCTTTTTGGAAAAACCTCAGCTCAAAGGCATCCATTAACTCGTTATACGACCCGATGCTACGAGGTGGTAAACTATCAAACCACATGCGTGCATTGTCGATCAACAACTCTGTGAACACTTTGTACATGTAGATATCGTCACTGAGTCCTTGGTTCACCATGTTGTACTGGTATTGGGATAGAAAGTTCCTTGGGTCGCGCACGATCCATTATATGGCTTGATTGATAGCACCCTATACTTATCCGGGAGAGGGGTGTAGAGTATTCGGTTGGTGAAAGAGGGGTCAAGATCCTCCCATACACGCCGAACCTCCCTCCTCGGTAATTGTCCTCATCGCGCTGAGGTGAGACGACATCGCGCCGAGGTGAGAGGCGATAGTGGTCCTCTTGACGATTGTCAACAAATCTCCTAGGAGGAATACCGGTGTCCTGTGCGCCAACAATCTGATGTTAGGGGACTTCTGTTGTTGCTGCGATCTCGATGTAGCTTTGTGCTCTCCCCCATCGTTGCACGAGGGTTGGCCTTTTTTTCACGGCTATGAGCTTTGTGTTGTTTTGCGAACTGGAGAAAACACTACAAGAAAAACAATAATAGATGACACAATATAGACAACAGATTTTAGCACTGCTGTTGTCTGTGAGGACATAGACCACGACTCACTCGAGAAGCCGTTGTCTCTGTTTGTGTTGTAGTGTAGTTTCGGCTCACAACAGTCAAAAACACCGTTGTCTATAACATGTATAGATGACAACTAATGAAACCCGTTGTCTATAGCCGTTGCTAGAAGCAATAGACGACATGGTTTTTTGGTATTGTCTATAGCCGCACATTCTGTGTTGTTTTTCTATTTGTCTTTATTTTTTATTATTCCTTTTTTTTTTTAGGGAAAGAGTATAGTACTGTAAGTTTTGAAAAAAAGTTTTCCTTCCCGAAAATTCTCTCACCCGCGAAGAAGTCTCTGCTCCAACCTCCGCCGCTCCAGTCCAGCCGCCCGTCGCTCCAGTCCAGCCGCCTGCCGCCCGCCGCCCCAGTCCGGCAGCCTACCCCCCATTCCGGCCACTCGCCGCCTTTGTACGAACCCTAAATAAACTCCTCGTACACTGCGGCATCTGCAATCGATTCCGGAGAAACCCATATTTTCAAACCCTAATTAAACTCGAAACCATCCCTAAATATGTAACTCCCCCTCTTTCTCCTTCAATTGATTTCGTTTCTGAAGCATTCCACAGTGTTAATTGGTGGAGTTTTTCTCTTTTACATCAATTTTTTGCCCCTTTGCTTTGTTCTTTTAACTTTCAGCAATATCCGAGTTCATTTTTATACCAGCACTTTAATTTTTCTATTTTTACGAACTGAAGTTCACGGAAAGGGACTCCTGGGCTGTTTCATGCATGCTCTTCCAACATGACCTAACTTTTTTTCTTTCTACTGCTTTCTGTTGCTTTTCTTTTTTCATATATGAATGTAAATTTGGGAACATCTACTATCCGCAGACTTATGTTTTTTAACAATTAAATTTCAAATGTACTTATTAGAGAAGGTAACCGACCTGAAAGTTTTGCAATAAAACCTTGCAGTACACGTCCATTGTTTCACCAATATGTTTTTCACTTTAAAACTGTTGTGGAGCTATAATGTGCCAATGGCTATTAATCTCCATATCATTGGGACCTTTTTGTATATTCAACTACCGTTTTGGGGGGAGGAGGAACTTGCTCAGATAATATATATCTAAAAAACTGATTGAGTGTTTTACCTTTAATAGTTTTTGTTAACGTGTTTATCAATCTCGCAATGTAACCTAAAAGGGAACAGTATAGAAAAAACACAAGGGGAAGTAGATTTTTTTTTTTAGCAACTGTTCAGCCTAGGTGGGAAGACTTTGAATTTTCGCTCTTCTTTTAGGATTGGAGTTCTACTTTTGAGGTTGTGATCATTTGGTTTTTGATTGATTAAATGCAATTATTATTTGTAGGTCATCTTCCACAAAGAGCTAGACTGCCATCTCTCTTATGCATTTATTACATCTATATCTATATAATAGCTATTGTTGAATTATAGTATATCAGAGGGAGTAGGGTATTTTAGATAAGTTCTACTCCTAAGGACTGAAACTAGCACTTTTCTTTGTGTTTTTGTACATTATCATGAGTATATGCTTGGAGAAGGGCCTGCTAAAGTCATTCTAATAGGACAGTATCTCAGATATCGAGTTACCTTCCCGTCATTAGGACTGTGAAGGAAGAATCATAGAGAACGTAGACCATATTGATGATTGAATGAGAGTTGTAATGTATGTTTATTAGTCATCAAATCTAAGGTTATGTGATAAATACAGGACACATTTTTTGCATCTGTAGCATTATGCATTCCCTTATATTCTTTATGGTTGTTGCTGAATGGAACATTAAGAAAAAAAGGAGTCATTCAACCTACTCTTGTTTACACAGCAAGGTTTCATCTTTTGTTCAAGCTCGTTGCAGAAAACTATATTATTTGGTGGCTATATTATTGATGGAACTATAGTGATGCTTATCGACTATCAACTTGGAGAAAGGGAGTTCAAACGGTGTGTAAATTTTGTTTTCTTCTTTGCATGATGATATGTTGTGGTGGTGAGAATCCAGAATGCTAGTTGAGATTTTAGATCAGTAGAGAGACTTTATACTTGGATTGGGCTTCTTGTTGCCCTTATAGTTGTTGTTATACATATTTACATTTACACAAATTCACAAAAATGTCTTGCATTACTCCTACTCCCTAAGATGAATTCAGTAACATGTTAACAAAAATAAGCGTCTGTTTCAATTCTGATGTCACTTTTGTTTGTTCCAGTGCATATATACGTACGTTGCGAAGCAGCCTACCCCTACCCGTGGCTACAGCAGGCTGAAGTTAAATCTTGGGCAAACGGATCCGGGTTGATGAAGAGGAGGCAGTATCAATAACTTTAGGTATGATTACTGCTCGATAACTTTACCTAGTCCTTATCTGCTCTAAGTTTGCAATATCTGCTCTAGTTGCATATCTGCTTTGGTGTTCAAGCTCTTTTTTTTTCTTTTTTTTTTTTTAAATTTATGACCTTTGTTTGTTATAGCTATTGTTTGTGTGGTTTGCTTTTGGTGGATTGTGCTGTAGGATTCTATCTTTGGATTGACTATATTGCTCCTGCCTTTGTTCATATTATGCATTTTGAGTCCCTTACCTTGGTGATAAGAAAAACTTATAGGATGTATTCCTCTGGTTTTTGGTTGTGAATGGAGTTGATTTAAACACAACTCACTGCTGATACTAGTGTTACCTGAGATTATTTGGGAAATTGCAAAACAGGGAATTTATCACTCCTAGTAAACAGAAAACGGAGGGATTTTATCCCATATTCAGGTGTAGTAACTTGAGTTATTCATTGCTACAATTTATGCTCTCCTTCTCTTAACCATCTTTGGAAATATTCCATGGGAAGTAACTGCAAAAAGAAAGTTGAAACTCATCAAGAATATAGTTTTATTCTTAGTTTCTGATTAATAATACAGAGATAAGAAAACTTATCAAGAATCTCATGTTGCTATAGTAAATGATGGAATAAAAGAAAAGGTATTAAGAATGCAGCTCTGTTCATAGTTTCTCAGTAAAACTCAGTTAAAGAAAACTTATCTCGCATAGAGTAGCAATATTGGTTTGAAAGTGATAATCGAGAGTTGTTCTTCCCTGGTAGGATCTTTAGTAGTATACAAATCATTTTAGTTTTCCTTTGGTATGGAAAACTTATTGTATTTTTTCTTTAATATTGAATATAATGATTTACAGCTAGCTTTCCTTTTTTTTTTTTTTTTTTTCGCTTCTTAAGGCTCTTAAAAGTTCTTTGTATGTTCATCTTTAATCATTTTTGAAACAATACTTGTTTGTTTTCAAGGTTTGATATTTATATTCTCTATTGCAATGTTATGAATCTATTAGCAGAAAATTTTTGCTCGTGTCCTTAGAAAATTATTCATCAAAGAGAACATGAGAAAAATAGTGTAATTTTTTTCGTTAGATAACTTTTGAAATTTCATTTTCTAGGGTGCAACTTTGTTATTTAGTTGTTTCTAGATTGATGTTTCATCATCAACAATTGCTTCATTATGGAGTGAAGCTTTCATTTAAGGCAGTTTTGAGTTTCAAGTTTTCATCTTCCAGCTTGGATCCTTCTATGACTACTTGCTTAAACATTTCCAAGAGCTTCTTGTAGTGATCAAGCTGTTGTTGAAACTCTTCATACGTTGGCATTTCAGGTATTTCAATACCTGCATGTTCGGAGTTAGCTGAATATAAAAAAGAGGTTTCAATATCAACCTTGTTTTGAACAAGATCGAGATCTTTTCCCATGAAGCATTCCTCATATTCAAGTTCCTCATCAGCTAAGCGACACTCCTCCTCATCCAATTCATCATCATCATCTTCGTCGGAGGAGGTTGAGTCTGATAATGTGGCAATTGCTTTGGCTTCTTCCTCAGCCGCGATCATGGCGTTGCGCTGCTCCTTAAGCTTTTAATCTCTTTTTGCGCGGAGCTCTTCGCGTTCGGCCTTTGATAAGTCTGGGCAGTCTGACTTATAGTGATCTGGTCTGCCACATTCAAAACATCCACCCACGGGAGTGTTAGAAGAATTGAATTTAGAGGTTTTGATATACCTTCACCTTTCTTGTTGGAAGGAGAGGTGATTTAATTTCTCTTAAAATCCTTGTGATATTTACAGAATTTGTTGAAACGTTTTTCAAGTTTCTCATTTCTCTTAGCCATGAGTGCATAATCTTTCAACAATTTCTCTATTTTGGAGCATAAATCCTTTGGGATTGCTCTTTCTTCTATAATTGATGCAGCTTTACATGCAACATCCTTTTCTTTCTTTTCGGGTTCAGTCTTCTTGCTTGAAGATGTTTGTTCTGACCCGTGAAGTCTGATCATTTCAAACTCATTTCTGATGAGTAGGTCAAACAGTTGCTCGGTTGACAGGTTGTTAATGTCCGACCTGCTACGGTGCATGGCACTGTACACATGCCAGCTTGCTGGAAGAGATTGAATGACTTTGAGGTTGAGTTCGCGCTGTGTGTATTTATCTTTCTTGAGAGCTGCGATCTCCAAAGTGATCATTGTGAATCTGTTCTTGAGCTGATCAATGGTCTCCATTGGCTGCATTTTAAATTCTTCAAATTTACTGCATGCCACTGACAGCTTGTTTTTCAGCATTTCTGTTGATCCAAGGCTTATGGCTTTTAAGGTGTCCCACATTTCATTTGCAGTTCCAAGATTTCTTATCTTGGCCAGGTGGACTCCCTTAACTGTGCTAGAGATCAACCCTTTTGCGAAGCTGTCAAGTCCAGCTTCCTTTCTTTCTTCGGTTGTGTATTTTCTGGGATCTTTGATCTTTGGCACATACGTTGCTTCGGAAACTTTTTCTCCAGAAACATCAGTGTCGTAGGGTTCGTAGATTGGTGTTGGACCATTCTCGATGACATCCCACATCAGCACATGATGAGCTTGGAGGCACATCTTTATTCGAAACTCCAGTCTTCATATCCCTGCACAGAGAAATCTTCGCAGACGCGGAGAAGTGAAGCTTCCATAATGACAGTTTATATATATATGCACAAACACAAGTTTAGAGATCTAGTTCAATTTGACACAAAAGCACAGAAATCTTCTAGTATGCATAAGCAGTGGTCAAAAGAACCACCGCTCTGATACCACTTGTAGGTCCCGATAAATAGTTATTGGTGTATGGGGGGGAATATACCAATTAGCCAACAATTTTGATTTTTCAAAACAGATTGATCTTTCTGAGTCGTCACTATAGTATATCAGAGCAGTTTAGTTTTTCCAGCTCCGCTGAGCTTGCAAAACTAACCTGCGTGCGGAAGTTTGGTGGAAAGGTTGGCTAACAGTTTTCAAAACAGTTTTCAACGGAAACTTTAATTCAGACAAGTGTTCATGCAAGACAGGTTACAGTGGTGCAGGTTGTGAACATGCAAACTGTGTAAATGAATAAGTAAATGACAAGAGAGACACTAGGAGTTTTTATCGTGGTTCGGAGTAAACAGCTCCTACGTCCACGTCAAATTCCATCGAATCTGTAATCCCTTAACTTGAGATTTTTCGCTCCTTTTAACACTGGTGGAGGAGCAGTCCAAATTCAAGTCTTTCTCTTAGACTGAATCTAGCACGATTCTTAAGTCGTGTCTCTTCTTACTTACATACAAACTTACTAACACTAAATGACTAGTGCTACTATCCAAACTAGAAAGCTGTGAATAGCTATCGTCGTAAGGAATACAACTCAATCAACTACACTAGTTTTCCAACTTTGATGGTAGTAAGAGTGTGTGTGATGTGTTCTAGTAAGACAGATTCCAGAAAGATTAGAAATCTACAATGATCAACACTTGGGAAAACTCTAGTAATTTCGAGTGTTGATTGAATGAATTTCAGCTTGAGATTTCTGCAGAGTTTTGGCTTGTGTATTGAGTTTCCCGTACTTCAATCTGGAATGAGTTGAGGTATTTATAGAGAAGCATTTGAAATAGAGCCGTTGGAAGTGTGTCAGGATTTGCAATACCGTACACTGACATAATTCTTGTCGTTGGATGAGAATAGGTTTCTCAACCACAGCTCAGGTTGATCTTCACAGGTCGAGCTACCTATACCTCGAACTGTCTTCAGTCTTCTGTAACCTTTGTGTGAGATCTTCTGGCATGGTAAGAGCAGGTTACATAGACAGTTTGCTTAATGGAACAATATGACAAATTGTGTGGTTTTAGGTACCAGGTTGCACTTCCAACCTTGAGCTTTACATGAGCAACTTGTCCAAGTAAAGCTTGACTGATCTAAACACGGAGACCAGCTTGTTCCAATTAAAACCTATATCTAAGTGTGGTTTCTAATAGCATTATCAAAACTCAGTTTCAAAGGGTTCCCAACAGCAGGCGTTCCTGCAGAGAAAGAAGAAGACGGAGAGAGAGAGGAGAGTTCGAGAATGAGACATTAGCGAGAGAGTCGGGATGTGAGGATGAACCGACAGGGAATGGACACATCTACCAATTCACCAAATATCTTCAAAATTGAGCTCAAAAAGCCCCAAAAAATCCTAAGAATAACCAAAATGCCAATTCACTATTCTTTCTACAGTGAATCTGGCGTAAAATTTCAGAAGGGGAACGGCTTATTTTGCCTTCGCACACTGTTCCTCCTAACAGTAATAGAAATAGTTGGGGCACTCCCCACTTATTAAGATTGTTAAATTAAATTAAATTAATATATATATATATATATATATTTATTTAGCAATCTTAATAAACAAGGATGTTATTACTGTTCTTAGAAACAATGCGCGAAGGCAATTTAAGGCATACTTCAGTGTAAAAACACTGTAGAAACTACAGTAAATTGGAACAAGGGGCATTCTTGTGGTTTTTAGTCCTTTGGGGGGGGGGGGGGGGTATGTTAAATATTTTGAACCGTAGATCTCTATCAAGATTAATCTCGTCCGCCAATTCAGAAAGCGATTTTCTGTCAACACACGCTCCATCCACCTCTCCCTTTTAGCCATTCAAGATTCTTTCCAACAAAATGGTGCTAGATTTTTGCTTGCGTTCTTCTGCAGGAAAACAATTCCGCTTCTCCATGTTAGACGCTCGGCTTTTGTTTCTGCTGCAAGTTCTATAGGTATGTTCTTATTTCGATTTTAGTTCGTGCTCCCCGCTTCTCTGGGTAATCGATACCTGATTTTTGCCTAGGGTTTGTGCTGCTAGAAAATGATTTTCAATTCTCTTTCTGCCAATTTAGTGTTCGGTTTGTGTTTCTACTAAAAGATTGTGACTAGATATGTTTAGTTTTCTTTCGATTTTAGTTTTTTACTCCTGTTATTGAATCAACGGTGGGTATATGCAAAGCCAAATTGGGGATCATTTATTGATGAGTGTTGTTTAACAATTTGGTGGCATGGAATCTGTACAAATAAATGGTATATTACTGTATTTTTAATAGGATGTGTGTGTGTGTGTGTGTTTATAATCGTCGGCTATGTGTGTGCGAGGCTTATTTCCAGTTTTAATTTTTAGGACTGCTATTGATAATTTTATGCCACATAGATGGAAATCAATGGATGTTGCTACCAGGATGTGCTTCATTTTGTCTGTGATCAATTTAGCATTTACTTATCTCGCATTACCATTGGGAGGAATAATTAACCGAGGCAAGATAAGGTGCTTCTCTTTGTATTTTAGCTTTGAAATCATTGTAGAAAGAAAGTTTCGATGCCATTTTCGTACTTTTGCGCCGTTTGGGGGTGATTCATTGTCAAGTTTCACAATTTTTTTCGGATAATCTACTTTGTGTATCTTAAAAGCGAATTGAGTCTGCCTTGCAGAATATCCTGGTTGGGATAGGTCTGGTCCATTTGTTTTTGTATCATTGCCAGCCACTTACGTCTCCATCACCTTATTCCATTTGATCACAATTTATGTGGCTGGTCTTAAAAATATGGCTTTCATCTTTGCACAGAGATTTGGCTTTCAATTTTGTGCATGATATGAAGATTCTTTGGAAATTACCTCGTTTTTATGATTGCTAAGAGTTATTAGTCTATATTCATCCCATTTCTCTGTTTGATTTTTTTCCAAATTTTGTAGGACGAGAAAAAGTTAGCCGATGTCACCACACCATGCAGCGGGCCCGACAAAGGAGTGGTGTCTTGATGAAATTCAGGTTAATCATATATACATTTTTCGTATTATTGTACTGAATCTGCTTTTATTTATCCCGAGATTCGTATTTTCTGAATGTGCTTACTAGTGATCGATCATTTGAAATTTAGAACAAGATATCAAGTAGTGATGATATGAAAATTTTGAAATGGAAGAAAATATTGGTCTTCTACTATTCCAAGTGCTTCCCCCCCTCCCAATGAAGGAAGAAATGAGTGCTTATATTTGTTTTGGCTATTAGAAAGCAGGGAAATGTGAAAAAGAACATTCAACGTTGAAGAGACTACTTTAGATGAAGATGTGGTTGAGGACCTGGTTTGCTTAAAATAATTACTTCTCTAAGTGTAAGGCCGGATGAGTTTGTAGGCTGCTCAAAATATTACACATATTAAAGAAGGCAGGTATTCAAGCTAGGCATGTTCTAATGTTATTTAATTTATAACTTCATATGTTTTGGTGAAGAATTTGTTGCGCTCTTTCTTTGATTCTTAGGATAGTAATTCGATAATATGCTGCAATATTTTGCTAATTAAATCAATAAAATTTCCCATGTTATTGTGCTTTGTAGGAAATTTACAAATTTTCTTATGTAGAATGATATCATATTTCTTTTGTAGGTTTCTATTATGTACTTGAATTTGTACCTTGCAGATTCTCCGAAAATAAATTGCATTAAAAATGAAAATGAGAAATGCCTAAACGGGGTACACACCGGACTCGGTTGACAGCGAGGAAGGTCGCCTCACTCGAGTGAAACCGAGAAGAGAAAAGTTCGACAAAAGAAACACCAATACAGGCCTAAACACGACGGCTGAAGGAAAAACGGCCAAAACAAGTCCAAAAAAGGGAGAGCAACAAAGCAAGAATCTCAGCAGCAAACAAGGGATCAAGGAGCAAAGGCACAAGAAAAGTAGAAGAAGGGTTAATTGGCAGCAACAGATAGAAGTAGCATCGAAGGCGATCCGCAAAAGTGAAGTATAGCAGCAGCCGGTAGTAATTCAATAAAAAAACAGCCAACAAGGAATATGCAATGGCTTAATCGTGCCAAAAAGAACGCATGGAAGCGAGAGCATAGCTGTGGCGGAGGAACGAGGATGGGAGCAGCACTCAAGGGAGGGCCAGCAGGGCAGCAATGGTGAAGAAATATTGTAGCAGCATCAGAGAAGAGGGACGCGACAGGTATTCAGCCCAGAATGAAGTAGGCATGGTGAGCTGCTGCATTTTTATAATTTTATCAAGGCTAGCTAATGTGTGATTTTCTATATGGATTGTATATGTCGATGGTCTTATCATCATAGTGCCTTATGATATGTTGCTATAGTTGAATCCGAAGCTAGCCTGAGAGACTTCCCATCAAAGATCTACTCCATCATTTTATATTTTAGTTTTGTTACGTTAATCATTGAAATCTATTACCACATAAATGAATAAGCATGATTCACATGGCTGCAAGGGAAGGAGGATGAGTTAAAATCGAGTTGAGGCTGAAGTTCATCTTAATTTTAAATGTTTATTTGTTACAAAATATTGCCAATAAATTTAATTTTCCTGATTCTATTCGTCTAATCGTGCCTCGGCCAGTTGATAGGGCTTGTTTGCCCCCTAACGGTTTTTTCACTATTTACGAGGACTTTTTAAATTATGGTCTTCATCTTCCTCTGCATCCTGTTTTAGCCGAACTACTGCAGAAGTTTCGTATTCTGCTAGATTAGGTAGTGTCGGGCTTGTTCAAACAGTTTGTCAGTTTATGTGCCGAGGCTAATCACTTCGGCCAGTCAGTCTCCTTAGAATTAGTCCTTAGGTTTTTTCAGCTTAAATGCGGCCCGACCGGGTGGATTTACCTCAACCCCTCTTACAAATTTAGACTTAAGAAGAAGTCCAAAGTTTTGAATTGGCAGAAGAAGTTTTTCTTCTGCTGAACTGAAGGGGTGCCCCAGTTTACCTGGCATACGGGTAAGCTCGGGGCTCAAGGCACCGAAATGGACTTCGGCGTCCTTAAGACAAGTTTGATAGGGCTCGGCCTTATTGAAAGGGAATATCCTGAGGCCGAACTCGCCAGGTTAGGGCTAAGCCCTTACGACTCTACCTCTATGGTGGATCCGGGTGAGGCCCTATTTTGTGACTTTCCGACTTCGAATTTCGTCGTAGTATTCTAACCATATTTTGTTGTTGTTGTAGTGAACTTCAAAATCGAAGTGAAGCCGAAAAATAAGAAAAGGCCGAGATCCGCGATGATTGCGGAGAAGACCACGTCCGAGGCCTCTTCGGATAGGATTGAGGATCTAGTACGGTCGAGTTCGGTGAACTCTCAGATAGGTTCTCCTCGAATGAACTCGCCGCCACCTCAGGCGGGGGTTAGTCGTCACCTGAGAGCTCGTCTTCCTATGGCTCCCGCTTCTTTCGAGGAGGTGGGTGCCTTTATTGGTGGCCAGTCCTCCGGCCAGTCATCAGTTTGGAAGAAATCTTTTCCCGAGGTAACTAGCTTTAATTTTGAAACTAGACTAGTGCTGTGTTACTTTCGGGGTACTGATGGGTATTTCTACAGGAGTCCGATCTGGCGTTAGCCAAGCTGGCGAGCTTGGTAAACTTCGTTTCCAGCGGGGTCGCCAAGTACCAAAAGGTGGCTTCGGAGGTGGAGGCGACTAAGGCTGAGATGGCGGCAAAAGTTGCCACGGCCGAACTGAAGGCCAAGAACGCAGCCGATCGGGCCGCTGCCGCCTTGTCCGCTGCTGAAGCGGTGAAGGATAAGGTGGCCACCTTGAAGGACGAGGTTGCCTTGGAAAAGGCGAGGTCGGCTTCGATACTAGATGAGGCGGCTTCACGACAAGGAGCCATTCTCTGTGCCTTCGTGGAGAGAATCTTCCATTCGGGGCAGTTCTCCAGGCTGGTGACGAAGCTAGTGGGCGCTTTGAATGGCCCTGTCACCTCGGCTGTCATCAATGCGATTGCCGAGGATTACCCGGATCTTGACAAAGTCAAGTACGGGTATGAAGTGTCCTCCAAGGTGGAGCTGCTCCGTGACTATGCGGAGGTGTTGACAGAGCACACTTCGTCCTTCCCTGTGGTCAAGGAGCTGGCTTCGCGGACTACTTTGCTTTCAGCGGAGGATGTCCAGAGTTGTCCTAATGATAGGGACGAGGTGCTGGAGGCGGCTATTGCCGGTCTTACCGCCGAGGCTGAGCGACCAGCCGATGAGCCAGAGACAGAGGCTGCCGATGCTCGTCAGAAGAATGCTGAGGCCGAGCAAGAGGTCGGCAATGAAGAAGACCTTGGAAGGGTCAGTTGATCCTCTCAAGTTTTTTTTTTTAGCTTTGTATCACATCATCATTAGGATGGCGCTTTTGCCGAAGTGTCTTGAATGAAATTTTAACTTAATCGAAATCTTTTTCGCACTTTTTGTAGTCTTCTCCCGCATTTTATGATGCCTCTCCACTTGTCGATCAAATTAATGACTTAACTCGAGTCCTCGAGGCGAAAGAGCACGGAATTGTGCGCCTGAAGGGCCTCATCGGTCATGCACAGATTAAGGCCGAAGTGCGACATGCCGCCGCTCAAGAGAAGCACGACGAGCTGCACGCTCGGCTTCTTGAGCTAAAAGATAAGTTGGACATTGCTGAGGACGAGGTTAAAAGTTCCGAGCTGATTGCTGCAGAGCATGCAAAATATGAAGCAATAATCCGCCGCGCTGGGGGATCCACTATTTCTGAGACCTATAACAAGGTCAAGGACCTTAAGGCTCGGTGCCGAAGCTACAGGGAGCAATATGGAGATGACTCCTGGGAGCTTCAGGATCAAGTGAAGGAACTTGTGCGAGTGGCGAGCATTTATGAGACAGTCTTAGATCACTGCCCGAAGTTGAAGCGACATATTTTGTCGGAGGCCAAGTTTTCGACTTCAGCTACCCATGGTTCTAACTTGAGGCTTCTTGACCGCACTTCTACGGGCTTCTTAGAAGGTGAATCTTCAAGTTCGACTGACCCTAAGCCTAGGATTGTCGAACACCACTCTTCAGAATTTTATGGTCAAGAGCGGGGGTCGGCGCCTGGACGAGGGCGAGGTCAAGTGAGCCTGAGTACCTGAGGCCGGGGAACTCAGGGTGGCCGAGGTAGAGGTCGGAGCTCAGCTCAGGGGCGAGGTAGAGGTTGGCTTAGTGTAGATGATATCTTGAACTTTAACTCTGGTAGGGATTTTGCCAGAGATTGGCTTAGCTTTAGTCGACCACCAGACTCCTCGTCTTCGTAATGTAATATTGTACTTTTTCCCTTTTTACATGAAATAAAATGGAAATTTTGTACTTTTATTCAGGCTTTTATCCTCGCTTTTAACTAAGGTAATGTCCCTTGTTTTAAACTGAAGACAGGACTTATATTGCTTGTTTTGCTTTAGATAACTCTCTCCGTAATTTGACTTTGGGTAGCCTTCCTCCTTACGAGACAGAGTTCGGCTTTAGATAGCACTACCTTGTCACTAGATAAGGTTTAGGCTTTAAATAGCACTACCTCGTCATAAGACGAGGTTTAGACTTTGGGGAACACTATCTCGTCAGACGATGAGGTTTAGGCTTTAAATAACACTACCTCGTCACAAGACGAGGTTTAGGCTTCAGGGAGCACTACCTCGTCATACGACGAGGTTTAGGCTTTAAATAACACTACCTCGTCATGAGACGAGGTTTAGGCTTGTCTTCGTTTGAAACAAAGGTAATTCATCCTTGCTTTTTACGAAGGTAGTGCCTCCTTGTTTTAAACAAAGGTAGTTCATCCTTGTTTTTAACTAAGGTAGACTTAAAGTTCCTTATTTGTAGAATTTATCGATAGGGGTGGTCCCCTTACGCGCGTTTAGGTATTATTCCATAATTGGATCTTATTTATCCTTGAAAGGATATTAAATTACCCTCGTCAGGGTGTTAAATAAAAAGGATGAGATAATATGCATAAGTGGAGGAGTAATATTCATAAATGCAAAATGAAGTATGCAAGACATGAACGAATTAAAGAAAAAATAGACTTTATTAATAGAAAAAACTAAAGTTCAAAAATCAAAAATCACAAAATGACCTGACTCGTAACCTAGACGAACTAAATGGACTTTAAACATTACTCTCAACCACTTATGCAAAATATCTCTTTAAATGAGTAATGTACCATGTACGGGGTATTGGCTCACTAGATAAATGGGCGAGCTTATACGACCCTTTGCCGAGGACTTCTTCAACTCGGTAAGGTCCTTCCCATGTGGCTTCGAGCTTGCTGAGCCTTTCAGCTTTACTGACCTCATTATTTCGAAGTACGAGGTCGCCTTCTTGGAATTACTGATACTTCACTCTTTAATTGTAATACCGAGCTACTTGCTGCTTGTACTTAGCTTCCCTTATGTAGGCTAGCTCTCGCTTTTCTTCAAGCAGATCCAGATTTGTTCGAAGTCCTTCCTCATTGGCTTCGGCTGAGAAGTTAAGTGTGAGATAGCTCGGCAGGCCGATCTCTACCGGGATCACTGCTTCGGTTCCATACACCAAACTGTAAGGTGTTTCACCGTTCAAGGTCCGGGGAGTTGTTCGGTACGACCATAGGACTTGGGGTAGATTTGCTACCCAATCTCCTTTGGCTTTGTCGAGGTGAGTTTTAAGTCCCTTGATGATTGTTCGGTTTGTAACTTCGGTCTGGCCATTCGCTTGAGGATGAGCTACCGAAGTGAACTTTTGCTGAATATGAAGCCCTTCGCACCATTCTCTGAATGTTCTGTCTGTGAACTGTGTTCCGTTATCCGAGACAAGGATGTGAGGTATACCGAAGCGGCAAACTATATTCTTCCAGACGAAGTTCAGGGCGTTCTTGCTCGTGATCTTTGCCAAAGGTTCGGCCTCAACCCATTTAGTGAAATAGTCGATGGCTACGATGAGGAACTGGAGCTGTCCAGGAGCTTTGTCGAATGGTCCGATGATGTCTATCCCCCATTGCACGAACGGCCAAGGACTCTGATGTCTGTCCAGGAGCTTTGTATGTACATGAAAATAGGGTCGCAGCCTTCTTGCGGCATTTACCAATGCCAGTGCGAATTTCTCTAGTGGTTGATATCTCATCTCCGGCCCTTTGAGTGCTCGGCTGATGAAATAAACTGGCAACTGACGACATCCTTCCTCCCGAACTAGTACCGCGCTTATGGCCTCGTCCGAAGCCGCGAGATATAGGGAAAGGACTTCCCCTTCCTTTGGGACGGATAGGGTCGGAAGCTTGGCTAGGTACTTTTTGAGCTCCTCGAATGCCGACCTGTGCTCTTATTTCCATTCGAAGTCCGGCGCCTTTTTCAAAATTTTGAAAAAATGAGCTGTTTTTCGGCGGCTTTAGACAAGAAACGACTTAGCGCGGCCAAACAACCTGTTAATTTGTGCACCTCATGAATGATTTTTGGCACCTTCATCTCTTGGATGGCTCGGACTTTGGATGGATTGGCCTTCAACCCTTCTTGCAAAACCCAACACCCCACAAATTTTCCTAATCGGACCATGAATGTATACTTCTCGGGATTAAGCTTTAGGTTCACTTTGCGAAGGAGGCCGAAGACGAGCTTGAGGTCGTCAACACAAGTAGTCGGCTCTTTACTCTTGATGATGATGTCGTCCACGTACACCTCTAGGTTCTTGCCGATGTGAGGCTTGAATATTTTGTCGACTATTATTTGATAGGTCGCCCTAGCATTCTTGAGTCCGAAAGGCATCTTCTTGTACGCATAAACGCCGAAGTCTGTGATAAAGGCTATTTTGGGCGCGTCCTCGTCACTCATTAAGATTTGATGGTACCCTTTGTACAGATCTAGGAAGCTGAAGACTTTATGGCCGACGAGAGCTTCGACCTTCTTGTCGAAATTGGGGAGGGGGGTAACAATCCTTAGGGCAGTGCTTGTTGAGATCAGTGTAGTCAATGTACATCCGCCACCCTCCTCCTTGCTTTTTCACCATGACCGGGTTTGCGATCCATGTTAGGTATTTGCCTTCGAAAAATATTTGCGCTTTCAAGAGTTGATGCACTTCGTCATTGATGACTTGGTTTCGCTCTGCTGCGAATGCTCGCTATTTTTGCCGAACTGGTTTTACCCCTGGATCGATATTCAGCCGATGTGTGATGATGCTCGGTGCCACCCCGGTCATGTCAAGGGGTGACCAAGCGAAGACATCCCTGTATTCCCGAAGAAGTCGGACTATCTGCATTCAGAGTTCGGCCCCACCAGCGAAGCCTACTTTGATGACCTTAGATAGGTCGTTTTCATATAATGCGATGTCTTCTACTGGCTCGTTAAATGCGCTTTCCAACTCCTTGGATTTCTGTGATTGCTATGCTTGCGGATGCTGAGGTGTTCCAATACCTCGTAGGGCGATCTGCATGCACTCTTTGGCTCGCTTCTGATCACCTCAAATTACGATCACCCCATGCCTCAATGGGATTTTGATCGCCAAATGGTATGTCGAGCAGATTGCTTTCACCGCCACCAACCAATCTCTTCCTAGGATGATGTTGTAGGGAGAGTTGGCCTTCACAACAAAGAAGTTTACCATTTTGGTGGAAGATAATGGATGCTTCCCACCGTAACGGAGAGTTGAATGATTCCCTCTGTTTGCGTCTCTTACTGGACTAAGCTTTTTAGGGGGATCAACGCCGGCATGAGATGTGCCTCTTCGATCCCTATCTTCTCGAAGCAATCCTTGAAGAGTATGTTTACCGAAGCTTCACTGTCAATAAAGACTCGACGAACGAGCTTGTTAGCTGATTAACACGTATTTTATGTGCATGTTGAGTGTGTTTTGCGTGTGTTAAGTCTCGATTCATGTGCTTAAAGGTTAGAAATGCTAGGGTTTCTAACTTGTAGCATACTTTATATGTTTCTCGTTTCTCCCCCGGTTTTCGATCCATTTGTAAGAATTGAAAGAAGGCATTCAAGTAGCTAAGGATCAGGGCCGGAAACGGGGAAGATCACTACAAAAAATCTACTTATAAGGCACTTAAAAGTGTCATCAAGAATAGGTTATGAGGCACTTTGATATTAAGGCATTTAATAGAAGTGCCTCATATGAAGTGTAACAATAGATCAAATGCCATGAGATAGGTATGTCACCTACACATATAGTGTCCACACAAATGTATATAACGGATTGTAAAGTGCCATGATTGTGTTCTCAAAGTGCACTAGCTAATTATTTTTTGGCCGAAAAATAAAATATTGCCCAACAAATATTTACAGTTTTTACAAGTTGCACTTTTTGTATGTAATTATCTGTTAATCATTACGTTTTTAACAATACTAAAATCAGAATTTTATTGGACTACAATGAAATAAAATATAAAAGAGAATTTAAGAATTGGATAGAAGAAAATTCATTAAAAACATATATCATCTTGGAGCCCTTTGATTCAATTAAATACAATAATAACAATTTACATATCATAATCTGCTTTAGCTTCAATAAATAAAATTCAATTCCACATAATTCAACTAAATAAAAGAATGACAAATTACATATATTATTCATCTAACTTCGATTCAATCCAGTAGTATGCTTCAAATCCCAACCGTCGATTGATCACGATCTTGTCAATTAGCTAGGTGTTGACTGCACATGAAAAAAATCTGTAAGAATCTTCAAATTTTGTATAAGTAAAGTATAAGCTTATAAGAATGCCCGGAGCTTGGCAAATAATCATTTCACTAAATATATCTACAATCATAAGATCGATAAAAAATACGAGTTAAAAATCCAAACTTTCACCTATTCACTCATCATTTTGAAATTAACTCATTCTCTTCCAAAACATTCTTCCGCACTGATTTTTCTGAATCTGATTTAGCCTTCAAAGAAAAGAAGAAAAAAATTACAAATATTCTAAATATGCAATGATAAAAAGAAAAAGATTCAACAAAACAAATACTATTAATTTTAAAAATAATAAAAAAAAAAGATTATGAAACATGACTCATAATTCTGACCTTCAATGGTATAAATATTCTTCGAACCACAATTGCAAGGTATATCTAGATTGAAAAAGTGCTCCACCAAAATCTAATGGAACGAAAAGAGAAAGAGAAGATGGAATAGAAAAACAAAAATCACAAACCCAAATTTACCTTTTCAATGGGAATTGAATCAGTTAATGAGGCAAGAGTCCCTTTGATTTTAGGCTCTTATTGAATTTAATTTGGGAAGTTGCTACGGCTGAGAAGCACGTAGATGAGAGAGGGGGTAAAGAATGAGATCGTGGATCTCAATTTCTATTTGCATGAATTTTCAATGGCGGTTCTTTTTTTGGTTTTTCCGCTCAGTAGTTTTATTGTGATTTTTGTAAAAAAAAGAGTTTTCTTGTAATTTTAATTGTTTTAATTTACATTGCTAGTTCAATATTAATTAACGATATACATTTATATATAAAAAATACACCAAAAAATATATTCACAAAACAAGAATCTAAATAATTACCAAAAAAAATATAAAAAGAACTTTAGTTGAACCAAGTGCACATACAACAAATTTATAAGTAAAATTCAAAAAATAACAAAAATAAACAAAAAAAAGATTAATATTTTTATATTAGTGTATAATTTCTGGTTGGGTTATATATACGAATACCAAAATTGTATTAGTACGAGATAATGGAAAGGAAAAAGAATGGAATAGAAAATTAATTAAACTATAATAATTAATTAGTCTTCACAGATGATTATTTTTATAGGAATACAAAGGTCATCAATAATTAAACTATAATAATAAAAAAGATTCACTACTATATTTGCCACGTAAGAATACAGATGTCAATAAATGTGTCATATGGTGGCACTTATTCAACAGTGCCACATTAGTGTGTTGATAAAATGTAGTTGAGGTGGTTGCATCGTTAGGCCATATTTAACGGCAGTTTTCCTCAAGTGCCTCCAAGTTAATGTGTATTAGCCCATTTTTCTTGTAGTGAATCGAGCTCTATTAGAGTGAAACTTGTGTTTAAAAATGTGGAATTTCAAGTTCTATAGTTAGGGTTTCACTAGTTTGATTTCATTTATATTTTCCTTGTTCTCTCGAGTCTCTTTATGCTTTTTGCAGGAATAATGGAGAACTTACTTGGCCAAATTAATCATTTCATGATGAAGAGGAGCTCGTTAGGAAGCCATAACAAAAAGCGGATTGAGAATCAGAGTTCGGACGAGAGAGAACGAGCGAATACAGTGAAGTTGCGCAAGAGATGGAAAACCGGCGGGTTGGCCGGCGGTTTGTCAAACCGCCAGGAACCAACATCAAACCGCCGGTTCACCACCTAATTTGGCAGCATAGATGGCAGTTTGGCCAGCGGTTTGCCAGACCGCCGGCTCCCCTTCCCACAGACCGCCGGTTCGGCGAGAAGTGCACTTAAGGGGCGAGTTCGGCTCGTCCAAACTCGCCCCGGTTTGTCCCGTTTCACCCCGATTCGACCCAAACTCGATTTGTGATGTATTTAACCCCTAAATTCACCCCATTTGGATATCTTTTGCATACTTTAATATTGTAGAACCCTATAAGCATTCCCCTCTTTCCTTTTTAGTATTTTGAAGATTGTTGAAGCTAGACTTGTTGGATTTGCAATTGAAGACCACCTTCTTCTTCCTTATTAAATTCTCCATCTTTTAAGCATGATTTCGTTTACTTTTTATGGTTTAATTCCTTCAATTATGTCTAGCTAAATTTCCTTTGGTTCCAATATATGAAGATATGATCTAGATCCTTGGGATTTTAGGTTTTGTTGTTGGATTTACTTTCTAATTCATATGTCTTGTGGTTTGGGACTTGTTTACATTGCATGATTGATTGGCCATCATTGAGTGCATACAAGGTGTTTGGTTAAATGCTTAGGAGGCTTTAGTTCATAACACTTGGAATCAAATCGCACCATATTAGTAATTCTTGCTAGTAGGAGCTTCTAGATAATTAATTGAGCTATTTGGAGTTAATTTATGCATCTTGAGACCTAGCGGAGATAGATGTCATAGGTTAATCCACTAATATTGATTGCTTCGAGAGAAGAATTGATGTTTACTATATATAGAACTCCCATATGAATTAGATTAAAATGACTAATCCTAACAAATCCTAAAACCTAGGCCTCTAGTGATTATCGGATTATATTTGGAACCAAGATTTTTACTATTGTTGTTAATTCTTGTTATTAGTTGTTATTTAGTTTGTTATTTACCTTATATTTCTCGTTAGCTAATCAAAAACACAAAAACATGTCACTTGTAAGCTTTAATAGTAGTTAGATAATTAGATTACTACTTGAAACTCATTCGCCGTTGCATTCCCTGTGGATTCGACTCGATTATACTATAATCGATTATTATTGCTCTCTACCCTCACCCTTAAAGTGAGGGCGGATCAATTTTTGGTGTCGTTGCCGGGGAATGCTTAGTTTGAGTTTCAATAGTCGATTTGGTTATTAAATTACTAACTCAAGCATTGTTTCTTTTAATTTTAGTTTTGTAGGTTTATGCACACAAGGTCGTAAGGAAGACTCGTTCAGCCTTTGATCTTGAACTTTGAAAGAAAGCATAGAAGAATGAATTCTATTGAAGATCAAGAAATGACTAATAATCAAGCAATGGAAGCTCTTATGAGAGAAATAGAAGAATTTAGAGCATGGAAGGATGAGCAAGAAAGGAGGGCAAATGAGGCTCAACCACCTCCTCTCAATCATATGTTCCAATCTCCAACAGAACAATTTCAAGGAGGAGAATGGGGGACGATCAATGCTAATAATTTTAAGCTCAAATCCGGACTTATTCAAATGGTTAAAGATGATCAATTTGGTGGAAGTCCTATGGAGGATCCGAATGCCATCTTAGCACGTTTCTTGATATTTGCGACACCATTAAGCTAAATGGAGTCTCAAATGATGCAATTCGCATGCGAATGTTCAGGTTTTCTCTATGGGATCGGGCCAAAGATTGGTACAAAGGATTGAACAAGACCAACATTCACACTTGGGATGATTTGTGCAAAGCCTTACTTTCCACCCTCCAAAGCTCAAAGACTCATCTCCGACATCTCACATTTTTCTCAACAAGGTGACGAGACCTTGTTTGAAGCATGGGAAAGATATAGAGAGTCAACATGGTTTAAATGAGGGTCAACAAATAACCATTTTCTATAGTGGCCTTACACCTCATACGAGAAGCATTATAGATGCTACTTCCGAAGGATGTCTCATTAATAGGAATGCGAAGGAAGCCTTAAGGATTCTTGAAGAGATGGCTTCTAATAGCTATCAATGGCCAATGGAGAGGGCCCCTTCTAGAAAGGTTGCTTCGATTGAGGATGAGAGGTATGAGGCATTAGCATTAGAGCTTGCTATTATGAAGAGAAAGTATGAAGATGAAAGAAAAGCTCAAATTCAAAGGGTTCAATCTCAAGAGAATTGGGAGTTCAATGGAAGGGAAGAAGTGAGTTTTGTGGATCAAGGGCCTTATGGAAATTACTACAATAGGCAAGGATTTCAAGGGGCTCAAGATAGATTTCAAGGAAATTATCAAGGGGGGTTTCAAGGGAAGCAAGGAGGCAACTCCTATGGTCAACAAGGAGGTTATCAACCCTATAATCCCAACAATCGAACTCATCCCAACCTTTCCTATGGAAATCCCAACAATGTTCAATTCCCACCTCCCGGATTCTCCGTTTCCCAGGGGATGATTGTAGAACCTAAGAAGACATCCCCTTCTCTTGAGCAAATCGTTCAACAAATGGCAAATCAACAAAGTGCTTTTATCTCTCAAACTGGTCAAAAGGTTAATGCCTTGGAGAATTCACTCACTTCATTGTCAAAGCAAGTCAAGATGATGGAAGGCCAAATTAGCCAAATAGCTAACCAAGTCACCACTCAACACAAGTTCGGAGAATCCTCTAGCAAGGCTCAAGAAAACCTGAAGCAACAATGCAACGCAATCCATGTAGTGAGTGAGGTATCTTCCAAACCCTCACAAGAGATCCAAGAGGAGAAAAAGCCAGATGTGCCATTCTATATGAGGAAAAAGTGGGGTGGTCAAAGTGTCCTTCCTTAGGATCCGTCTCATGATCATAGCCTTTATGAGAAGGAATGGACATTAAAGAGTTTTGCTAATGATATATACTCCGTGACGGTCCCGAATTATTGGCCTCCTTTGGAAGACATTGAAAGCAAGTCGAAGGAAGAGATTCATGAATATCATAAAAGGATAAAGCTCAACAATGGAATCCCGTGGTCGGAGGATAAGAATTTGATGGAAAGAAGAAGAAGTGCTTACTATGTTTCCGAGATAAAGAAGTTACTTGGAGAGGAGAAGTTTAATGAGAAGGCAAAGTTCTACAAGAAACCACAAAGTACTACTCCCACTCCAACTCCTAAAGCTTCTCAAGATCAAGTTGAGCCGAATTGCTTGGATAATTTAGTGTTGTCTCCTAAGTCGAATGATGAGAACTTGCATGAGAAGAAGGGGAGTAATTCCATTACTTTGAGGAGTGGAAGAGCTTACGAGAATCATGCAAAGCTTGGAGAAGAAATAGGAGCACTGGTTGTTGAAGACATTCCATATGAAAATGAAGATCGAGCCTCGTATAAGATAAAGAAAAAATCTAAAGGAAAAGCTATTCAAGATGAAAGTCAAAAGAATGAAGCAACAAAGGAGGCCCCTCCTCCCACCAATGATGTGAGCTCAAAGGCTCCATTCCCTCATCGTCTAGCAAAGCCGAAGGTTGATGAGAAGATGAAGAGGTTTCAAGACATCTTCAATAAGGTAGAAATCAACATCCCCTTACTTGATGCATTGAGGGATATGCTTAGCTATGCCAAGTTTTTGAAAGAAGCCGTTTCTAACAAGCGAAAGTTTGGTAAATTTGAGACCATAAATTTGACGGAGGAGTGTAGTGCTATCTTGCAAAGGAAACTTCCGTTGAAGCAAAATGATCGGGAGGTTTTAATATCGCTTGTGAGATTGGGGGTTGTGATTTTAGGAATGTTTTGTGTGATTTGGGCTCCGGTGTGAATTTGATGCCTCTTTCCATCTTCAATCGTTTGAAGATTGGAACTCTTAAGCCTACTTCATTTACTCTTCAAATGGCGGATCGTTCTATTTCATATCCAAGAGGCATTGTGGAAGATGTGCTTATAAGGGTAGGGAAACTCGTTTACCCCGTAGATTTCATTGTCCTTGATATAGCGAAGGATCGAGACATCCCTTTAATACTTGGGAGACCCTTTTTGGCCACAAGTAGAGCCCTCATTGATGTTTTCCAAGGAATTATCACCCTTCGAATGAATGGAGAAAAGGAAACATTCCATATGTCGAGAGTTGTGGACGAACCGGATGAGTCAAGAATGGATGAACCAGAGCTTGAAGAACTTGATGATGGGTTGGCATTTGATCTAGGTTGGAAGTCGTTTCAAGTCCCTTGAAAGGGCAATGAGGTAACGTCGAGCTAACGACATTAAACAAAGCGCTCGTTGGGAGGCACCCCAACAACTATCCTTTTCTTTTTCATTTTAGTTAGTTTCTTTAGTTTGATTTTGGTTTTTATTTCTTATTTTTGATTTAATCGTTCCTTCTACTTGTTACTTATCTGTATGCTAATACTTCCTATTTTTAAGTTCATTTCTACTTCACAAGTTCCATATGTTTCAATGTCAAAGCATGTGTTTCTACTTGTTACTTATCTCTTTGCTAGTCTCAGAGTATCCCAAGAATACTCCGAGATTGGCTTTGCAGTCAAAAGTCTTTAATTGAGATTCTCATTGTTGAGAATATAACACAAACAACCAAAAGATCTAAAGTATTTAAGTTTTGGTTTCTTATCATTCCACAACTCGTATGGAGTCTTCCCATGTCTGATCGTGATTACAATCTATTATGTGTGTAGCAGGCCGTGTTGATGGCCTCTACCCAGAACTTCTTAGAAAAATTGGTCTCATTTAGCATTGTAAGAGATGCTTCCTTCAGTGACCTGTTATGACGTTCCATAATGTCATTTTATTGAGGTGTACAAGTAGCTGAAGTTTGTTGAGTTATGCTTATAAAGCTGTATTCCCGGCTTTCTCTGAGTGCATTGTGCTTTCCATCTTCCTCGCTTTTGCTGGCTTTCTTCGTTCAGACTGGACATAAGTGGAGTAAAAGAACCTTTTTCAACAGGTTCCGAAAAACTTCAATACAATAATGGCATGCCCTTTTCGGATAGAAGTCGTTAAGGACAGTACGTATTTATCTATATATAGGGGATAC